>VXAU01002079.1:819891-974783 GCA_013399695.1 Formicarius rufipectus
TTTTTTTTTTTTTTTTGGGGGTGGTTTTTTTTTTTTTTTTTTTTTTTTTTTTTTTTTTTTTTTTTTTTTTTTTAATTTTTTTTTTATTTTATATTTTATTTTTGTCCTTTCCTGGGTATTCTTTTGAGGGACTGGGATTTTTCCTGGCTGTATCAGAAAGTTGGCCATTCCCCTTTGTTTTGGGAGCATCGGGTGATGGATCACACTTTAATTGGCGTTGAGGGTTACAGAAAAAGGGAGCACCACAGGAAGTTATTAGAATAACAACACGATGCATCTGCACAGGAATTAAAACTGCAAATGGAGGGGGCATATTAATTGCTACCAAATGCTTTGGTTTTCTCCTTCCTCGAAAAGCCCGGCTCAACAAAAGATTGTTTTGGGGTTTGGTTTTGTGTTTTTTTTTTAATGTATATTTTCCTGTCCTTCTGTGCCAGTAAAAGTGTAAGTGATGAGAGTTGTGGGATTTTAGCCTTGTGTATAAAATTTCTCCTCCGATGTGTTTTGAAGCATTTGCAAAGAGATAAACACATTTGTTTTGACAGGGGGGCCACTGATGGCTGCAGACAGACAGGGTTTGTCCACGGCTGCTGCTCCCACAGCACAGGCTGAGCATGGTCTGTCCTGCCTTCTGCCAAACACGGGCAGAATATTTTGCCTTTCCTTTTTACCTTCCCCTAAGAAATTATTGATATGTTGTTGCAGAGATGGAGCTCTCGTTGCTGCTGAAAATAGAAGAGATGTGCACATTGTGACCAGTTTTTCTTTCACTTGCTACGTTTTCAGTTTTGTAAATGAGAGGAGGAAAACCAGTAGGAAAGAATGCAAATTTAGTTCACAGATATCCAAAAACTGTTTCAGCCGATTGAAACTCAATTTTTTCCCACAAGAAAGGAGAAGATTGGAAATATTTTGGACAGCCTGTGTTGATGACACACACAGTGAGCTGCTTCTGTGCCATCTTGTCTTTTGAATTTGAGTTCTCCCAACACACTCCTTCTCTCTGTTCCTCACTGGTGTCACTGGAGAACTTTTGCCTTCTCCCACCTCTCCAAGGCAATTCCCAGTCCTCAAGAAAAGGACATACCTGGAACTGAAGGCTTTTCTGGCATCTGTTGGTGAGAGTTGGACTTCATTATATTGGTGATCTTTTCCAGCCTTAATGAGTCTGTGGTTAAATGATTCTATTAATAAACAAAGCAGGTCTCCAAGGAAGAACTGGCTGTCTGGGCAGTGTCCAATTGCCAGTGGAACACCCATGGAGTGTTTGTCACAGTACTAGAACAAAGGGGAAAATTAAGGGGGAAACAAGAACATAATTTAGAGTTTTTAATGGCATTTTGCTGCATTTCCACTACCATAACTATTAGCATAACATAGATGTTGATGGCTGCTGGAGCTCAGATGACAATCAAAGAAAGCCTGATCCCAAGAGAGGAAAATTCCTGGGCATCTCCTTGGCCTTGGTGATGCTTCACCACGAAGGATGTACGAGGGCTTGTCCAGAAGGAGAATTCTTGCTGTTGGTGAAGGAAATAAAGTTTAGGCTGTCTTGCTGCTACCACCTTGCCGTTCAATCTGTTGCTTTATTTCCCATCCTGAAAAGAGAAAATCCTGCAAAGAGGGAATCTTGAACATAGGGAATCCTGAAAATGCCCTACCATGGAAAGGACACAGGTGGGTTGCTTTGACATGTGCAGAAACTCCAGCCATGAAGAGCTGAAAATCAGCAGTTTATTTAGCTCTTCAAGTGCATTCCATGTATCTAAATATTTGCTGAGTTTCCCCCTGAGGGATAAGATCTGCACACTCTGAGGTGACCTGACATTGGAGTGGGGCCACAGGACGAGCCCCACGAGGATGCAGAAGGCCATGAGAAAAGGCACATCCGAGTTGTCAAAGCTTTGCCATCTCAGTCCTCCTTGTAAGGGTATGATTAAATCATTCTCCTGGTCTTTCTTTAGCTTCCTTAATTTATTGAACAGAAACATTCCCTTCTACACACCAACTTCAAACAGCTTGTGACTGTCTCCTGTAGGAGAGCAGGGAGGGAGGGAAGAGGAAAGAAACCAAAGGCGTTGGTTTATCTCAAGCTGTAATTTCAGGGGAGCTCTTGAAAGGGGTAAAAGCCTGCATGGACCTACTCAGCCCTTAGCCTCTCTCCCAGCTGGGCTTGGCTGGAAATCCTCCAGAGCACAGGTGGGATTTTAGGGAAATAAACAGCACCATGGGGATGTCAAGTGCTTGTTGATAAATTCAAGCCCAAGCTTCTCCAGGTCCTGCTCTTCTTCTCCCCTCCCACACATCTGTGGCTTTGGCATCAGGCCTAGAGGAAGGACACACAGCTGAAACAAAGAGCTCCAGGCCAAGGAGGCAGCAAGGAGAGTTTCTTTGGGAGGGGATACACACGAGGACTGCCAAAGGAAAGCCAAGCCCTGGAGCTCTTCAAGCTCAAGAAGGCTTTGCAAAAGTCGTGGTTGCTGACCAGCGGTGCTTCACTCCTGCCCACCCTTCCAGTGACAGCCCCTCCCTTTCAGGACAAACAGGTTTCCTCAGAGAGGTTTTTTTTGGCTTCGTGGGCTGAAGAGGAGCCCCAGTTTTTCATGTGTGTTGGCCCTGCAGCTGGACACGGCACTGCCAGCTCGGTGTCTGCTCCAGCCAACACCTGGAGGAGGAATCATGCCCTGGGGCTGAGCTGCCACACATCACCCCACTCTGGATCTCCAGGGTCTCCACTGCTCCAAAGGGTGTGCCTTTCTCTGGGAGGATAAAGACATGTGGCAGGCAGTGACAGATGCAACGGGCTGGCTCTGCTGGGCACTTTGTGCAGCGCTGGCACCAAATTGTGCTGGCTGGGGGGAAACCAGGCAGGGGCTGGCTCAGAAAGGTGTCCCTCCCTCTGGAATCCCCAGTGCTGCTGGAAACACTGCCATCAGACCTCTGGCTGGGGATGAGCAGGGAATTCCCTGTGCCAAACCGATGGGAAGGACTGATATCCTTCCCATATGCAAAGATGGTGGGAAACGCTGATTCACCAGAAACCTTCGTGGACTTGGGTTGGTTTCATGAGTCTGGCAAGTGAAGGAGAAGGTACTGAGAGCTGCAAAGTCACCTTGTGAACTTCCCTTCACTGGTCAAGGGCTGACATCGGACCCAGCCACCCCTCAGGCACAGCCACCACCACAGGCAGGGGCTCAGCCAGCTCAGGGGCATATCCAGGGGATTTTGGAGCATCTCCGAGGGTGCAGATCCCACATGTTCTCTCAGCAACGTGTTCCACCTTCTTCTAGTACCTAATTAAACCTTCTCTCTTCTTCTCCCACTGTTACCACAGATACTTTCTGAAACTCCGTCTCCCATAGAATGCAGGGCTAAATCCCTTTATCTGAGCACCACCACAATTAACACAACATTTCTGGTCACAGATGATGATCCCACAAAGGCAGGAACATTTATTTATCTGCTTCTATTCCGCCAGTTAATGGTGCTTAGTCTCTGCTTTGAACAGTTGTTGGCCTTTCCATAATCTGCTTTTTTAAACTCCTAAACACCGTTTTAAGCCTTTGAAGACAAAACCTCCCCTGGTAATATTTGTTTATCCTGAAAACCTATTTTCTTTAAAATGTTATGAATTTTTATGAGCATATGCCACTGATTGCTGTCCAAAATTGTTGGATATTTGAAATTCCACGTGACACTGAATGGAATAAGGTGTCTGTGAACCACTCCTGAGACCTGCAGGGCACAAACTTGTCTTTCATGGCATCACAGATGTTCTTTCAGTGCCAGTGACAGAAGTGCAGTCACTTTGGGAAGGCTGGTGGTTCTCTGTTGTCACTGTGTGATTTCAGGAAGCCCTGGCGCACAACAAACATCATTACACTCTCTCTCTTCCTAAATATCAAATGGTTTATTGGAGTGTTGCCCTCCAGGGCCATTGTCTTCCTTCCTCAGATGACAGATCAGTCAGCAGTGAAAGCCAAGCCCAGACCTTTCACAGGGCAAAGCAGAAGGTTCAAATTTAGCCCTGAATGATGTGGGCACGAAGGGCGGGGGAGCCGAGGGGAGGAACGGGGGCGGAGGAGCTTTGGGATGCTCCACTAAGAAAGTTCCCAGGTAAGCTGGGAGCCCAGGAAGTCCTCATCACTGAAGGAGATGCCAAGCCCATTAGCATATTTAGAGCCAGGGGATAATCAGGAAGGAAAATAAACCCGGGAATGTGTCCACTGAAAGCACTTTGTCCCACCGTGGGCGCAGTGCCAGCACCCCTTCCCTCGCCCCCCGACACCCACCCTGCCTTCAGGACTACAAAGCCATCCCGGGGAAAAACCAACACCACTCCAGAAAAAAACCCCAAACCAACCCAAAACAAAAGCCCCCCATGCAACAATGGTCTGTCAGGCGTGATTTACTGAGCCTGCATCCCGGGCAAGCTCCAGTGAACAATCCCCAGGCTCGGCGTTCCCACACTGTTCGCTTCCCTGCAACCCCCGGCACACAAAGCCACGAGGAGCTGGGCAGTAAATAAAGCTGCTGTCCTTTGTGTCCCTCTCTGGGGGCCTTTCTCCGGGGGAGGCAGAATAAATGAAGTGTGAAATGGGAGATGAAATCAGGTTCTTCTCTTGGGGGGCCACACTGGGAGGGAGTGGCTGAGCTTCGGCGTGGGCTCCGGGATCGCCAGAAATACAGTTCTCATCAGTTTGCTGAGGTGGGTAAAGAGAACCACACTTGCCTCTGGCACTGGTCCCACTTCCCACTATTTTGTATTAAAGATATCTCTAAGTGGGAGAGGTTGGCATCCCCTTGATCCACCTCACAAGGTGATCACAGTCATTCTGGAGAAGCACAGTCCCCCCTCTCCGAGCAGAGGTGAATACGTGGGGGTATGGGGTGCTCTCCTCTTTCCTTTGCTCCAATCTCTCTGAGTTTCTTGCACGCTCTCTGCCCTTGACACTGGCCACGTCACCACCTCAGTGTTCCGTCACTCTCCAGATGGTCCAACCAAGAATAGCAGCAAGGATTTTGGTGGGGAAACAAACACTGAACCCTGTGCAGCATGTCCTCACCTCCAACAAATGTGCAGAGCACGGGGGGTGTCAGCAGAGAGCAGGAACTCGCCCGTGGCTGGAGACGTGGCCTCCAAGTGGGCTTGTTTTCTTTGGGTCCTGGGGATTGTTTTATTCAAGCTGCTCCTGATGGGAAGTGTGGGATTTCTGCAGTTATGCAAAAGTGGTAAAGAACAGGAAATCAAACACGGTACTTGGACGTGGCAGGGAAGAAGAAGAGCAGCCTTTATGTGCTGTGCATGTAGATGAGATAAATCAGGAACAAACTGCCAAATGACAGAACAAATTAGATAATACCAAATAATTGCCTCTCTGGCATCTCCCACACACCCCTCTCCCTGGACTTGCAGCCATAATCCTCCCTGCTGCACATATTCCAGCAGCTGAGTGGCTTACAATCAAGTTGCTACTCTAAGAGTTACTTCTTTTCTCTTGGAAATGGTTGAATTCCCTGCCCCTTTTCCATCCCCACATTCTCCTAAGCTACACACTAGTCCAGGTTCATTTTTGCATCCTTGTCAGCCTGAGCTTCCTCCCAACCACCACCCCACCCAGAGCAGCAGCTGGACCAAACCTCAGGGCAAGGGGCAACCACATCTTTCCTGTTTGTCTGGCTCTCACCCCCCAGGTTTTATCTCCACATATTTCTGCTAAGCCTGGTGTCAGCGCTCAGTAAACAGCAGGGGATGATCCTTTCCAGAGAGTGCTGCATTTCCTCAGGGATTTTTACCTTTCCAATGGAGGTAAAACATCCTGCAGCCAGATCCTCCCTGCCACACTTGGGCTGGGCTGTGCCACTCAGGAGATAAAGCAGCTTTGGAGGTGGCTCAGGGCTGGTTTGGAGCTGCTCCGTGGCAGTGACAGTCAGAGCACCCTCGGGTTGGCAGTGGGTAGGGGGTGGCTGAGTGGGCTCAGCCTCTGGTCCTCACGGGGGGGGAAACATCTGCCTGGAGCATCCAGCCTGTCCCTGCATCCAGCCTGTCCCATCACACATCCACCTTATCCCTGCATCCACCTTATCCCTGCATCCAGCCTGTCCCATCACACATCCACCTTATCCCTGCATCCACCTTATCCCTACATCCACCTTATCCCTGCATCCACCTTATCCCTGTATCCACCTTATCCCTGCATCCAGCTTATCCCTGTATCCAGCATGTCCCATCACACATCCACCTTATCCCTGTATCCACCTTATCCCTGCATCCAGCCTGTCCCATCACACATCCACCTTATCCCTGCATCCAGCTTATCCCACCACACATCCAGCCTGTGCTACACCTGTCTGGCTCTTCCCAATGGCAGACACACCAAACACTTGGAGGCCTTTGCCCGTGCACGACAGAGGAACCTTCCCACAGAGTTCTACTCCCAGGTGAATCCCACGTGCAACAGTGCAGAGGCTTTTTCCTCCTGCTGTATTTCTTGCCTGTTCAGCATCACCCCCTGGGTGTGTTGATGAAGATGCTCCAGCAGAGCTGTTCAATGTTAACTGTCACACCTCCTAATCCACTTAGGATGCTTTGTTTGATTTGAAAACTCTGTTACAAAACATGATTGCAGCACCACAAGGCTTTACATCAGACTGAGAAAAGCTCAACTGTTTTTGGGTTTTTGTTTGGTTTGGCTTTTTTTTTTTTTCCTTATAGGACTTCCATTTCTCTCCCCACAATTCCTGTTACATGCACTGCTATAACTCAACAAGAAATTCCTCCTGAGCCTCCCTGGCACCTGCAGTCCCAGCGTGGCTCCTGCTGGCAGCACACACAGGGGTGCCCACCGTGCCTGTTCTCCAGGGAATTCTCCAGGGGGCTGGATTGCTGCTGCAAATCACCCTGGCCTGATAAAGGCCGTTGTTTCTGTGCTCAGCACATTGTTGGCTCCCTCAGCAGCTGGAACAGATTAGCTGGGCCCTGAAATGTTGTTAAATAAAATACGCAAAAAGAAAATACAATTATTGCTAAAGTGAAAACATACCGCGTGGGATTATTAAAAGACCAAGATGTTTTACATTTTAAGGATGTTCTTCAGGGTTTTTTTCTGTCCTTCATGCACCAGAACCTTGCTGGGGTGGTGTTAAACTTTTCCATGTGATCCCACGCTGCTCTCACACTGCACAGCTCTGTCCCCCCTGCCAGGGCCAGGGCTGTCCTCTCTCCCTCAGGGCTGTGGTGGGAATTCCAGTGGGGCTTTGACAGAGCTCGTGTCCAGTGTGAAGGACAAGTTTCTTCTGCTGCTTCCCCCGTGGTGGAGTGAAAACCCATTGCCAGGAGAATTCCCTGCTGTAAGAGCAGTTCTCGGGCTGTCACTTCTCACCAGATCCCACCTACACCTGGTTGTAAACCCAGACAGGGTTCTCTGCCCTCCAAACTCCTCCAAGTTTGTGCTCTCCTATAACCCCAGTCCAACAATCACTACGGATTTTAGTGTCATACAATCACAGAAAGGGCTGGGCTGACCTTAAAGCCCATCTCATCCCAGCCCCTGCCACGGGCAGGAACACTTCCTCTAGCTCAGGTTGTTCCCAGCCCCTTCCAAACTGGCCCTGGACACTTCCAGGGATGGGGCAGCCACAGTTTGTCTTTTATACCAATAGTATTGAATTTTGTTAATAGTAATATTAGCAAAGATTAGTATTAGAGTCATCTGCAAACCTTGATCTCATGACGATCACTTTGGGTTGGAGTTGTTTACTAACTGCAGGGATATCCACCAGAAGGTGGGAGGTGGAGATGGGTAACACAAAGGCTGGGGTGAGCATTGCTGTAGAAAATAAAACTGGGTTTAAAAAAACCTGGGTGATTCCTTAATGATTCCCCAGCTCATTGAGTTTCACAGCACTGGCTTAATGAGTTTATTTGAGCATGTGTTTAATGTCTTTTCTGACTCTGGCTGCAGGAAGGCAAAGCCTTGCAGACATTTTCAGGTGTGTGGTGATAATAAATCACTTTTTAAATGGCCTTAGAAAGGGAGTTTTGAATTAAGCTGCATCCATTAATGTTTGAGGTCTCTCCTGAGCATCACTCGATCTCCTTAATGTTCCTTGCCCTAAATCACCTCATTAATGATGTATGAAAAATACAGTCAGCTCCTTGAAACTTTTCCCTTCCATTTGGCTCCCAACGACTGGGGCCATCTCGGTGATGGGTGACTGATGACAGCACTTGTCCCCAGAAATCCAGCCTGGCTTTTCACCAGGGCTGTCACTCAGCGAGCTCTGGCTGCTGGAAAGGAGCCCCCTGGGAGGGAGCTCGTGGGAGATGCTCAGCAAGAAACATCTGCAGAACCTCTGCAGGGCCAACAGCTGGAGGAGGCAGGAGGGCACCTACCCTGCTAATTAATGGCACAGGGCTTACTGGGCAGCAACTGGGAAACACAGAGCAATGAACAGAAAGTCCTCGCTTCAATTGGGTTTTCCTGCAGCCACGTGGAAAATTCCATCCACAGGAATTTTCAAAATGCTACAGAAAATGTCAGGAATTGGTAGAACCTCCCCACCAAACTGCTCTGGTTAAGGGGTCTCACCAACAGAAGAGTGGGGGTGTTTGCTCATGGCTTACCAAAAACTTCTGAAATCATGCAGATGTCTTGAAAGCAGAGAACACAAATCAGAGTCCAGCTGATTTTTATAAGGTACGTTCAAAAGACCTGTGGATTTTTAACAGAATTCTGGTGGCATCCAGGGTGTTTTTTCATGTCATGGTACCCTGAGAATGCATAAACATGCAGGTGTGCGAGCTGCGAGTATATAAACATAAATATTTGCTTGAAATGTTGGTATTTTCTGTTCTAAGAAAAAAGCAGAAGTGTGGTATGTCCAATATGCTGCTTTTTTAACAAGCAGGAATACTTCTCTGGTGGAAAACTTTTCAGCAAACTAAATATCAGGGCAAGTATTCTGGAATGTGTTTGCCATGGCAAAGACATAACCAGCAATCCGAAGCTGCTGACCGACGCTTTGCATTGGAAAAACGTTTGCAGATTCATGGCAGAGAGGGAACGCAGAGAAACTGAAGGGACCTGCCCCTGATGACAACTTTATTCCCTTTAAAAAACAAGGTGCTTGCAGCAGCCTTGGGTTGACATGAGGAACTCAGAGGAGTTTTGTGGCAGAATGGTGGAACTACGTGGGAAATTTGCCCACGCTGAACAAGGATCTTCATCCACATGGGAAGGCTGAGGCAGCACAGCCCTGCTGGGACCTCCTCAGTGGTGGTGGCCCTGCTGCACACACAGGTCCTCCAGCACGGAGGGACACCAACTTCACCCACAGGAGCCTCCACCTGTTTTACCCTGTTGCAGTCATGTCACTCAACATCAGATCTGAATAATTAATCAGGTTGTCTCTAAACACTGGTTTCAGTGCATTCCTAAATTCCTGGGTGACCAAGCTGACATCTTAATGCAGTTTTCCTGTTAATTAAATGTCCTCCCAAGAGCTTCAGATCCTCTCTCATGTCCACAACTGAACCTGATAACCACAGACTGCACCTCCTCCATCCAGCCCAGTACTCAGTGATGGTAAACTGGTTAATGTAATAACAGGCTGGATTTAAATCTGAACTCTGCCATGGACACCCCAGGCAATTTTATCAAGTCATTTAATCCATCAGTATCTGATTCCCCAATGAGAATTCAGGAAGAAACGCATTTTCCTACATCCCATGAAGTGTTCAAGTGTTTTGCAAAGAGGCCTCTATGATGTACTTAGGGATTTCCTATGTGGAAGCTTAAACACCTAAAATCCTGTCAGAACCCCTCAAAATGTTCCAGTCCAATAAAGTTCAAATGGGGAATAACACATTTGTTAAAACAGGCACAGTTTTACATGAAGAGGATGACATGGCCAAGAGACCATACGTACCTCAAAAGAAAATGAAGACAAGATTATGCAGCCAACATAAACTGGATTGGCATGGTCGGTGTTTTTAAGATTTTTAGAGACACTTGGAATGAAAGAGGGAAAAAAGCCACAGCCAAGTCTCAGGCCTTGCACAGTCTGTGTACACTCCAGGAGGAAACTTGGGTTATGAGCAAATATTTTAGTACAAATCAAATGCCTTCCAGGGATAAGCAGCTGGGAAGGCGGGAAGAAATTAATATTGGAAGCTTTAGAACTTCCCAGAACTATTCTCTACCGCCTTGATTGAGGGAATTAACTTTTATTTTATTAACTTTTTAATGCCCTTCTCCCATCCAGGGTGCTCTGTCTGAATTGCTTCTCCCCTCCTCCAAAAGAGCTGCCCTGGGGATGTTGCTCTCCTTAGGCTTTAAGTAGCAGCTGGCTGTGATTAAGTGGATTGGGAGGATCAGTGCTTGATTAACTTTCTGCTGCTCTTGGTTTGCTCAGGTTCCTGCAGGAGAATTAATCTCCTGGTTGGGCTGAATGTTGGGCTCTAATGGATACCAGACCCTCAGAGCCCACCCAGAGCACACAGGGCCAGAGCCCTGTTTTAACATGTTCAGGCTTCATGCTCCTGTTCCCACTGAAGGTGACACTCCTGTGGGCACTGAGGGCACTTTTTCTGCTCTGGGTTTTGGTGTAGGTGCTCATGAAGTCGCCAACTGTTTTTATCCAGCTCTGTGTCTTGGTCTGTTGTTTTGCTACTGCCTTTTTCAGGCTGTACAGAATCATGGAATGGTTTGAGTTGGAAGGGACCTTAAAGCCCATCTCATTCCACCCTCTGCCATGGGCAGGGACACCTCCCACCAGCTCAGGGTGCTCCAAACCCTGTCCAACCTGGCCTTGGACACTTCCAGGGATGGGGCAGCCACAGCTTCTCTGCCCAACTTGTGCCAGGGCCTGCCCACCCTCCCAGGGGGGAATTCCTTCCCAATATCCCATATAAAACTCCCCTCCTTCAGCTTAAGACCACTGGGGGTTTGTGGGCAGACACTTCTCAACCAGAAGAAGTCCCTGGGTAACACCTGTAGAAGAGAAGTAAATTGTGTGTTCCATGAAATGTTCTTTTATAAACCAAACACTCCTGGAGAGACATCTCTGAGCAGAGCAGTGGCCAAGCCATGGGCAAACAAGGGGTGTCCCTTCAGGAGGGACAGCCACACACAGGAGCAGCCTGCACAGACAGAGCTCCCCCGTCCTTTGCAGAACGTCACCCTTGCTGGCCAAACACTCCTTGGGAGTGTCCCCAGTGGCCAAGGCTTGGCCAGGTTTTACAATGTTCCTTTTTAAAAGTGAACCACAGAAAAGTGCAGGGAAAGGCAACTGAGATGAGCACAAAGCCAACTCAAGTGCTCCTATTAATGTGCATCATTAAGTGATCCAAAGCAACTCTAATACTCCTCTCATTTCCCACCCCAGAGAAATCCTCCAACAATTCTAAGTCAATGGAAGAATCAGGAATTGAGTAGAAGAAGCAGCTTTCCCAAAAACTTCTGCTTAACTTAAACTGTGATGTAAAAATAGTAAGAATTAAAACAAAATCAGTGTATAAATGGAAGTTTGGCTGTGCTTCTGCACTGAATTAAGCCTTGATGGAAACAGAGAGAGCTCAAATGAAGTCCACAGGCATCTCCTAATTATATCACAAGGTTTTATTCCACTTAGGTTTTCATGAAAGACTTCTGATTTCTTTTTATTATTCTCCATGGGAGTATAACATATTAGTTAACTGGGAGAAAGGAAGCAAAAGAAGATGAAACTCTTGATCTCCCTCACTGCCCGTGTTTGCTGGGACAGATCAATTGTGAAGTTGAAACTGGGTATGGAAATTGCCTGCTTGCAATATGGCTAAAAAGAGAGAGCATGGATGATTTAACAATTTACATAACCTGAGAGACTCAGCTGCAGATCCAATCAATGGGCCTCTTTGTTTCTCTAAACTGAAATAAAGAGAGGGGGAGAACAAAAAAACAAAACAGAAAAAAAAGGTCCTTATGTAATTGTCTCCGTGACTGGCACGATAGGAAGTTTTATGTCTATTGGTGGAATTAAGACTGGGAATTATTAGAGAACACAAAGCTCTGAAGGGGCAGTTAAGCAGTTGTCCTTCTCAGCTAATGGGGAGTGACAGAGCCAGCCCTGCTGCACAAGCCCAGCCCTGCCTTTGCTTTGTTGTCCTGATTAGATTTGGGTCCCTCTCGGGGCAGCCTCTCCCTGGGCACATCCCACCAGGGCTGGAGCAGCCACAGCCCTGCAGCTCCTGCACTTGGGAGGTGCTGAAGGTCCTGAGCCCCAAACTCGTGGGTGGTTTTAAACTGGAAGCGTCCAAGGCCAGGTTGGACTGGGCTTGGAGCAACCTGGGATAGTGGAAGGTGACCCTGCCCACGGATGATTTGAAGGTCCCCTCCAACCCAAAGCATTCCATGATTTCCAGGGAGCACAGTCTCCCTCGTGGGCTCAGTGTTGTCCCAGTGCCAGAGGCTGTGGAAGCCCAGGGGTTAAATGGTTTGGGCTGTGTAGGTGCCACAGGCTCAAGGACATTAACCCCACGTTCCCTACTGCCCTGGCACACACACATCTCCAGAAATGGAAATATTTCCTCTCTCCTTCACATGGGCATCTGTTCTTCTGTGTCCACGTGGGCATGTTGAGTGGGAACCCCTCCAGCCGAAGCCAGGGCAGCCCTCAGCTGTGTGAGCCCCGCAGTGCCCCACTGGTGGGCATCCCAGTGCCCCCACTTTGGGGTGCCAGGGGCAGCTGCTTGACCTGCTGCTGTGGGTTTGCAGGCCTGTCAACCCACAGGTCCTCAGCAGCCCCAGAGCCACAGGCAAATAAACAGCTGGAACGGGAAAGAGGCAGGGAAAGGCCGAGCTCCCCAGAGTGCCAACCTCTGGCAAACATCTGGCTGCAGCTCTCTGTGTGAGAGCAACTGGTGGCATATGGGGCGTATCTCCTCCCAAAACTGGTTCAAGAGGGAAAAACAAACTTCACCTTTTGGAATGCAACCAGCAGATGAAAACAAATTAACCTTTTTTTACATTTTTTTGTTGTTGTTGTATATTTTAACTCAATGTCTGTTTTAATGTCCTGCTTTAAAGGCTTTTATGATAAATTCCCCAAATTGCCACCTCCCTCTGAGCAGAACCAGTCCAAGTCAACAGCTTCTCCATCATCAATCACAGCCAGGATGTGTTCCCAGTGCCTGGACCCTCTGCAGCAAAAATTCTGGGCCTCACATTAGCTTTCCTCACTGTCAGACTGTGACCTTTAATGTGCTTGTGATTTGATTATTTTTATTTATTTTTTTCCCCCAAAATGAACCTTTATCATTAAATGGACAAATATTAATGAAGGACACGGCCCAGTGGATGCTCCTGGAGAGGCATCACTTATTTCAGAGCACATCCTGACCATACAACCAACACCAAGGTGATGATGGGAGCCCAACCCACCAGGAGACTCCAGACACTTCACTGATAAAAGCAGAATGGCAAGTTCTGCTCCCCATAAGGAACATCACCTGGCTTGGAGTCTACAAAATTTAAAAAAAAAGCAAAAATACTTTATGCAGCTCATAAATATACACAGGCCTGTGAACACTGCTCTGCTTTCTCTTTTATTCTCAATAATTGCAGATAGCAATATTAGTTTTTTACCCTCAGTCTGGTCCCAAAAATAATCAAGTATTTTGAGGTCTTCTTTTAGGGTACATTTTTTCCTCATAGAAAAGAATAAATGTCAATATCTGAACCACATTTAGGCATTTTATTTGATCTCGGGCCTGCCAACTAAAACAATTATTTGTGTCTTTATAGGAAGGCACTTCAGCATTTTAAAATAAATATTTAAGTACTACTTCACAGGAAAAAATATTCCTGTGGTTAGATGAGATAGGCTGGAAAAATTAAGGCTGGTCCTCAAAGGCATGTCATGTTGTTACACTTTCCCGTCCTTAATTTGGTTAATCCTTCCTCAAATTGAAAAATTCAGATCAGAGGAAAAGAGAAGGTATTTTTAAAAGAGCTTTGATACCCACGGCAGATTTCTTAATGGATTTTAATTTAGCAATTTGCTGCAAAAAAGCTAGGTATGAACTCAGGACTCTAATCTGCCTCATTTATCTGTTTTCCTGGTGATTGTGCTGTGCAAGGTCTGTGTGTCTGCCAGGCAAAGGCTGCCCCGAAAGAACTGGAATGAGGAACAGATTTGGAACGGCAAGTGATCCTTCTGTATGTTTGTAATCAAATAGGTGCCACTTACATGGGGATTAAATTCCCATTTTTCCTCCAGGAACCCAGGGAAAAACGATGAAAGGACTGGGGATGAGCACCTTGATACAGAGCTGGGCAGTTCAGAGGGAACATCAGCACCTTCTCTTGAAGTAACTCTCACAGGAAAAGGCTGATCAGCGTTTTCACTCCTGAATATTCATGGGGGGACAAGTGAACCCCGACCTTCTGCCTGCAAAAAAACAGGTCCAATGGGAGCAATAGTCGAAAATTGCCAATTTTCAAGTAGTTTTTCCAGTTGTGTCAGACCTCCCCGTGCTTTAAAGTGGCCCAGAAGCTCCTTGGCCACGGAGCCACGGTGACAGTCGGGCTCAGGCTGCTCTTCTGCATCTGAAGCCCCTCTGAAGCCCATGGGAAAACCTCACAGAAGCACAAAACAGGCTTGGGAGGGACCTCTGAAGGTCATCCAGCCCAACCCCCCCTGCCCAGGCAGGGTCACCTGGGGCAGGTGACACAGACGGATGTCCAGGTGGGTTTGGAATGTCTCCAGAGGGTCCACACCCTCCCTGGGCAGGTTCCAGCCTCTGCCACCCTCCACGGAGGGAAGTTCTTCCTCCTGTTGAGGTGGAACTTGCTGTGTTTTAGTTCATGGCCATTGCTCCTCATCCTGTTGTTGGGCACCCCTGGAAAGAGCCAGGACTGAAGGAAAAGCCCCTTTTGCAGGCAGCATCAGGTTGCTCTTGCTGTTTGAGCCTCCCACCGCGTGGCACCTCTCCTAATTAGCTCCTCCTGCTTCCAAGGCCCCGATAACCCCTTATCTCCACCCGGGATAAGGATCTGGCTTTGAGTAGGATCTGGCTCTTTCAAGCAGCCAAGTGTCAGCTTTCAGAGCTGCAATCCCCAGCTCTGCAGGGCTGCTGAAGAATAACCCATATCTTTGCTTGCTAGGAAAAAAATCCCATTTTCCCTCGGGCACTGAGGCAAGTGTGAGGTAGCAAATCACACATTACTGTATTTCCAAGCTATAGCCCTTTGCTCTGCCTTTTAATGCCATTTCCCCCCTCTCAATGAATTGCATATCCGTTATTTTACCACCCAGTTTATTTGATGATCAGGGAAGATAAATGGCTTCTGCTGAAATATTAAACAAAAGGAAAATTAAAGTCCTGGGAAGAGTAAACAAAACAGTAAAGCACAATTTCCTTTCTGCTACGTGAAGAAAATAGGTCTCTCTTTCTTGCCAAGCATCAGCACACGGGCTGAAACTCTGGCCATGGGCACACATGTAACTTCTCTCACCAAATCGGTGGGATTTGTGTGTGTCTGGGTGAACTCTGGATTTATGGAAGAAAAGGAGGGTTTTCTAGATGAGATCAGTCAAAAAATAAAATTTAGAGAGAAGTTTAGCACATAGAGCCTTTTAAATTCACTGCTTTTGCTCCTTTTCCTCGCTTGCTCAGCATCACTTGAACCCAAGATAAAATGCAAAATGTTATTTTAGTTGGGCTTTGGGCAGGTTTCAATAAAAGCAGGTGGAGAATTCCCTGGAGAAGGACCCAGCCTGGTGCAAACACCCACAGGCAGCAGTGGGAACTGGCTCATCCCTCTGGACACCAACAGCTCCAGGGACAACCAGGGATGGATCCTGGGAAGAGCTGGAAGGACTCAGTTCATCAGGGAGCCCCAAGGTGAGGAGGAGCAGCTTGTCCTCTGAGAGCTGCTGTCTCTGAGCCAGGTGAGATTCCTCCCACACCCCCTGGGAGCAGGCAGCTCACCCCACTGGGACACCAGTCCCTCAAAGGTGCTCTCATCCCAGCAGGGACATCAGCAGCGGCCTCGGGCAGCCACTGGAGCTCCAGCACTCGTTGGCAGCTCAGGATGCAGCTTTGCCTTTGAAAATTCCCAGGTGGAAATCCCGGCCTGACAACTTTGCTCACAGGTAATTTATCCCGACGGCTGCTTTGGAAGGGGGTGCTTTTATCTCAGCTGCTGCTTAGCTTAGAACTTAAAACAAGAGCTCCTTATATTATTCCAAAAGCTCAGTCTCAGAACTCTGAAATAATTTAGTTGGACAGCTGATTGATGGGAAGGAAGGACTCATTTTAGATGGACTTAACTCTATTCCATTGGAAATATCTGAGCATCACCTCAATTTTTCTCATTCTCAGTCACAGCCCAGTTTCTGAGTTTAGGTTGAGTAATCATCCAAGAAACAGCTGTGATGGGACTATGACAAACGACAGCAGATCAGGACTTGCTCCACAGGTATTGATTCTCCTCTAAGTTCTACTGTGATTCTTTCTTTTTTTCAGCAAAGCCACCTATGCATCAAAAACATGACCCTCACCGTAGTCAAGGCATCCCTGACTGCAGGGAGAGCACTTTGTTATTGCTGGATTATTTCTGGATTCCGAGGTGGATGTGCAGACTAAACACGGTGTGGGGAGCAGAGAGACGATGGGAACGTGGAAGGGATGGATGGGAACACGATGGGAGAGGGGCAGGGACAGCCCTGGGAGCTCCTGCAGGGAAGAACAAAGCTGTGGGGTGTCTGGGGTGCAGGGGAGGCTGAGATGGCTTTTTGGGAGGCAGAAAGCAGTGCTGGGGGTTCTCTGAGCTGCCCTGGCAGTGACCTCCATCCCACCCCAGAGCGCCTGGATCTGCAGGGTGGAGGAAATTCCGATTCCATGCTCACTGAGCCCTGACCTTCCCCTTGACAGAGATGGATGCCCGGCCCTGCTAATGGGCTGTGGCGCTCGGGGCTGGGGGTGTGCACCACGAGCACCACCCTGGGACCAGCCAAGCCCCTTCCCACTCAGCCTGGGCACCCCCGGGCTCTGCCTGGCATTCCCTGGGAGCTGGAATGCCCCGGAGCTGGGGCACAGCCACACACACAGCCACGACCAGCAGGGGTACTGGGACATCCCAGGGGCTTTGCAGACACCGACCTTCAGCTTTGACTAAGAGAGCAAAGGAACAGAGACTGCAGCTCCACTGATGGACCACATTGATGTTCAGAGAGGGGAAATGCAAACCTCACTTGCACAGACTTGTGTCTTCACTTGAAAAACAAGTCAGGGAGGGTGGGGAACCACTGGTGAGGTTTCATCCCGAGTTGTTCATCAGAATAACAAGTGAGGGGCTTTCAGCACCTTCGATTGTTTCAGAGCACAGGGAGAACAGCAGCGTTGAGGCACATCCTGAGCAAATCTCAGGTGGCAAACCTTGAGTAGATCAGCCCAATCCTATCCGTTTGCTTTCCTTGTCCTCTCCCCCTCTCATTCCATCCAGCCCTCTTGACTCTTCATCTTTCTAACAAGGAAAGGCAATTCCCCAAAACCTGACTGATTCCCACAGACATCCAGGTTGGAGAGGACACAGCCTGAGAGCTTCCCTCTCTTGGTGGTTGAAGGGATCCCTGAGCAGCCCATGAGCCTTCAGGAAGGGCCACTGCTGCAGACACAGAAACATGCACAGCTTCCAGAGGAGCTTTTCCTCTTCTCCTTGGGATGGTGGGAATGGGGAGGAGTGATCCACCCCAGCAAGTGCTTGGGAAAACAGAAGGAACCTCCTCCTCTGGTCCAGGGATGCAGGACACCCCTGAGATGTGCTGGTGGCACATCATGTGTTTATTTTTAGAGCTACACAGGAGGAAGAAACAGATTTATTAAAACAAATAAAACCAAACCTTGCAAGAAAACATTATCCTGGACAACTGGGAGGAATGTTGGGCACCTTCTTTTTGGACTGCTGTCTGCCTTCAGTCCCTCCAGGACTCAGGGCTAATTTAACAAGGCATGAATTTAAATATATTAAGAGCTAAACAAAACAGGGAGAGAATCAGAGAGGTGAAAAGTCAGTGCCCCTCCTTGTCCCACTGTCTTCTTTTTGTTGGCTGCTGGGCTGGGAGACACAAAATAAAAGTGAGCAACATAACCTGTCTGAGTTTTATTCAAATCAGCCAATTAAAACATCAAGTTGAAATGTCAACGAACATGTTATGGCCACTCAGGAATTAGAGCAGGAAAGCATCTGTCTGTCTTCACCACAAAGAAGGGCAGGGGTTTCATTCCACTTGTGCAGAAGCTCTGCCATGAGACTGTAGCCATGGCAAACACCTCCTGCAACGTGCCCTGACTGCAGGCTTGTCATCAGCTGCTGCTTTTGCACTCAATTACAGCAAGTTAAACACCTTTTTTTTATTCAGATCTCAGCAGCTGTTGCCATGCAGTGTTCTGTTCCCAGAGGTGTGCACCTCCTGGCACGGACACAACTTCTGCTGCTGAATTTACCTTTGTTTCCTGCCCAAATGCTGATGTCACCTGTCCATGTTGTCATGAGAAGAGCCAGGTTGAAGCTGCTCTAGCTTTCAATATTCTCCAGTCTATAACCTAGAGACTTAAGGCTGGATTTTAAGGATCTTTTCTGTATGACAGGACTTTGGGTTGACAGACATCACATCCTCTGGAGTTACATCTTTGTGACGTGGCACTCGGTGCTCTGGTCTAGTTGATGAGGTGGTGATGAGTCAAAGGTTGGTCTCAGTGATCTTGGAGGTCTTTTCCAACCTAAATGATTCTGTGATTCTATGACAGGAACTTGAGATTGATAGTCCCATTCCTACCCAGGCAGCTCTGGTAACCTCTTGGCTACAGGCAGGAATTGTTCAAAGCCAGGAGTTTTAGTCAGAGTTGCCCTGTTTCCAAAAAGTTGTGTCATCTCAACAAGTCATTTTTCTTTCTGATGAAAGTTTATTGTGTTGAAGAATTCCCATTTGTGTGGTCACCAGATATTAGGTGAGAGCTAGAGAAGTGCTTAAGGCAGATCTATTAGACCTTTTTGTAAAAAAATTTTTTCATAGAACCTTTAGGGTTGGAAAAAACCTCCAAGGTGATGAAATCCATTTGAAGTGCACTGGATACAGAGGAGTTATTTTTCCAGACAAATATGATCCTCTCTTGGTCCAGGCTCTCAAAGTAACTCAAAGGGCTCTGTTAGGAGTGTATCCTATAGATACAAACTTAGTCCTCAACATTTCACATGCAAAAAAACCCCAAAACAAGCAAGCAAAAATCTCTCCATAACACTCTCAACTCAGTGTGCAAATGTGTGTTCCCAGGGGCAGTAGCTGGCAGGACAGGGGCTCTCAAAAGTCCTGTGCAGTGCTGGTAGAGTCTGTGTGAGTCAAATTCTTGTCCCCAGGCCAGAACAGGATCACTAATAATGTTCTGGAACTGCTCCTGGGATGCTGTATTTGATATTTAGGTAAAGCTTCCCTGAGGAAAAGGGTGGGTTTATTTTTATCTTTACTTCTGTTCTTGTTACTCTGCAGACATAAAGGCTCAGCTGGTGGCAGTGAAGCCTCTGGGCTTAAATAACAAGACTCAGGCTGGTGTCCAATGATGACATGAATGCACAGGCTGCACTTTGGGTGGACACAGTCCTGGCTAAAGAGCATTCTCTGGATCAGAAAAAAAGGAGAAGACAGATGTGTATCCCTCAGGAAAAGTGCCTGTCCTCTACCAGAGGGAGGGACACCACCACACAGCCTGTGGTGGGTGGGATGTGTGCCTGCAAAGGGAGGGGAACCCACCGGATGTGGCTGGGATGTTTCTTTTTCAGTTCCCTGTTTCAGCTAAAAACAAAGAGATTCCTGGGCTTGGCTCTCCAGAGTGAAGGTGTTTCAGTTCTCAGGCAGCAAATCCTGCCCTGCCTGCACAGTCACAGCCTGTAGGAGCTGTGGAGCCCCAAGAGAGTGGACACATGGATGTCCTGCTTCTGCCTTGCCAGAAATGCTGCTCCCCACAAAGCTGGGGGAGCAGCAGCCTCTGCCCAGCCAGCAGTGCTGAAATGTGGGCTGGGAATGTTCAGCAGTGCTCCAGGACTTGTGATCCATGAGTGACCCTTGCCCCAGGGCACCACGAGTTACAGCCAGGATGGTCAGTGGTGGGAAAGGATTGCAAGAGAACTTGGAGTCCAAGTGTCCTGATTGTCCCTGCCCACCACGAGGCCGTGGCTTTGTGCTGCTTCTCTGTCCCTGCTGAAAGAGGCAGCACAAACACCTGCCTGTCCTTGAGGAGAAAGCTGGGAATGCCTAGAAAGGTGGGAAGAAGATATTCCTGGCAAAGCTCTGTAGCCAGCATGGATACAGGATATAGCAGCAGTGTCTACACCAAAGCTCAGTGTTTCATGCAACCTTCAAATGAGACAAGTAGAACCAAGTGGTTGCTGATTTTTCCAAGAGATTGAGTTCCCAGCAGGAACTGCTGGAACCCAGGGCGTTCCCTGCCAGCCACAATTTCCTGTGCAAACACTATTGCCCAGATTTTTGGAGAAGTGCATAAAGCCACTTGATGTCTGCAGTAATTACAGTGTGTCAGAAAAATTAGCATTTGCAATTCCCCGTATCCTGAGCAAGAAAGCGGCCCTGGGCACATGGACCAAAACATAGGTAAAATAAACACAGTCCATCCCAGAGGAAAGTGTTCCTTCTGCTGCATTTGGCTTTTCTGAAATGACTTGCTGTTTGGATTTTGATTCTTCAGCTAAATTATGGTCAGACAGGTAGAGGTGGTTGCTGTAAGTCTGGGTTCTCTGTAAAAAGACAGTGATGATAGTGGGTTCTCCTTATCAGTGTTGATCTTGGAAGGCTTCGAGCCAGAATGGGGCAGGTCACATTTAATCTGGAGAGAAATTATGGCTTAAACAGGGTTTTTAGTTTGTTTTGTTTTGCTAAAGGTAAAATATGTAGGGCTTATTTGGGGCATTTCACGCAGCTCCAGCATCTGTTTCACCGAAACCCCTTTGCCTGCAAAGGTCTGAGTTAATTCAGGAGTCTCCACTGCTCCAAAACCAAGCCCCAAAACGAATCTTAAACAATATACATTCAAAATGTGTAGAGCCATAACACACGTTTTAAACACCATGGGAAGATGTGCACTGCACATTCCTGTTTAACTCAGATTGTCCCGCCACAGGAGGTTGATTTCCTCCACAAATTAACTCAGGAATCTCGGCTCAGATGAGACCAAATCCTGTGCCAGGCATGTCCCAGCGAGCAAACGTGTTGACGCAGGAGCAGGTAAAGCCTGAAGAGCTGGAAAGCACAGTTTGGGTTTTGACCAAGCACCCAAAAACGTCGTGCCTGAGGTTTGACAGATTGATCCTTTCCCTGCCAGAAGGTGTCTCCTTGTCCCAGGACAACACCCACTTGGGTGGGGGTGCTGAACACAGCAGGAGGGGCTGGTGCCAGGAGTGCTAAACATTTGGGGTTTTCCATAGGAGAACTGATCAGGGGCCTCTTCTGGAGGTAACTGGAAGAATTTCCCATTGTGCCCTTTTCTGTAGGGACTCTGATGGGGGGCTTTCTCCTCATTTCAGGTCTCCTGCACTTTTAGATCATGTAGGAAGGTGGTACCACGTGAAACATTTTTCTCCAAGTTGTTTTCATCAAATCTCAGAAGAGTCTGGATTGGAAGGGGCTTAAACCTTGTCTCATTCCAACCCCTGCCATGGGCAGGGACGCCTTCCACTAGACCAGGGTGCTCAGAGGCTTTTTGTTTTCTACTTAATGAACAGAAAGAGCATTAAGAAAATATGATTACATGTCCATTTTATTCTTTTTAGGTTAAAAAACGTATCCCTGATATCCCACCCCCATATCCCACCCCAGACTGACCCTGCAAAGACCTTCTGGGGGAAGGAGTCATTGCTGACACTGGTCTGTAATAAACCCAAACTGGGAGCACCCGAAAAACTGCCATTTCAGAGGGGCTCCAACATGAACTCCTTTCATTTCAGTGGGAGGCTTCAAAAACATTTGAAATATAATAGAATATTTCAGTGTCTTAAAGTCTGCCTGGTCTTTGCTCTGCTGATTTCTGAGCTGCACTAAATTTTACCAGTTGAAGTTCTGACCCAGGAAAGATAAAACCCTCTGAGGTGGACTCCACACCAATCATACTATCTATCCACCATAAATTAGTCAGGTCAGCTTTAGATTGTCTGCAGCAATTTAGCTTTCTTTCTTAGATTTTAAAAAAAAATCAGGACAGAAAAAAAAAATATTTCCACTGTGCAAATATGCCAGAGAACAGATTAGTTATTGTTCCAAAACATCCGCTTTAATGGCATTACCAGAGTGGCCCACAAAATCAATCCTTTCCTAGAAAGATGGGCTGATTTCCTTCCCCAGGCTGGCAGCTGGAGGTGTGCTGGGCAGGGAGCACAGGAACACATCCCAGGACAGCTGCACACCACTCCAGGTGCTCCAGGAATGAGGAGGAAGGCGGTCTCCTCTGCTCCTGGCTCTGCTGTTGAGATGCCTTTTGCTCTCCTCCTATTTTATGAGCTTCCGCTGCAACCTCTTCTGTGCAGTGGCAGTTTCCACTCTGACTTGCTTTGGTTGAAAAGTTTCATCCAGGCAGGTTCCCCACCAGGAAATGCCGTGTCATGCTCACCAGGAAGGTTCTTTCTGCCTCTCTCCAGTCCTTCATGGCCAATCTCCTCGTGGCCATCGTTTCTGTTTCCATCTGTGGCTGCAAATGATGGAGGCAAAACGTGAGCAAAGGCAACATTTTGTTCTGGTCAAACACTTCCATAAAGGCCAAATAAATATTGCTGACATATGTGAGTTCACAAATTATGATCTTGTTTGCCTTTTGCAGCTGAAACCAAGATTTAACCCAAGCTCTGAGCTCCTGAGCCTCTCCTGGAGAGGATCCCTGTGCTCAGCCCGGGGCAGCTTTAGTCAATCACTAGACCTGGCCACCAGTGACGTGGTTTTACAGCAGGATCCCGACCTCTGCTGAGGTTTTCAGGGTGCTACTCTAGCAGAAGTAATAAGCAAAATTATGATCATAAAGGAGTTTTATTTTCAGGGAATTGGGACCACAACTTCCTGAAAACTACCAGACCAGATAATGTCTTTTTCCCTTCTCTCTCTTTTATGGCAGGCACTTGTTCTAAAAAAGTTACACAGCCTTCTTTAAAGTGAACTTTTAAAATCCATCATTTAATGCAGCTCTGGAAAGTCAGCTCCTGTGCTATTTCCTTTCCTTCCTTCCTTTACTTCTCCTCTGCTTTCTCAAATCCATCCCTGCATTTTAAATCAGTTACGAGAAATAAAGCAAAGGGAGGTTTGTGGGGTTGAAATCCTTTCAGTGTGACAGGGTGATGTTTGGGGGTTTTTTTGTGTTTGAGTCTAACTGAGGCTTTAGAAACTGATATGGGATCCCTGAAATGGCCCTGCCCTGGTCAGAGCCCATTAGGCAGTGGAAGAAGATTCCTCAGGGACAGCAGAGACCAGACATGGGAATCCCAGAGGATGGAGATCACTATTTACTTTCCTGCATGGAGAATTAATAAATGTCTCCATCTTCTACCAGCGGCCCTGAACCAGGGAACAGAAAGGAAACAGAATGAGTGGGGGAAAAAAATGGCCTGTGTGTTTTCCCCTTTTTCCTTTGCTGCAGATTCATGTTTTCATTCAGTGTTTGCACATTATTCTTTACCTTCTCCCTATAGGATTTTCTTCCCCGACTTTAAGGCAATTCATCTGTCCTGAGAAGGTACCTAAAGATAATGAAGAGGCACATAATTTAGTAATCTTGGCCGTCCTTTCCTCGGAAGATTAATTTATGGCCTTTAAGTGTCAAGGTTGGTTAAACTGAGTGAGCAGCAACAAAAAGCACCAGGCAGAGTCACAGGCTGGGCTGGGGCAGCTGCAGCAAATAAATGAGCCCTGGAGTCACTGCCCAGAGCTGGGCCAGTGATTGGGAAAACAGGCACTCCTGAATCATCTCCTTGAGGTTCAGAGCTCTCACTTGCTCCTGTCACTCTCCCTCCTCTGCCCGTTCTTTCCTGTAACTCCCCAATTCTCCTCTCCTCTGCAAACACTTTGCTGAGATTTGGAGACTTGTTGTCTCTCTTCAGCACAGTGGGATGGCTTGGATGGGGCTTGGGGACAAGCTGGGATCCATGTGGAGATTGAAGGGGGTGAAAGGAACTTTGTACAGTGCTCACAAAGTTAGAATTACAGAATAGTTTGGGCTGGAAGGGACTTCCAAAGGTCATTTCGTCCAAACCCACTGAAGGGAGCATCTTCATCTAGAGGCTGCTCAGAGCTCCAGCCTTGAGAGTCTCCAGGAATGGGGCATCCACCACCTCTCTGGGAAACCTGTGCCATCATAATAATAGTTGCAGTTACTTTAAATCTCCCTTCTTTCAGTTTAAAACCAATCCCCCTTGTCCTCTCACTACAAGCCCTGCTAAAAACCCTGTCCCCATCTTTCCTATAAACTCCCTTTAAGCACCAAAAGGCTGCAACAAGAAACCTCTTCTAGCCAGAAAAGCAGAACTCTGGAGATGAACTGTGGCCTTTGGCAGTGTCTCCTCCCAGTTGTCCCACACCTCTGGCCCCCAGTTAGTCCATGGATTCTGTGGCAGCATAATAAGAGCTGGAGGAGATAAGAGTATTGATCCATTCAGGATATTCATCCCAAAGGGAAGCTGAAAAGAGATCTGAGCATGAATTAACCTTCCAGACAATGCTGAGTGATAAAAATAGTCCTTAAATTTTGCCATCATCACTTTCCAGCCTGAATTTCTCTCTAAGTTTGCAGCACGGAATCACAGAATCATGGAATGGTTTGAGTTGGAAGGGACCTTAAAGACAATCTCATTCCACCCCTTGCCCTGGGCAGGGACACCTTCCACCAGCCCAAGTTGCTCCAAGCCCCATCCAGCCTGGCCTTGGACACTCCCAGGGCTGGATCCGCCCCAGCCGGTCACTGTCTGCTTCAGGCTACACTCAATTCCTGTGTCAGACACCAAAATGAACCCTGGGTCAGCTGCTTTGGTGCAACAAAACCATCTCCTGACCCAGCAGATCAATCATGTCCAATATCAGATGAGTTTATTTTCCAGGAACTGGGTGGAAAATAAGAAGCAGCACCAAGAGAAGTGCAGCTCTTTATTTCTGAGAGGGGAGTTGGGAGCAGGGTGGGGTTGTGGGGCTGAACAGAGAACAGAAGTGTGCAAGAGTTGAATTTATGGGGTCTGCCACTGCTGCCCTCCCAGCAGCACCTGCCCCCAAATCCCTCCACAGGCCCTGTTGGCTTCCACAGCCCATGGGAAACAACAGCCATAGAAACCCTGGGAGCCATTTGGGAAATGATGAAGGGATTTCTCACCCTCCCCACCCCTCAGATGTGTCAGTCTGCACTTCCTTGCTCCTGTTCTCCTTGCCTGGGTACACGACACGAGGCAGAGGCCCCTGACATGTTTCACAGCTGGATTCAACTTGTCTTCTGGGAGATTTTCCTCCTCTCCCAGTGAGTGAAGACAAAGCTCCAGCCTAATCTCATTTTATTGTCCCCAGCCACTCACACTCGTGTCCTCCATCACAACTCATGAGTGTGTGTGGGGCAAACCTGCAAACAGAACCAGATTGTGTTCTCACTGGCAGCTGGAACTGTCCTGGAGGTTGGTGCTTCCCTGTGGCCAAAATTCCAGGGGTTTATTTTCCAGAAGCTCGCCCAGCCTTGGACAAACAGTGATGGGTCCAAACAGGGATGGCTGGAGGTGTCAGTGGTTGGTTCAGTGGGAAGTTGGTGTCCAGCAGATGTCCTCACCCCTGGACCTCCCAGCTGCAGTGACTCCCTGGGCTGAGAGGTCCCAAAGGACTGCTCGGGTCATGGAGAGCTGGGGCAGCACGTGGGGCCTCCCAGGAACCTCTGCTGGACTCTCCTGCTCCTTCCTCCTTCAGGTTTTCATCTTCTCCTGTCCCTGGACCAGACTGTACTTCTGCAAATGGATGGGATTGCTCCTTTCCCTGCTCCTTCATTGGTGGTTTTAGGAATGCCTCCCTCGCCTCTTGTATTTTTTTTCACTGCAAAGTTCATAATTAGGTCAATAGAAAGTTTAAAAAAATTGAGAAAACTTGAAAACATAACATTATTCCAGTTTTTCCATTTGTCAGGGGGTTTATACATGGAAAAATTATTCAATATTATGTTGTCTGGGAAAAAAATTATAAAAAGGGATGGAAATTATTTCTACCATAGTTTTGCCAATTTTATGCCTTTTCTGCTTTTCCAACATAGAAAAGAATGAGTAGAGGGGAGAGGAGGAGGGAAGAGTCATCAGTGAGGGAAACAAGTTATGTGATGAAAAAGTGAAGTGCTTAAAATGAAGCATGGAATCCTATTTTTATGTTTTTAAACACAGGACTAAAGTGGCAGCCCTAGACTGAAAACCTTGTTCAGTCTGACATTTCAAAATGAAACACAAGTTTTCATTTCAGGAGATAATTTCACAGCCATGCACACACAAAATCAAAATGGATTTTGAAATGAAAATACCAGAGGAAGAATAATATTTAAAACTGGAAATTTTTACTTTTTTATTCTCCCCAAGAAAATTAGAAATTGGTTTTCCAGGAAACTGTGAAACAGAACAGAGGGTGAAAATAATGGGGAAAAAAAGAGAGGGTTTGCCATATTAAGCATCAGGGGTTGATATAAAAACCTGTGCTTTACATGGATAATTTCTGGCCTGTTAATTCATCTGCTCAGAAACACATGGGCATGATTTCCTAGCTCGGAATAAAATATCCACTATGATTTAGGGTTTAGCAGTCCCTCAGGTGATGGAGTTTTGGGGGAAGCACTGGCTCAGCTCTTGTCAGTGCACTTTTCCTGCACAGGTGATTTTTGGAGACAGGGGATGCAGGAGCAGAGCAGGGTGATGCTTCCCCCATAAACAGAGCAGCAAAAGGATGATGCTTCCCCCATAAACAAATACTGCCCGTGGTTGGAGAACCCCCTTCCACAGCAAGTGCTCCTTGGGACGGGCTGGCTCCCAGTTCCCACACGGGCTGGGTGAACTGGTGTGGCCGGGGCACTGAGCACTCCTGCTGCCAGGGCTGCTGTCCCAGGGATTCTGCTACCCCCTCACCCAGGAACACCCCCAAGATCCTACAAATACCCAAACCTGAGCTCATTTTAAAGGGGCTCACACGACCCACCTGGGCAAGGAGGTGGCTCAAGCCCCTCCTCACCTCCAGCTCCTGCACCAGCAGAAACCTCAGCTCATTCCCTGTGGGATGTGACAGAGCGGGGTTTGAGAGGCTGTGCCAGCTCGTGGCCCCATCCCAAGACCCCTGGTGGAAGGTCAGCAGATGTGGTGATGTTTACAGGACCCGTGTGGGAGCTGCTCCTGGGTGGGAATGGCTCAGGTTGGAGCAGAGCCACCCGAGAAGGGGTGGGCTGTTTGCTGTGGGAGAAGGTGGGGAGATGTTGGGTGAAGGGGTGGGCTGTTTGCTGTGGGAGAAGGTGGGGAGATGTTGGGTGAAGGGGTGGGCTGTTTGCTGTGGGAGAAGGTGGGAGAAGTTGGGTGAAGAGGTGTTCCAGCCATGGCAGGCTCAGTGGGTGACCCCAGCTCACCCCACGGTGACATCCCCATCCCCACCCATCCAAGAGCTGTATCAGCCTTGCTCCCAGGCCTCTGCCCATGGGGGTGCTGCGTGGCTCAACCAAGATACTTCCCTTGGTGTTTCCTAAAGCAGCAGACGTGCCCACTGCCCCAGGCAGGACTGGCACCAAACCATCCTTGAGGTGCCTCCAACCCCAACCACTCCACGACTGAGTAAATCGCGGCGACCGTACGAGGCCGAGGAGCAATTTGGGTTTTGGGAGACTTTTCCATGGGTTCTCCATAATCAGAGGCAGTTGGCTCCAGGCAGAAGAGATGAAGTGTCAGTACCCAGGGAGGAAAACTGTGCCTCCTGTTCCTCGGGGGGACGCAGACCACAGCTGGCCCGTGGTCCTGCAGCTGCACACGCTGCGCTCCTCAGCGTTCTCCTACGTCGAGAGCACGCAAATATATTAGCAGGGAAAAAGCTGAATTTGCCCATTAAGGCGTGTGATTAATGCAGTGCTGAAAGCTCGTTTAAAGGGCTGTATATTGCAGCTCACTCGAGAAACAGAGAGGAGAGCAAGAACACGAAGCCGGGGCTGAGCGCTCGGGGTGTGAGCGAGCCCGGCGGGGCTGTAGAGGGCACTCGAGATCTTTAGGATTTGTCAGGGAGAAGAGAAAGCTCCAAGTTGCTTTTTACACTGCACTATTCAAAAAAAAAAATAAAAAATTAACCCTCTTTAGGAGCAAGTGGGACCACATCAGACTGCAGTATTACAGCTTCTCCCCTTTTAACCACTAATAACAGGTTGAGCTAATTTCTGTTTGGATTTGGGGTTTCTTCCTTGCCTTGCTAAGAACTGGTGAGTTGTGTGGAGCCCTCTCACAGCACTGATTTGGCAGGGCAGGATCTGTTCAGCACAAAAAAATCTCATGCCTTCAAATAAGAAATCAACCTGGACTGCTGAGAAATGGCAATTTATCATCAGGTTGTCGTGGCTGAAACAGAGGGGTCTCAAAGAGATCTGGTCACATCAGCTGGGATCCTAAAAACCTTGTCTGTGTCTCAAAACACTGGGGGTGCTTCGCTGGTCACTTCTGCACATCTCTGAAATGTCTGGGCTTGGCTTGAGTAAAGCAAGGCCTTTCTTGTGGTAGTTTCTGCCATCAGGAATTGGAAATCTCACAAGCAATCCTGTTCTGATGAGATTCCCAGCCTGATATTCAGCCTCTGAGAGAAACTGATGATTAAATTTTGGATTTCAGCGCTTCTTCTGCGTCAGGCCAAATTCCCCAAGACATAAAGATCTGCTCTGCCTTGCTGTAGGGCGAGGGTTGCTCTTGGATCGAGGACCATGGACTTGAATCCAGTATCAGAGGCACAGTCTGCACTTTCAATCAGCACGGGATATCTTTTCTGGGAGGACACTCGCGCTTTGTCCCACGAGGCTGATCCCACAGGCTCCTCTCCAGAAACCTGCACAGTCATCCTGTTTCTCCTGGGGATTCTGTCAGCTTTGCAAGGCCCCATATTAGAAAAGCCAGCGTGACTAAGAGGTCTGGCTGCTGCCTAATTACATTGCCAGAGCTCTCGTGGTGTCGCTTTCTCTGGAGTTTCTATCCTGGACAAAGTGGACCTAATAATAACCTTATAATTACACTGCTAGGATTTCACTGGTAACCTGCTCCTGTGCTCGAGTCTTCAGTGTGGATCCAAACCAGTACCACAGGGTGCAGAGGAATTCTGACAGACCCTCAGCAGAGCCACACAAATACGTGGGAAAAGCTCTGTCAATTAAAATAATTTGATTTTGCTGAGCTGATATCCAGGCCACACACCCTCCACTCAGATCCCTTCTCATGCCTGCCCTGCTTTTTACTCTTCAAGCTCTGCACCTTCCATTCCCAAAATGAATTGCAGATGGAGAAGGTGAAGACTCCAAGATATCCTGCTGAATTGTTTGAACTGAACTACTGGAAGTCATGCAAGTTACTGGCCATCCAAAATTAATGTTGTCAGCTCTTTGTGAGCTGCACAGTTCCCTTCAAAAAGGAACTGGCTGCTCTTCTCCCCCCCTTTGGAAACAGATGTGAATCAAAGTGATGGCTTTTAGCTGTGGTTTGGGGACGGGTTCAAGTCAGGTTTATGGTTCAGACTCAATAGTAATATGTAATATTGAGATTACAAAAGGCATTTTCAGCTCTTGATCCAAAGCAAATGAGTGAGCTGGAAGGGATTGTGCTGGTGGCACTTCCATGGTGAGCAGGAACAGGCTGAGAGCAGCCAGCAAGTGAGAGGGGAGCTCATCTCCCTTTGTCCTGAGATCTGGTGGAATTTGATCTTTGGGTTCCATTTCTAGTCCATCTGTTTACAGGGACAAAAAAGGGGGTAAGAGGGGGGGTGACAAAATATTCCCCCTTCACAAGCAGCTTGTGGGGTTTAACTGGGTACATGAGCATCTATGAAGCCCAGCAGAGACTGACAGATCAGACAAGAGTGGGGCTTCAACACTGAACAGCCAAGAGGGCCCTGTTTGACCAGACAGGTCTTGCTCTATTGTTCTTTCCCTCCCCTGGCTGAATTGCCGTGGTTTTTGGCATGAATAACTGTGTGTTCAAATAATCACAGGACCTTCAAATTCACTTCCACAAACATGTGTGTCATCGTAGGTTAGTGGGTGAGGGAGTGGGGCTGCATGAAGAGAGGGTACTGTGGGATTTCTGGGGGGGAAGCAGTTTTTTTGTACTTGAAAAGGAGCAAAATTATATGGGACCCTTCTTGTCTCAGACAGTGAATTCATGGATCAGTCAGGGAAGTCAGAGCTCGTGGCAATCAGCCAGTTGGACAAGGTAATGTGATATCCACTCCTCCTTCCAATAGGGTGCTGGAGACAAGACCAGAATGGTTTTATTCAGATTTACACCAAAAGACAAACCTTTTTTTGAAAGCAATTGGAAAGAGAAAATAAAACTCTATTTGAATCTTAGAAACAGAATAAAATATTAAAATCTGGAAGGCAAGCTTTCCCTAGGAACCACAGATCCTCTCAGTTAACAAAAAAGTGATGGAGCTTAACTTAGACAAATAGGAAAGCAGTAAAAAGGTACCACATGTCGCTCCCCGCCTGCCAGCCAGACAATTGGCATCGCATTTAAATCTTGTCCTGACATCACCGGCAGGAACCCCGGGATGTCCCGCGGCCGGAGCGGCTGCGCGAGGGGAAAAGCCGCGCTGTGCCTCGGGATGTGCCACTCGGGGCAGAGGGGCTGGCACGGAATCCTCCCTGGGTGGGCGAGCTGGGCACAGCCAGCGCTGTGGGGCTCGGTCCCGCCGCCCCTGGATCCTGGTGCCATCGCCCCCCGTTCCCGGTGCCACCACTCCCAATTCCCAGTGCCACTACCCCCATCTCCCAGTGCCACCACCCCCAGATCCCGGTGCCACCACCCTCAGATCCCACTGCAATGCCCCGTTCCCGGTGCCACCATCCCCTATTCCCAGTGCCACCATCCCCTATTCCCGGTGCCACCACCCCCTGTTCCCGGTGCCACCACCCCCAGCTCCAGTGCCAGAGCCAGGCCAGCCATGGGACACTAATGGGCACTGTGGAGCTGCCTGTTCATTTTCCACCTGGAAACAGCCTTGCAAAGAAGCCACTGGCATGACAAGTCCGTGCCCTGGGAGTTTCTGGGACCAGCAGCAATCGTGGCTGTGCTTTCCTTGCTCTCCCCCCTTCCAGGGACTTTTTCTTCTCTTTTCTTTTTCCCGGTCCATTCTGCTCCCCCCTTCTCCAAATTCAGATGAAAGCGCAGTTTCCTTTTCCTTGCAGTTATTAAAAAGGCACTAACCTTTCGTAAGTGACTGGAAGTCCCATCCTGGGCAGAGTCTCTTCCTATCCCAGGGACAGGAAAAAGCATTAGCAACACCTGAACAGCTGGAACCGGCTCAGCCACTTGCATGAACTGGTTTCCAGTTCCTACAGTGTTGTTCTGTTCTCAGTTGGTGGCAAAAGCATAACACCAGAATTTTTTGCACCTGAAGCAAAAGTCACCTTCTATCTTATGTTAACCTAAGTCCTGAGATTTGTAGAAACTTATGTGCCTGGAAGATTCCTGTGCATTTATGGATCTAAAAATCCTGGGTGTGTTTAATTCCCACACCCCTTTAAAATTACAGTTCTAGTTTCAGGGGCTAAATGGCAGCAAGGTCTGAAGAACCAAGAACTTTGGATTTTAAAACCACAGCAGCTCATCTTTTAAACAGATCATACATTAATTACCCTTATTGAAATTTGGTTAAAGACATGGGAATTACAATGATGGAAATGGAAGCAAATTTAGGCCATGAGGTTGCTGCTTGTCCTGCTGTCTGGGGCCACAGGAGCCGGTTTTTCCAGAGCATCCCAGGAAGGTTTGTCTCCAGGGCTCCTCAGGGATACTTCCCACCCCGTTAGTGTCTCGTGCCTCAGCAGCTCTGGGGTAGGTGATTTCTCCATGTGCCTGGAGAGCTCTGGTGTGGCTGATTCAACAACAGCACCAGGAAAGCTCGGGCGGAAAACGTGACCGTGCTGTGGAGCAGCTGGACACCAGTGCTGGGGTGATGCTGCCACAGGCACTGTTTACACATGGTCCTCCCTTTTCAGCTGCAGAGGATCCAACGTGGTAATACCCTGAAACAGAACAAAAGTCTCCTACTACTGGTCTCCCCAGGCTGAATAAGAAACCTCCCACTGAGCAGCTCCCCACTGCTCAGCACTCACAAAGCCCCAGCCCTGGCACCCCTGGCCTTGCCCAGCAAGCCCTGCTGATTGTTGTCTTTCTTCTTGTGCTCTGCTCCAAATGGGTTTGCAGCCTCCTCTGAGGGAGAGGATGTGCCAGAGCAGCTCCTCTCTGTGGCACTCGAACGGAGCTGAGCTGATTTTCCCTCTCTGCAAGGTTTGAGCTCGTGGAGATTTTCTCTTTTTTGCTCCCTGTGCCTTCCAGGTAAAGCAGATTTTATACCCTCTCAAAGGGAAAAGTGATTTAGCCCCTGAAGATCCCACAAGCAAACCTACCAGTTGGGCAGAGACACATAATTAGTGTCAATTAGCAAAAACAAGTCCTTCCAGATTATACTGTAATGTGAAAACAGGTTTAATTGGATTCAATCGCTCCCAATGGAGAGTGTCCCAGTTTATTTGTAAGGGGGGGAAAAGCCGAACCAACCAACAAAACCCAAACCCAAACACTGTGGAATTCTGGCTCTCTCTGAGCTCCCAGGTGTGGGTGGTCCATGGCAATGAGTCCATGGGACAGGGATGGAAAGGGATGGTGTGAGCTCCTGCTCTGGAGTCAGCCTGTCCTGAGGAGAGGGGGGCTTGGACAGGCTCATGGAAAGGGCTGCAGCCAAGGGTTTGTGGCACAGCAGGCAGCTCCAAAAACCTTGGAGGCCCTAAATGAAGGGAATACTTCATGTTTGAAGGCAGAGATCTGTCCATTTATCTGGGTCTAGTGTCCACGGGCAAGCAGCAACACACTAAAACAGTGGAGGGAAAGGGAGATTTTAGATTTTTGTGCCTTTGATTGATGGCTGATTTTTGCTCTTTCCCCCCAAAAAATAATGAGTGTGTGGCTCCTCTTACAAAAACTAGAGCCTGTGCTGCATGGGAGATGTGAGAAACACCACTGAAATCTGTGATCCAGCAATGCAAAACACTCTTGCCCACACACTTCTGCTGCATAGCAGGGATTTAGGAACTCTGTGGGAATGCAGTGTCCTGTATCAGAGGGAGCACTGGGGATCCAGGAGTAAATCTGAGATGCTTGTTGTGAGCAGAGCTGGAATGTGTTCCCTGCACCCCAGATCTGACTTCACTACATCTTAATCAGCCTCATCAGAAACTAATGGGGGAAAAACAGCATTATGTTTCAATGGCTGGAGGTCAAAGTATCTTCAGACATTGAGTTTTAGCTTGCAGACAACAAGAATGCATGTTTAAGTCTCAATGGGAATTAGATAACTTGGAATGCTCTCCTGAAAGGGGAGAAATGCAGCTTCTACTCTTTTCTCCACCACAGACACGCTGGGATAAGCCTTTATCGCCCACAGAGTTGGGATTAATAGTTGAGGCACAGCATTATCTGGGTCCTGTGCACAGTCTAGGGCTGCCCTTCCTCCCCTGGACCAGGAACACCACAGACCTGGACCCTGCTGGGCTGTGCCCTGCTGGCACATGCTGCCCTCCCTGCAGGGAGCCAGAGTTGGCCTTCCCTGGGCTCATCCAGCTGCAAACAGGATGTTGTCTCTGCACCAGCCGTGCCTCTCCTCTGGAGGGAGAGCTGAGGAGCAGCAGGAGGATCCTCCTGCCATCCCACTGATGTCAAGGCTTGGTGGGTGCCTCTTTGGAGGGGGGTCTGGCCAGCCAGGTGGGCAGGCAGCGTGGGAGATGGGGAGCTGCTCTGGTGTCCCACCAGAGGGGCCAGGGAGACACTGCAGGTTTAGTTTCAGATGGTTTTATGTCCCGGGTGGGTGTCCTGGGTGAGGAGTCAGCAGAAAACCCTTCTTGGCCCTCCCTGCCTGAACCAGTGAGCAGACATTCCCTTGCCTCTTGTTTCCCAGGCCAGGTTCAGCCTGGGCTGCTTTAATGCTCTCTCTTGGATCTCCTCAGCTCGTTTGGAAGCAAACAAAGGGTCAGCCTTTCCCGTAATCCTCACACATCATTGGCATCTTTGTCTGCCTCTGCCACAGAGCAGAACAAACACAAAGGCTGATCCCCCTGTACCCTCTGCACCAAGTCCCTTCGAGTGTGAAGTGAAAATGTTGGCAGGAGAACACGGGAAAGTTGGGCAGTTGTCAGTGCCATACCTGGCTTGCAGATAAAAGAATTAGGTTGCCAAGTCTGCCAGTCTTTTAAGCTTGACAAATCCACCCACCAGGCATTTGAATAGACATAAAAAGTCGAGGGAATATCGTCTCTACAGCTACAAAGCTTCACTTCTTGTATTGCTCCTCAAATGAATGCAGATAATCTTATAAAACTCCAGGCCCCTTTATTTCTGTCTCTCATTGTGCTCTTCTGTAAATCATGGATTCCTATTATTCTTTTCTTTTCCATTCCAACTTCCTAATTTTTCCCAGTGGTTTTATTTCCTGTGCCCATGCATTTCTGCCCTCAAAGAAGCAGTTGTTGCTCACAGAAATACAGCCTGGCTTTGTGCGGACTGAGGCAGCAAGAGCAGCATTCCCCCTCCCCAAGAAAACCTTCAGTGCTCTCTGCAGCCTTTCTGGATTCCAGTGCCACAGGTGGCAAAGACCCCCTTGGCATCCAAGTCCCTTGGGCAAGTCACCAAATATTTAGTGCTTGGGCTTCCTGAGCACCTCAACAGGTGAGTCACGTTGCTCAGGTGGAAGGTGAGAACTGTCCAGTCCCATTTGCCACCACTGGCTGCTGCAGGAGAAAGTCCTGGGAGCTTTCCAGGACTTTGGAGAAAGAGGGGAAGAGGAGATAAAACCCCTCAGGACCATTTCCATCTCTCCCAATACTGTAAGTCCTTGTGATGGTTGGTCTTTCTCTGAAGGTATTTGTTTACACAAGTTAGTTTCTGGTTGTCATTTGCTAATTGCTGCTGGTATTTAATGATGGCAAAGTTTAAATTACACAGGCAGCCATTAATCCACATCATCCAGCACCATTTTCCAAAATTCTCCTCCAAACATTCCTTGTGGCCCTTGACAAACACAGGCAGTGCTGCCTTGGCCCAAGAGCCACACTGCAAATATTTGCACAAAAGCAAGGATGAGCAAAATGTTCCCGGGGCCAATTCAGTTCATTGCACAGACTTCCACCCATGTTTAATCTGGAGACATCCATTTGTTTTCCTGAACTCCCTTCCCAACCCTAAATGAAATTAGGACCAAGCCTACTTGGACAATCACGGATTTAAGAAAAATATGCTGTAAATTAATTTCTAGGTCTTCTTTCCTTACCCACTGCTGAGGCAGAAGTGCTGATCTCCCCACACTGAGATGCTCCTCAGTGCTCTGTGTAAGAGAGAATTAACATGAGTTGGTTCTTTAGGAAAGTAGCTCCTGGTTTGGGACTGGGCTGCTGTCCAGAGGCCAGGTGGAAACCAGGAGAAGCTCATGGATCTTAGATTTACAGGTCTTTTCATCAGAAATATCTGTGTTGTAAGAAAAGGGGGGGACAAGCCTTGGGCTGGGAATCCCAACCACATCAACATGTCCAGCAGTGTCAGGTGCTCCAAAAGAGATGGGTGTAATAAGAGGAGCAAACCACGAGCTTCAGGATTGGATCTCCCTCAGTCTCTTTGGTTGATTCAGACCTATGAAAGTTAAAAAACACAGTTTGAGGAGAGCCAGATCGTTTCTTAGCTTTTGTCCTCCAAATTTGCACTCTGTATCCATCCCTTGAAAAGTCTTTGCTTGGTCAAGAAAGACTTCAAGAAGAAGGTTACAAGAGGCACAAAGTGTTCTTGGAGTGGGGATCAGTTCTTGTCCATGCAGGTTCCAGCTGAGCTGTTCTTCACTTGTCACAGCTCTGAAGTGCATCCCACGGAAAATCCACACTGTAGCCCCCAGGGCTCTGCCAGACACCAGGGGAGGTCCTGGGACTCCCCAAATTCCTGTGGAAACAGAGTGGATGTGCTGGCACACGGGAGCCTGAGGGAGCCTGAGGGACGTTCAACAGCCCTGCCACCTTCGGGGATGCCCTGAGGACCCACCAACAGAAACACAGGAGGTTTTACCCTTCCTTTTATTCTCATCTCTTCATTTTGGTGGCACTAATGGATTGCCCAGGGCTGGGACAGCCTGCAGAACTGTTGTGAGTGTCCTCAGAGCCAGCACGCTGTGCTCTGCAGCCCAGGTGAAGCTTCTGCATAAAGAGGGAATTCCCTGTGGCACAGGCAGAGCTCTGTCCTCCCCCCAGGCACTGTGTTGTCTGCCTCAAACACTGTATGATATTAGAGGTTGAAGGAGTTTATCCCGTGTCTCCTCAGGCTGGGATTTTATCCCTTGAATCCTCATTATTTCCTCTTTCAGTTAGTTACAAAGTTTTAAGTTGCTTTGTGAGCAACAATAGATACATCTTTACCTTCAACAGCTTTTTATTTTTTGCAAACCAGAAGGATGTTTTCTCCCTGTGGAGTTTTTAACTTTCTTGTTGTGATAGAATGAAAAGGTTGTAGTGTTCACCCAAGGTAAAGGTTTGCAGCTTGTGTAGTACAAGAATCAGGAAACTCACAGGGGTATCAGAGAATCTTCAGCTCTGCATTTAATCAAATCTATTTTTCCTGCTAACACTTTGCAGATTCTTATTGTAACTGGTACTAATTTTTCTCCATTTGTGACCATCTAACTCCAACAAAGCTCTGTACCTTTCTGTGTGGCTGGAAAAAAATTGCCTGAACAGCTCAGACTTAGTAAATGGACCTTGGTGCTTTTAAACCCCTCATAAAATCAAATATTATCTTAAGAAATCCTAATCAAATTAATCTTCAACTCCATCTTCCCTCTCTTCACCCTATGACTTCACCCTGAGCTTGCCTCAATATGACCTGAATCTCATTTACTTCCCATTAGGAAAAAAAAAAAATTGAAGTGAACTTCTAAAAAAAAATAACCTTTCAATTACCTTTTAAACTCCTAAAAGAGGACTCATTTTGACCATGACATCATCCACTGATGGCTTTAGCACATGGGCCACATTCCCTGGTTGACCTAATTTATCTGAGTTAGCAGAGATAAGCAGACAGTGAAATATGAAAAGTCCTTCAGAGCTGTCGGTGAATTCGAATCCTCTTTCATACACAGCTCTGGCTGAGAGCAGAGGGAACAGGGACCCTGGGCTGGGTGGGTGTGCAGCCAGATACCTGCCCAGGGAAGTTGGAGGAGATCTGGCTCCTGGGAGATGGATGAGTTCATGTGCAATAACTCTGCTTGGACATCCAGAGAAATAAGTCCTTGCAAAGAGCCATCCATCTCTCCCTTCTCAGACACCTCTTTAACACGGGATGGATCCGTCTCCAGAGAGAGCCATTGCTCATGATACCAGGAGCCCAGGGTGACTGATGGCTGAATTTGCAGTGTCTGAGGTCCAGGAAGATGGACTCCACCCCAAACTACCAGCTCAGCCATCAGGGTGAGCAGATGGATAGTTAAGAAGCTGCACAAACCTCAGAGGGCAGAGATGTCTCAGCAGCACAGGACAAACAGGAGGGGGTTCAGCTCCAATGCACAGCCTGAGGGTGTCACCTGCAGCTGATGAAGTTCTCCTCTTGGAGAGGCTTGTCCAACCAGCCTAACCATGGCTCTGTGGCATTCTGTGAGCTCTCACAGCCAGCTAAGAGGAGATTCACAAATAGGCTGTCTACTTACATCCTTAAAACTACTGCCACAGGTTTAATGGTACAGTTCTTATTTCTGTAGATGAACAGCCTGAAAATCAGAGGTATTTCTCTGGCTCAGAGCCCAAAACATAAGGACTGCTAAGAACAAAGGTGTCAGGGTGCTGCTTTCATCCAAGTCCTTTGTGATGGCAAGAATTTCCACTGGCCCAGGACTGTACCAGAGGACCAGAACTGCAGCAGAGGAGTGGGAAAGGTCAGCCCTTGGTCCTCACTTTGGCTTGTGAAAGGGTGACAGGAGAGGGAAGAGACCGTCCCTCAGGTCCTGCACATTGTCATGAGATGTGACATCTCACCATCCCTTCGAAAGAGTCTTGTCCTGGGTGTCACCTGGTTATTGTGAGGATTTGCTGTCGTTGTTGAGGGGCTTTTTCCTCAAAAAAAAAAATTAGATGACAACTTGCTACAGTTGTGGAAGACTCATCTTCTAGAGCAACATGTAGTTTGCAAAGTGGTCTGCATGTCCTGCTGCCATCTGTCTCTGCTGCCCTGCCCTGGTTGCCAGCCAGGTGTTGGCAGCAAAGCCAGCGTGGCCCCTTTCCAGGGCACCTGTCACAGCGTGCTGGGTGTTGTGTTAGAGCCACACTTTGGCAGCACTCAGCCCCGGGAATAATGCAGCATTTGTCCTGCCTGGTGGCTCCTTGGCCAAGCCATCAAAAACCCATCAGCTCCTCACTGTCTCCCAGGTCTGTGCAGCTGAGAGGAGCTTAGCCATGAGCTCCAATTGTGGCAGAATTAAAACCACACTGTGGGTTTTAAAGAAGGTTCCCTTCGTTTCCTCTCCCCTCCCTTGTCTCTGCAACCTTCCTGTCCTTAACCAAGGCAGCCCCTTTACAGGTATCAAATCCCACCTCACCTCCACCATGTCCTGCTCTGCAGGAGCCACTCCTGGGCTCCTCCTGCCATCAATCAGGGTGTTTATGAGACACTCAGCATGAACACACAATGTATTTGATCACTGCAGGTCACCCTGCCAACCTGCAGCTCCAAAGAGCTGCCACGAGGGTTGGATCTGCAGGAGCACACTGGAGCCCATGTCCAAGCCTGCCTTCAGGAGAAAGCCCAGCAAACGCAGCCCAAGCCGCTCTGCCGAGCCCGGGATTCACCAGAGCACCAAAGGCCAGCTCAGCAGGGTAAGTTATCAGTCCAGCCCCAGTGAAGGATTAGTCCCTGTGGGAGTTTGGTTCCTCAATTACTCATGCCATTCTGCCCCAGCCAGATTTATGGGTCAGGAAAAACACACAAATGGAATCCGATTTGCTTGCAGGAGTTCCTGTTGGGTTTGATTTATGTTTGAGTAAATAAAGACATATGTCTTGTAGGTATTGGTCTCTGGCTCCCTTTCTTTTCAGAGATCTATGTCTAATTTATCAGGCCCTTTCTCTACTGCACCTCTATTTATGAGTGTTTGCAAGGAAGGCACCACTGGCTGCAGGGAATGCCTTTGACTATTTGAGGTTTAACTTTTGGAATGGTTTTGCACTCCAATTCGCTGCTCTTCCAGGAGCCGTCAGCTGCTCATCTTGAAAGACCTTCATGGAGACTCCTTAAACCACACCATGCAGGCAGAGAAACAGCCCTGCTTGTTGTTTTCTGAGCCATATGGCCAATTAATTATCAAATGAGGCCAAGGAGCCCTGATGGGTCAAGTTCCATGGTCTCAACAAACACATCAAAAGACCCATCCTTACTCACTCATAATTAACCACCTCATCCTAAAGCATTTGCAGCTGATTCAGGCCCATTCCAACACAGTGCAGTGAAGCAAATTTTGCTCTATTTCAGGAATTTAAATTTGAAATAAAGACATTTAGTCATTTTATTGACAATTTTTAATGGAAAAAATTGTTGTCAGTTTTAAATAATTTGCTCCTCCAGATCTTATTTATTTTTAATAGGATTGAAATTTCTAATGGTGCTCCTGTTTTAATCTGCACTGACGTTTAGTTTGAGTGAATGGAATGGGATGGGAAGGAAGGAATGGAAGGTGATGAATGGAATGGAATGGAATGGAATGGAATGGAATGGAATGGAATGGAATGGAATGGAATGGAATGGAATATCCCTCCCAAAACCAGATGCAGGTTGACTGTAATTTAGAGTAGGACCTTCCGTGGGACAGGATCCCAGGGTGCATCAGCAGTGGGATTCATGAGGGGCATCACAACATGCTGGAGCCTCAAGGATGGGCATAAGGCAGGAAGTCATTCCAGAGGGATCTAAAAGGATAATCTAAGCAGTGTGGAATGTGCTCATGATTGGAACTGCAGTTGACTCTTAAAGGTGTGCAAGGCATTTCCAAGTCACTTGGATCTATTTCCATTGAAAAAAATATAAAGTGGATCTAAAAGATCATAATCATCCTTGAAAACTGGTAAGAAAGCAAATGATGATGATTTAGAACAGTGTTTTTTGCCACCTTGAGCCAGGTGAATAACTCAGTGTGGCTCTAGGGCAGGTGTTCCTCAGGGGCTTGGCCATGGGAAAGAGCAAAGTTACTCTGATTTCCCTTTGGCCATTTGCATTTGGGCAATGATTGGGGTCAGCTCTGCAGGCAATTTTGGCTTGGCCATTTTCTGTGAGTACATGAATAACCTGACAAGTGAGACAATTAGCCAAAAAAAATCAGCCAAACAGTTATTATTGAATAAACCATAGCAAATACTAATTGAACATTTGGATTCGCACTTACTAAATGTTCTTCCTGGAGACCAGAAACTTCCAAAGAGAAAACAGATGATTATAATCTTTGATTTCTTCATGAAGTGAAAAGAGTTGAATTTTTAATGTTAGATGCCAACAGGGAACTGAATTCAGAACAGGGAGAAAGGCGAAGAGTGTTAGCAGAAATTATCTAATGAATGCTTTCTAGTAACGAGCACAGTCAGAAAATCAACATCTGCTCATGGGTAATTCATGAATGGAAACTCAGGCAAAATCTTTATCCTGAATTTCAGGGTGAATTATTCACTGAGCTCTATGCATTGTAGCAAACAGTCCCTGTTAGGGAACCAGGGTGAGCAGGAGAGGTTGCAGACTTGGTTGCCAGTGACACTGAAGCTCTTGAGCTCCTTTTCTCCCCTCCTGGCACGGGGCACAGACGGGAGGTGCTCCCTTACAGACTCTTCTCCCTCACCTGCAACTTGTGTTTGTGGCACTGCTGGGCCAAAAATAATTCCAAAAACTCTTCCAGTCTCATAAATTCTACAGAATACTTGTCCCTGCAGTGGGACCAAGCATGATGGGAGGAGAAGATGGGACCCTGAGGGAGAGAAACCACCTGTTTTATGGCAAATGCCTGTGACAAATAACAAGGGTAACAGGGAGAACACAGGAGAGTAAGACGGGGGTGCATTTAGATTAGCACTACATTTGCATATTTGTACTGCAATAAACTCCAGTCAAGATCACCGGCAATGTACTAAAGATGAAATTGGACCAAAGATCTTGAACTATTAATCTTGAAGAGCATTAACATCTCTAGCACTGCTGCTGGTGAGCAGCCTGTCCATCTGCCAAGCATCCCTTCCCACCCGGGTGGGTGTAACTGCAGCAGTGCCTGACACCCTTCACTGCAGCACACACAACTCCAGGACTTCAGGGGAGAAGTTCCCTCTCCACCCCCAGATTCCTGATGAAGTATTTGATTGCCAAGTGTCCTCCAGTGCCCTTCGACACCAGGCTCACACACAGCTTTGGCCTTGAGGTTGACAGCTGTGCTAAGGAGCCACAGCTCAGGTCCTACTGGCAGCAAAAGGGAGAGCTTCTCACACAGCTGAGTCCATGTGCTATGACACCAAATCCAAGTCTTCTTCACCACACTGATCCAGACTGTCTTTCACCTGTGGAGGAACTCACACAGCACCTGGGGTGGCTGGGACCTACTGACTGTCTTTCAGGACAGGATCCAACCCCAAAATATTACAGGGATTCAGGAGTTCCTGTGGGGTTGGGGGTTTCCCATCTCAACATTCCCTCATGTGTAAGTGATACCACCACAAATAAAAGATGGAGCTGCTCGTGATGGACCTCATGGTGGTGCCTCCGGGGTGTGGTGGTGCTGAGGGCACTGGAACCCTGCTCTGCCTTTCCTCACCTCTAAGGAATGCAGGACCACTTTTTCCCTTCCCCATGGGGACTGCCATGACATCAACACCCAATAATTGTGGCATCACTCGATGTCGTGTGCTTTCCAAACCACCTCCTCACTTGTGGCCTCTCTCTACTCCCCACTGGCCAGGACCTCCCTCCTGTCCTCTGGAGAGAGCTGGAAGGAAACATTCCACTCAGCCACTTTCTACCCTCTGCAGTGCCAGAAGGGAAGCAGGAGAAATGTAAGGAAGCTGCAATGATAATACCAAAATAATCTGCTGGACTTCCCATATGGTAGAGTAATTACAGCCCTCTCCTTCCATCCCCAGATGTTCCATGTTTGAAGAGAGATTCATGGATACATAATGAATCAGGAGGGACATGCAGGGAAAGGATGTGAGCCGTGAGGATGAGGTAAGGAAAAAAAAGGGGGGGGGGAAATAAAGGGAAAAAATAAAAAAGGGAAAAAATAGGGGAAAAAAGAGAGAAAGAGAAGTTTGTTGAATTCTTTTAGAAAGGAAGGAGGAAGCCTCAGTGCAGGGCTCCTGAAATCAGCCAGATGAGAAGATTTCTGCAGTGGAGAGGAAGGAAATCAGTAGCGTGGGAAGCCATGGAGGAGAGCAGTGAGTAGCAGGGCAACAAATCAGAGCTGCTAGAAATCTCCATCTGCAAAGAAGGGCTTTTCAGGCAGACTCTTAAAAAACAGAGCAAAATGCAGTTTTGAGCTGGAGCACCAGGATGTGTGGAGTGTGCTCGTTGCCATTAGAGGAATTAGTGAGAAGTAGTGAGTGTGACCCAGTAGCTCCAAAAGAAGGAACAGCCCCGTCTGGCCAGGAGACTCTTCCACAAACACAATTTATTACTTAGAAGGTGGTAGATCTTTGGCTAAATCCCATGAATGTTTCATTTCCTCAAAATTCCCCTAAACTTTCATTTTAGGGGCCAATCTTGCCAAATGCTTGAGGGGAGAGAGCCTATTTAACATTTTAAATAACAATTTTCTCGCTACTCCCAGCAAAGTGGTTGAACTCTTCCTGAAGGAGCAGAAAGGGAACCCAAACCCCCTGCCCAAAGGGGGGAAATGAGACCTCAGCTTTGTGAGCAGGCCTGAGGATCTCCTGTATCCCTATTAGCAAAAGTTGTGCCTTGACTAGAGGAGTTTCTCCCAGAGGCAGGTGTCTCCAGAAGGGTTTTCCACACTCCTTCTCCGTGGTTTTTGGCATGGGAGGCTCAGTCATTGTCCCACTGGGGGGTTCCTGAGCCTTGCAAGGTGCACAAAGCTCTTGTGCTGGGGGATGGACAGCTCTGAGGAGGGGCCTTTGCTCTCTGTGAAAAAAGAAGATGCACTTGGAGGTCTGGAGCTCCAGCTGAAGCAAAGATGAGCCAAGGGACAAGCTGAGGGTCGAGGTGCAAGAGGAGTGGCTTTGCCCTGCTGGGAGCTGAGCTGCACCTGCCTCTGCAGGGTCCCCCCAAGGCTGTTCCCATGCCAGGGAGGGAGGTTCCTGTGCCATGGCCACACACATTCCCTGCTCCAAGAGGATGCCAAGAGCACGTGGTGGATGGGCACGGCCCCAGCTGGCTCCTAAACCAGAGCAGGGGCAGTAAAGGGGGATTTAGCTCTGAGTAACCAAGAAGTTGCATGGTCAACACTGCTCTGCTGGAACTGCTTTGTTCCTGCTCGAGGTGGAAAATCCCATCCCTCCCCCTCACACAGTTCAGAGAGGGAGGAGAATGTGGGAAATGGGCTGCAGTCTGATGAGGGAGAGGCTGCAAAGGGAGGGGACAGCAGAAAATTTTAGTTTTCTGAGAAAAAATTAAAGATGTTTAGGAGATCCCTCAGTTCTGGGGCTTTGCTGTGCTTTAATTGTAAGTCCATGATACCAACACAGGCTCTTGTGTTGCAGTTGTGCAGAAAGCAAAGCTGATGCTGCTGAAAAGGCTGCTGGTGCTCCTGAGCTGCTCAGTGGGGGCCTGACCCAAGGCTCATTGCTATGGCAAGGAATTAAGGAACACTGGATGATAGTATTACATTTTCCTGGAAGGAGCAAGGCTACAGAACAACAGGGAGCAAAGGCATTGCTGGAATAATAATAAAAATGATAATAAAAAGGCCAATTTCTTTTTACCATGGTAGAGTATCTGTTAGCAAATTAGTATTCTCTTATCTGCTTCAGTGCTGATTTACTTCTAACAAAGCCTTTCCTTCAGACTGCAGAGAAGGGATGAATAGAAGTGACTTTATTATTTGCATTTCTCCTATTCACAGTGGCCAACATGAAGCTCCATGGGCTGTGCCACCTACCCCTGCTCCAGACCTCCCTGCTACCTCATCAGCTTTGCAAGGAGATAAATCCTGGCAAGGTTCACCCAGCTCAGGTTTACAGCCTGTTTCTCCCTGCTATAATATCATTCTACATTATCCTGAGCACATAAGAGCAAAGGAAATGTGAAAGCAGGATCCAGGAAACAGTGAAACTAATCCATGAATGAAAGGGAAAGCAGATGGGGATGATGCTCTTCCTGAACCATGGGAAGAAACTTGTTCCAAGGCCAAGGTTCCTTTTCCTCCCCTCTTTTGCTGACAACCCAATCAAGTTGTGGCATCTCAGAATAAATCAATCCAGTGACAGGGATGCAAATGAGACCAGAACTGTTTCCTTTCATAGATGAGGGCAAGAGTTCTGTTTGCAGAACAGACACAGGCACTTCTTTTAAGTGAGAAAAGAAGCTGCCACACTTTACAATAGTAACCACAAGAAACAGGCAGTTTCTTCTGGGAAAGGCACCTCTCGGTGGTGAGAGAGCTCCTCAGGGGATTTCTAAACTGTCTAATAACGCTTAGTAGAAAATTAACACCTTGACGTTCATTTATAAGAGAAGATCCAATGAAACCAACAGGAAAATCAGCGTCCCAGGTGGTAAAAAGCAGGTCTATATAAAGAAATATGAGAGTTCTTCCTCTGCCAGTCTAATTTTCATGATATCACAAATCCATTTTCTATAATACATTTGATATCCAGCCCAATGTTATGCACAGGCCTCCCTGCCCACTCCTTCAGATGTGTTTCAGTCCTACACTCAGGAACACACTGCAAATAAAGAACTTGAGCCTGACAGAAGGAGTTGAAGTCAGTTAAATTTTTTACAAAGTCTTTCAAAGGTCTGTGGTTGAAACCTTAATTCATGATACAGGGATGAATTATTACTGTTACAGTTATTTCACCTTTGCTAACTTTGTGATTTTCTGCCATTGAACAATTCCAGCCCAGGATACATTTGAGAAATTATGAATTGCTTCTTCCAGTGGATGTCAAAGCTCCTGGTTCTGTGCCCAAAAAGGATTCCAGGGAGTACAGATGTACTGCACGGCTTGGGAATAGCAATTAGAGAGGCAGATCCAAAGGAGCTTAATAAACCATATTTTCAACTCACAGGATGGGACCAGCAAATTCAAACTTAGAGCTGAGGAAAACATGGCCAATTTCAGAATTTCTAGCAAAAAGGGAACAAATTCGAATGCATGAAAATTTTGTATTTTTTTTTTAAAGAGTGATTTTATAACTGACTTTAGGAGCTTTTTATTAGCTAGGCTAGTTCAAGTTTCTCCCCAGTACTCTCCAACCACCCACTGCACTGGATTATGTCCCATTGCTGGGCTGGATGCCTTGCTCAGCAAATTGCTGGGCCCCAGAGCAAAAAGGGGAGAAGTCATGAAAGGAATACGGGCTGGCAAGGCAGGTAAAGTGAGAGCAACACCCCCCAGGTGTGGAGTGGGAAGGAGCTCCACTTTGCTCCTCCAACCCCGTGTTTGGAAGGCTGTGAGAAGGCCAAGAGCAGCCCAGATTTCCCAGCTAAGCTGACAATCACCAACCACCTGCTCTGGGAAGGCACCACTGGCCAGGCTGCAGCACATCTGGTTTCGTTCAGCTGCTCTGCAGGGTTTGATGTCCTATAGGGCTTGACAGTCCCTACAGCCCACGGAGTCCTCCAGGCAGACAGGACCAGCTTGTTTCTGGGGAGTGGGTCTTACCTGGCTTGGCTGATTAGTTGGGGAAAATGCTAATTAGAAACAGCCAGCCATGTCAAATGCAATGACATTAAGTGGAATGCAACGGCACGAAGTTGAAAATGAGGTGAAGTGTATTTGCACTCAAAGAATACCCAGAAAAAAGAATGAGTCTGTAAAAGCAGCTTTCTGTATCTGATTTTAAGTCAACTGAAACTGTCTTAAAGGATCAGCTGCTTCTATTAATCTTCTCTCTCCATGAGAACTGCTTTGGAACTCAACTGTGCTACAGGATGAATGTTGAGTTAGCAAAGCTATTAGGGAAAAATTAGTTATTTCCCTTACATACTCCAAGGAAATCACAGCAAACGCTCCTCAGGGTCAAATCTGCAGTGAGAGAGAATTTAAGGCCAATTTAAGGTCTTGTCAGATAAAAATCATGGTGTAAATTTGAGGAACAGCATGAGTCTGTCTGTTCATCTGTCTGTCTTGCTCCTCAAGGCAGCCTCAGGAACTAAGGCATTTTATGATCGTTTCTGGCTCATTTTGATCAGTCTTCATTATCCTTCTGTCCCAAACCACAGCAAGAAATGAACCTGACTATTGGCAAGACATTTGATTCCCTATTCTTCCCTCAAACCCAAGCAAAACACTCATATCCCTTTATTCCCCACCATAGTCCTCTCTCCATTTGAAGGAGTTTTCTTTTCCTATTTGCAGAGCGACTCGAGGATATTGGTTCTTCCCTTTAACCACAGGGGCCCTGGAACAAAACCCTTAATGCATTTAGGATGTGGTCATATTTTAGGATGTTTTAGAGTATGAAATCCCACTTGAGGGCTATTTAAGTCCCTGCAAAAGTGCAGTGGCCACAGCTGTGTGTCCTGCCACTCTGCTCAGTGTCCCCCCTGCTGGCCCTGGAGCTGTGTGTGGGGCTGTGAGGATTCCCCTGCCCACCGAGGGCTCACCTCTTTACTCAGCCTGCCATTTATGGGAGATCCAGCGGGCTGAGAATCACTCCCCACAGAGCTGGCAAGAGGTGCCTTTATGAGGAGAGCAGAGTTCATGGATTATGGGTTCAGTTATCTGTGATTTAGGGATCATTATGATCTCTTTAAAATTCTTACAGCCAGCCAAAAACACTACAATTAAGGGAGGGCTGTGCCTTACATTAAACAACTGGGAGAACAAATGGGAATAGACCAGAGACTGTCCTGTTGGGCTTTGGTGTGACTTCTATGAGCTTCTTTAATCTCTTTGAGCTCGATTTTGCCAGCATGAGTGCATTAAAGGGAAGTGTTATTTGTGATGAGGGAAATATTCCCCTCCAATTTCTAGGACTGTATTTACCTTTACTTTGCCCTTCAGCTGGAGAAGCAAAACCAGATTATAGCTGAGTAAAACTGATAGATATTCCATGCCCTCAGATCTTGGTGTTTGAACCAGTTCCATGGAGAAAGGGAGATTCTTAGCTCTGAATTTTGGGCTTGAAAGGCATCAGATTGAATCGTGACATTTTCTTTGCTATTTTGATTGCAGTTGATTGTTACAGTGGTTGCAAGTAAGACACTTTAAACTATCTTTTCCTGGTTTGCATGGATGTTTTACAATCATTTAGCAGTAAAAGGAACAGGTTTAATATTGTGAGACAGAAACACATGCAGTTGCTACTTTCATTTTCAGTGACTTTGAAGCTGGTGTGGGCAACCAGTTTCTTTAGAGCATGGTTTATGGAGCAGCTGGGTTTAGCCAAACCTGCCCTCTATCAGGAGAGCCATCTCCCTTCCCCATACTTTGGCTTTGTTTTATTTTAGCAGAGCATTTCTTGCCTGCTGTTTATCCCCTCGGACAAACACAGGAAAAAGCCCACTTGCACCCCTCGACCTCTGTGCTCCACGACTGACAATTACCTTCCTGAGCCTAAAGGCATTGCTTTTTTTGGGAGTGCCTTATTTAGAACACATGATCAGCATTCAGAGCTGCCCAGTAGCCCTGCAAGCCCCACGGAGTATTTATTTACATTGTCTAAAATTAGAGGAAATGAAGGGCTGTGTGTTTGAACTGAGAGCAACAACCCTGATTCTGCTGGGTAGGAAGTGCCCTGGTGGAAGGGTGGCAGTCAGTGCCAGCTCAGGGCAGGGACGGGAAGGAGCCCCATTCCTGGGCATTCCCAGCAGAGCTGGCCATGATGCCCGACAAGAAAACACTCTCAACAACTTCCTAAACAAAGGAATTTGAGGGATTTCAAGTGATTTTTTTACCACTCCATATCACAAATCCAGTTTGTTTTCTTGGCTTCCTGTCTCACCTAAGGACATCCCCCAGAGGGAGACTTTGGGGATCGAGAGAAGGAAGAATGTCTTATTAAAAAGTACATTGTATATATTAAAGATGAGTGTTTGTATGTGGGGGAAAGAGGAAAGACTCCACTGCACAGTTGTGTGCCCAAAAAAACACACTGACAAAAACAGATGTAGAAATTACAAATTATGAAATTCAATTAATTTGGTTATATGTACAAATTAAAAATTATTCAATTCAATTTATTTGGCTTGCATTGGTACATGAATTATTCTCTGCTTTCCTGAATGAAGGAACTCATCAGCTCAGGATATTCTCTGAGTCTATGATTCAGTGTCTTTCTGGCTTCACTCTGCACCTCAAAGGTAAAGACAAATGGAATAACCACCAAAGGAGGTTGATTAGATCCAGGTTTGTGCTGTGGAAAAGAATCCAAAAAATTAGCAACAACATAATACTGTAAAGAAGTTTTTTTCTAGAGCTAATAATAATTATAGACTCCAAGATGGATCTTAGTAGGGAGTCTGGAAAGGAAGAAACATGGAAGCAATTCCAGCCATCCATAGCAGCTTTAATGGTAATCCAGAACAGATCCCAGTCCTGGTGCCAAAGTTATTTCAGAAAACATTTGCAGCTCCCTGTCATTGGTGCCAGCCCAAATTGGCCAGTGCCAAATTTAGCAGTGGTGTCAGGGCTTTGCCATCATTGGTTTGGACATTCCTATCATCCACAGTCTGGAAATCCATCAGGAAGTGACTGCACTTCCTGCAGCTACTGAATGTTTTACCAAAGCTTCTCAGATGACTATGGAATTGCTTATTAGAAAACCATTCCTGCACTGTCCAGGGTAGTCCTCTTTGGTTTCGTTCTTTTGAGATAAGACGATGACCAATTAATTCCTCTTCAAAGAAACTCTGTTTTTAAGAATAATGTGCAAACACTACAAGGAAAAGTTGTTCAGAGCACTGGGCAGTTTGGATCTAATAGTTGTTGTATCAACAACTGGATCAAATGATTAAAATTCTGCCATTTAGTTCATGTTTTTTTTTTCTCTGGAAGGAGAGGGAGGGGAAAAAGGAACAGTGAATACTGAGGGAAACATGGATATGGAAGGTGGCCCTGCCCATGGTACAGGGTGGAACAAGATGATCTTTAAGGTCCCTTCCAGCCCAAAACATTCTGGGGTTCTGTGTCTATGTCGTTGACTTTGACCATGACAGTGTTGGGTTTAAATCAATATTTGTGAGGTTTGAAGCCCATTCAGAAAGTCTCAACCAGCAGTGAACTGAAGTTGTCATCAGGTTTGGTTTCTGTGGGTTTGGTTGTGGCCCAGCTTCTTGTGGAAGAAGAAGATGATATTTTTTAAAGGATGAAGAAACAGCCCAGAGTCACAGGAAGGGATTTCAGGTGTTTCAGCCTGGGCAGAATTCTGAGCAGAATTTCCAGCTCTGAACAAAAAAGTGCTGCTAATATCAGTCCTTCAGCTTTGCCAGAGAAACTGCCACGAGCTCTTTAAAGTCTCTTAAGGAGATTTTAAATCTAACTTTCATTTTGTGTCAAATGGAACATCCCAAAAGTCATTTGTTGGACATAAAGGTACCTGCAGCTGGTCCACTATAAACACTGCTCAGCCATTCCAAAGGCTGCAACTTCCTCTCATGCTACATTTCTATAAATCTCTCTATATAATTCCCATATATATATATATATGAGTTATATATATAACTCGTATATTTGAATCTTTATATATTAATTCAAATATATATGTAAGAAAATACCTGAGAAATGTCAATGCTTCCTCTTGCTGATATTCAATACGAATTTCCTTCAAAACTCCTATTTTTTCTGAAGCAAATGCTCAGAATTTTCTAAGCCCAGACTTTCTTTGCACTGTTAATACTTCTAAGGTCATGATTCTTTCCTCCTCTTTGTTTCTTTAAACAAGAACCTTCTGAAGATGCCATGGTTTTAAGGCCCAGTGGAAGGCTGGCCATGGAGTCTGCAGGAAAGAAATAGAGATGTGCTGGAAGGAGCAGGTGAAAATATCAGAAACTGATACCAACTTAGAGCAAAGTGGAAGAAAAGAAGTTTGTTTGTCCAGAGGCAGATAAAGCCCAGCGTGGTCTCCTGGCAGTGCCTGAGAGAGAAAAGGGAGAGAAGGATCAAACCACAGATGATCAACAAGGATGGGGCTTCTCAAAAGGGCTGACTTCTCTGTAAACCCTCCACATAAGCAAAAAACCGTGTTCTGCTAATGAAGGGGAATTTATGCAGATCCTTTAAAAAAATAAAGCAAATAAACCCTCCCTCGCACCTCCAGACTACTCTGCCGTGATTTATGGCACACGTATCATCAGCACAAACCACCGCTCGGCAGCTCCAGCAACAACTCGCATTCAAGGTCAAGTCAGATCTCAGTGCAAACAAACAATTCCTCCGCAGCCCTTCCAGCAGCGGCAGGAGCTGAGAACAACAGATCAGATGTTGAGGAAAAGCGCTGGAAACCCGTGAAAAACCTTCCACACTCGCATTTGGCTTCGTCTTTTGGGGCGCTCCCGAAGCGCAGCATCCCTCGCTCCCCGGGCGGCGCCGGGGGCTGCAGCGCCCTTGGGTGCGAGTCGGGACCCTCCGGAGCCTCAGGAAGCGGCTGGGAATTGTGAGGTGCTGGCACCGTCGGGCTGCCCCACGAACCGCCCCGCTGGTATTAGCAGGGCTAATCACCCCGCTAATTGGACAGTCAGCGGAGGCACAATGCGGGCGCAGCTCGGCTTTCACTCGGAGCGCTCACCCAAATGAGCTTTGACTCACATGTAATACTTTACATCAACACACGGGATGACTGTAAAAATAATACCACATGTGCTGGTGCCTCTTTTTAATAAGTGTCTTCCTCAATTTTCCCCGCTGGATGAGGCACTTTAACGTACACATAATTAAGGTTATTTAAGGGATATCAATTGAAAAATGCACCCACAGGAGGTTAAACATGACTGGGAGAGCTCCCGGTGCAGCTCCCAGAAGTCACCTGCCATAATTTCGTGCAGCACATGTACAATATGATCTCTCCAAGTTGCATGGGAGAAGGATAACCTGGGAATCTCTTGCTTAGCTCTGTCTGAAGTCATTTGTGTCAGTTCAAAGAGGATTTAAAATGCTACGTTTCTGGTTTGGTAGCAATTTTTGCTTTTTCTGTCTTCCCCTTTTCCACATCCAAAGTAGGGGATTTTCGGTCAGCATTTTGCGGATCAACTCTCGCTCTGCCATCCATGTTTCTCCACCACTGTGGTTTTAGCTGGTTTTTATAGCTCCATCTTAGGTCAGGCATTTCCTGGTTAGATAGATCATCTCATCTGGACCTGAGAAAATGTCTCAAGCTGGAGAAAAATCCCCCCCTGATATGAACCTGTCTCGCTGCAGTTCCCTCTGCAGTCAAGGGCTCCACTTCTCTGCAAAGTTGTCATAAAAATCATTACGTGCCCTCAACAGATGTGACCTTAAAAAGCAACTTCATGGAGAAAGAAAAAAAAAAGAGGTGGGGAATATAAAATAGCCTGTGGTGAAAATAACAGCAGGAAAACATTATAAAATCTGAGCCATAGCTGGCTGGCTTCCTCTTGATTATTGCTCTCTCTTTCAAGGACCCGTCCTTGAGAGTCCAGGTATTTGAGGGTGATTTCGGGAAGGCAATTTTAACACTCTGCTGTTCTAATGAAACAAAGCTGCTGCAAGGACCTGTGACAGCCTGGTGCTTGAAGAGCATCCTCAGTACAGAATTGGAACAGCTCAAAGGTGTCAGTGAAATCTCATCCTTTGAGAGTTTCGTTATAGTGAGATCACAGTCCCCTGCCTGCCTGTGGAGGGGTTTTCTGGGGGGTTGGTGTCTAAGGCTGTGCAAACTCCTGCCAAGAGCCAGGTCTTGCACTGGACTGACTATCATGTAAATAAAAACCAGCAAAGGTTTGCTCAATGCAGCACAGAGTTGTGGCAGGGCTGGGCAAGGAGCCCAGAGGCTCCCAGGAACAGCCAGGGACAGGCACAGCCACCTCCCCTGGCAGGCAGGAAAACCCCAGGACAAGGAGTGAGACCAAGGCTTTGGAAAAGGACCACGAAATGGTTAAAATACAAAACATAGGCCTTGGGAGTTTGAATTGCAGATGGATTTGCAAATTGCCAGCACCTCTTCTGCATTCCCAGGGCACGGGTCACTGCTGCTTCCAGCCACCAAGGAAGGCTTGGGTTTCACCTCAACTGGGATGTTTGGATTCAAATGCATTAGGTTGGATTAGGCTCAGAAATAATCTTTTGAATATGAGAGCAAATTCTGAAGCGTGTCTGGCAATATTTGCACGCAGACATGGCTGTCCTAAATTGGCATGTGACTTAACCAAGGTGTTAGAAATGAAATGAGAAATGTGATGTGTCTGCTACGCTGGGAGTGTTCCAGCCACAGCCTGATCTCAGTGTTTTTCTTACGAGGTATAATACTTTGTGCTGCCTATGTGATATTTATATCAATGCAACGTAGAAAAAGGCTGAAGTATTTTCAAGTCTTTTGAAAGGAAATGATTCTCAGTGGATGAGGTACGTGCTGGACTTGGTGGGCAACAAACACCCTGGGCCTTTTCTAAACAGTCAGACCAAAAAGAGAAGGGATGCTCTGAATTTTGGACTCAATCATCAGAACTTGCACTTTATCCTGGTACAGGAACAGGATTTAAGAGGCTTTTCATTCATTTCCCACCTTGGGTTTGGGGGTGAGTTTTCCGGGGGACTCTGGTTTGCAAATGCAAAGCCATTTCCTCCAGGGTTTGTTGTTTTGAGTTGTCCTCTCCAGCTCCCTGAGAACTGTAATCCCAAAGAGCTGTGCATGAGGAGGGTCTGACATTCTTCCACACTTATCACTGCAAAAAACTTCGACTCCTACACAGATCTGACAATTCTTGTCTGGTGAGATTTGCAGATATTGGATGAAATCCTTCCCTCTTTTAACACCGCTGTTGGAATCAGTCCTGCTGGGTTGGTTGCCTTTTTGTTTTCTCCCCCCATTTCATCACCTGACACTATTCCACCATCCCAATAGCACTGCCAGTTCTTTATCAGGTTTCTCTGGTTCTGGTGATACTGGAATTGGGCTGAAATTCCTGTGCCTGGAGACAGGCTGCTCCTGCAGTCAGAGGTTTTGGCACTTCAGCTCTGTTTTGCACGGAGAGCACAGCCCAGATCCAGACTGAAAACAGCCCTTTGGCTCCAAGCTCTGCTGCCCAGGGACTCAGCAGAGCAAATCTTTGGGTTAAACTCTGCAGCCAGTGGATGAATCAGGATCTGCCACTGCTCAGCTCAAAGCTGGCTGGGCTTGCAGTCCCTGCTTATCTGATCCATACTGAGCATCAAGCCAAACCTCCTGCAGGATGTCTTTGTCCCCTGGCCCCCTCTGTCTGCTCGGGATGTCCCCCCTTCAGCAGGACCGCTCAGTGCCGGCCCCACGTGCCTCTCCCCGAGTGTTTCATGTGTAAGTGAGCACTTACACTCCCTCAACCAGGGCCAGGGCAGGGTTCCCAGCCCAGCAGGGCACTTCCCCATGAGCAGGGGGTGCTGTTGTTGTACCGCAAGCGCTGGGGGAATATTGGTTTGGTTTGGGAAGAGATTGCTGAAGCAGATGGGGAGTGAGATGGCACTTCCGAGCCTGCGGCAGGCAGGAACGATCCTCCAGGATGAAAAGTGACCCCCAGCGAGCAGCAGAGCCTTTAATCCGGAGCTCTGTGCCTTGCTATCGGCTCCTGATCACTTTTAAAGTCCCCTCCCTCCCTCTCAGCCTGGCCTTTCCCCGGAAGGCTGAGCTGAACAGCCCTCAGCGCCTCCCTCCTGGGATGCTCCAGGAGCTCCATCACTGCCTGCTTCTCTCTGTGACCTGCACAGACACCAACCAGAAACTTTCAGTAACTTTGCAGTCACATAAAAAACCTGAAAATGTACTAAAAGCAGACAATAAACTCTCTCAGCCTTGTATTTCAGTACTGAGCTTGACAATTCCATGTTGTAATTTTCTAAGCCATCCTCTCAAGCAAGGATAAATCTTCCTGTGCCTATCCTTCAAATACATAAGCCTGGATAGCTAAAATCCCTCTGTTAGTCGGTGATTTCAGTGAATATTCCATTCTTCAAACTCTAATTATCCAAGCAGGGATTTTTGAAGTATCTATACCCCACTAAAATTAGCAGGATCTGACTATTTCAGCTTTCCAGCCCAAATCTGACCAGAGCATTTACAACCAGGTGTTGTCCTGCTGGGTTCCCTGCACGTGGCTCTTCTCAGACCAGGTGACAAAGCAGAACGAGCTCAGCTCAGAGGTTTGGCCATGAAGTTGCTCCATCCCCAGCACGTCCCAGCCTGATGGAAGGTCTAGAGACCAGTGAAATTATGGACTCCCCAGACAGTCCCTGAAGTTCAGCCGAGACTGAAGGCGTTTTACAGCTCAAACCGAGAAGGGTCTTTGCTCCAGGGTGAGCAAAGCCACGGAGCACTTGGAGAAGCGGGAGCTGCGGGTGCTGCAGAATCGCGGAGCTCCCAAAGAGGGCACTGACGCTCCGCACAGCGCTGGAGGAGCCGGGCAGGAGCTGCAGGCAAATCTGTCTTAGCACGTCCACCTCAGGAAAAGGGGAATTATTACACTTAATTAAAGTGTATTGACACCACATGTGGCCCCACCTCTCCCTTTTGGCTTTATTAATGACAGCAAAGCTGCAGCCCCGGAGAGGGGTGCAGGGGGCTCTGAAGGACCCACAGATGCTTTCAAACATACTGGGACAGCAATCACCCTTTTTAACAAGCCTAATTTCTGCCCCTGAGCCGAGTTACATTTTCTAGTCCATATTTCAGCTCCTTGGCTGCACTGGCAAAGGGGAATCAGTGCAGCACTGTTTGCTGCAGGAGCAATACATGGGCCATTCTTCACTGCATTTATTCACAGAAAGAATTCATTAAGCAGTTCGTTTGGGTGTGCTGGGAGCTGTTGTTTCGCTTTTCCATGAGGGCTGGTTAAATAAAAGTCATACACAAAATAATTCCCACTTGGGCAGAGGCTTTTGCCTGTAATTCATGAGAAAGCCCAGTTGAAACAGAGACAATCTGCTTAACTCTGGAGCTGAGTGCCCAGATTAATCCCTCCCACCGAGCACTCTAAATTTCACAGTCCAGTCCTTTAGGTGCAACATGTGGAGGAAAACTGGGGCTTTTAAAGGATGGGACTTCCAATGGCCTGAATTTTGATCTAGAAGGTTTATAACAATTAGTACCTAATTGTGTGAATGATCCAGATTCACTTACTGAGTTTATTTCAGGAGTATCCAGAGCTCCTCATTCAGGTCTGTGGTCAAAGCCCACATTCAACTGAAATTAAACCAGGCTCATTTCTTTGTTTAAATGTCTAAATAAATGACCTAATTCCCTAGTGCATTTAAATCCCTTATGTTGTATTTAATTCTAGAGAAGAAGCAGGAGTTCCAAGATTTAAATTAGATATTTTCTTTGATATTTCAGTGTGACTTTTCCCCCATCTCTCCCTGGCTCTGGAGTTGCATCCCTGCAAGGGAGCCTTTTCCATTCCCTGCCTTTTCCTTCCCACCAACCTCGTGAAATCCTGGAGTTACCATGATCTGCTTTTCCCTTTCCCCTGCACTGGAGTGCAGGAGAACAGACTGGGCAACAGGTTTAACATCTTCCTTCCTCACGTTGAGAAAATCACGGGTGGCAAAAGTGTCATTCCCAAAAACCTCGGAATGATTTCCTAGCGAAGTTTGGCTGTGGCTGGAAATTTCACATAAAACAGTGGCAAGGGTTAATATTATCCCTGCCATAACATTTTGGGCCATTTCCCAGGAGAGATCTCAATGGTTTTCCACTGCCACTGGAAATAAGGACTCTCAGCTGGACTGAGTTGCACCAACACTCGATATTCCTGTGCCAAGGGCTCCTTGAAAGGAGCCTGTGCTGCCTTTGCACACTCAGGGATAACCAACACCACCCCCTCGTGCTCAGGGCTTCAAACCCAACACCAACATTCCTGCCCAGGCTGCACTGGGGTTGGGTTGGCACCAAAAACTTAGGGAAAGTGAGATGTGTGACCACCAGAGCTGTCAGTGGCAGCCAAACCCAAGCTCAGCTTCGGCCCTCTGTGAGTCACAGACATTGGGAGTGATTTTCCCCACCTGCTGAACTGGACAAACCCAATTTGTTTTACACAAAGTTGGGGCAAAATGGGGAGGTGGGAACTAGATGGTCTTTAAGGTCCCTTACAAATCAAACCATTTTGTGATTCTATGGTTTTATTAAGATACCTATGGTTATTATATAACTACAAGAACTTATATGGACCCAGTTCCTTCTGGGATTTGCCTTCAGTGTGCTGTAGTTGCAGAGCAGTGGGCAACAGCTTTACCACTGTGAACTATTTGAATCATGGAAGAATAAAAGAATCTTCCCTTGGATTCATGGCTACCCTGGGATAATGTGGACAAGGTATTATTAGAAGAGCACAAAGGCAAAACACCTTTGTCTTTACCAGCCCAACCATCTGAAAATACTGTACCCTCCTTTACCTGGTGTGGAACTCTCTGCAGGCTGCAGAAGTTGGTTATTTGTATTCAAAATACACTGACATTGTCTATATGGAAAAAAAATGAAATAAATCCATTCTTTATATTCTGAATGATAAAAAGATAAAGGTTGCCAAGACAATACACTGCTGGGATTTCTGAAATGAAATTCCAAGCTTCCAGTTTAACTGGTGTGATTTAAATTCTTTAGTTTTCAGAGGTTCTTGCCAATGAGCTCATTGTACAAGATGAGCTTCACAGGACTGTAATTGGAATGCTGCAAAATGCCATCAAAGCAGCTCTTCACAGTCCACCTGGGAATGTAAAGCTGTGTAATTCCCATTAGGAGTGACTGCTCTTCTACCAAAGGAACCTTCAATCACTGCCAAATTATCAGCGTTGGGAGTGGCATATCCAGAAAGTGGGACATTTCCAAGGTGTGATCTCCCCTTCTCCAACAGTGGGAAGTCAATGGCTCTGATACGGGAATATTATGGGTCAGTGAGATGAATTCCCAGTGTCAAAGTGATGCTACACATTCACCCTTCCCAAGCTGCAGAAAGAGAAAAGCTCAAATATATTTAGAATGTTGAATCCTCCCCACAGTCTCAGTTACCCAGAATTCAGCATTTTAAGGGGTGCCACGATAGGTTTGTTTGGCTACTCCTGCTTTGGTCAATGTGAATTATCAGGACAAATAAACCATTTCTTCTACAAAGAGAAAATTGGGGTATCCCAGAAGTCTGCAGAGTAACCCAAAGTGTCTCTTTGTATTTATAAGTGGTTATGACAGGGGTTAAAATTCTCAGGAAGCAGCGTGGCCATCGATGATGTCACAGCTGCCCTCTGGGAGAGTGAGGTCACTGCCAGAGTTGTCCAGGGAGATAAGAGTCTGTTAAAATAAACAGCAGTGCCACGGAATTGCCACGCTGCAGGAGGAGGATTAGACTGTTTGGAAGCCTCTGTGTCTGCCTTGCACTCACTGTCACTTTTTGTCCCAGTCTTTGGGCAGGGCTGAGCCCCAGAACTGGGCAGTGTGAGCAGAAAAGCCCCAGGAGCTCTGCCCTTGTGCCCCACTTTTGGTGACACTGCCCAGCCTGTCCCCACCGTGGCACCAGCAGTGTGGCACTAAGTGCAGATTGTTGGGAAGTTTTCCCACCCAATAGGGATAATTCAACAAAAGGGAAGAATTTAATCAGAAAACTTCATATTTAGAGAACCCAGGGCATGCACAGGGTTGAGCCCCCCAGTGCTGGTATGACTGGAATTAAGGGATCACTGCACTGCAAGAGCACGGAACTGAAGGGGGGATTAATCTTGAGGGCTTAAAATCCCACCAGCTCTCTGGTCAAAGCCACATGGGGCATCTTGGGGCCACAGTCCACGGATGCCAAGTGAGCCCACACCTCTGGGACCTGCTCCAACCAGCAGTTTCCCCCGGATCCCTGCCTTCCAAATACACTGGCATCGTGTGCATAGGAAAACAAACCCCATTGTTTGTGTTTTGCAGGTCTTTTCAAGACGATACAAACATAAAGGTTGCCAGAACAATACAGGGCTGGGATTTCTGAAATGAAATTCCAAACCTGCCCGATGAACTGGTGTGGTTTATTGGGTTTTCAGGTGTTCTGGCCAGTGAGCTCCCAAAGCTAGAGCAGCAGGAGCAGGAACAGGGGAGCTGAGACCCCTCTGGTGTCCCTGCCACCCTCCCCTGCAAGCACCACACCCCCACCACGTGCAGGAGCTTGTGTTCCCTGGGGAATGGCTCCAAGGGGAAGTGTTGAGAAATCCTGGAGCAAATAACCACACTGGCATCTTTTCCCCTTTTTTTTTTTTTTAAGAAAATGGAAGAGATGACCGAGAGGTTCAGCCTGTCTTGGAGACCTGTTTGAGAAGTTCCCATTGTACAAACAAGTCATCAGGGCTCAAACCACTTTAAAACACTTGCAATTGAAAACATGTTCTTAGTGGTTTGGGGAGAGCTGAGACTTTCACCATCTATTAATACCCTGCAGGCTTTGCTTGCTAAAAGTGTCATCGTGGCCTCACTATTTTCGACACTCACTTTGGAGCAGAGCAGGAGCAGGAGAAGCTGCAGATGGTTATCCTGGGCATTCATGATGTTTAAAGATCTCCCAGAAAGAATTGTAAAAGTGTGTAAATCCGAGGAACCTGGACAAATTCCAGCCTCAGCAATACCTTCTCCCAATATTCCCCCTGCAGTTTCAATTGGAAAACCATCCTGAAGTGCTGTACAGGGCGTGTAAAACAACTGCCACATTTTACCCAACGTTTGGCTGCTCTTCTCTTTAAATAATTTGTAAGTCATTTTGTCAGGAGCTCTGGGATAAAAAGAGCTGCATAAATATATTACCATTGTCCTTAATTTTGGCGCCATGAAAGACCACCGGTATTTAAAGTCAATTAGCAGTCCTTTTCCTATTATCATTGGCATTTCATTTTCATTCTGCTAGAACAAGTCTCTCAGAAAAGTTGAAAACAATCTATTTTCGGAAGTAATACAGCAACAGTAAAGGAGACCTGGTGAATTCTCATTAGACTTTTAGGAACCTGAGTTTTCTGGAAATAAGTTCACGTGTAGAAGTTTTGGACCGAGGTGAGACCACGGGTAGTGAAACGAGTTAACGCTGCTTAGTTCACACCCTTCACCTCTTTGTTTTTGGGTTAAAATCCATCAAAACAATGGCTGTTCTAAGCTTAAACCCCCACAAAGCAGCAGCTAAAGCCTCTACAGGTTGAGAGGAGCCCAGGCAAGGGTGGCTACCCGAGCTGCTCCCGGGTCTGTGTCAGCAGAGGGAACTTCACTCCTCCCCACGGCCCCAGAGCCACCAGCCCCGGGGGCAGCAGCACAAAGGGCTTTGCCAGCAGCACAGAGGCTTTGCCAGCAGCCAGAACATCCAACCACAGTGGGCTGAGCTGCTCCCCGAGGCAGCAGCTCCTCGAAGGGATGGAGCACCTCGGGCTCGGGCTGCTGTTGGCCACTCCGAGGACTCTGCAATTTGCATCAGTCTTGAATTCCAGCTGCTTCTTCCATGGGAAGTTTCAGCAGAACTCTCCGTGTGACTCTGGAGAACCATCCAAGTCACCTGGCAATCCACACTTAGCTGGAGATAAAGTGGAAAAAGGCTTTACTTGTGTTCTAAAGTGGAGCGTGTCTGAAATAATCCTCGTATTTAGTGAAGTAGATTTGCTGCCCAACACAGAAAGATAACTATGTCAAGGAATGCCACTAAAAATAGTTCACAGCAGAGCTTTGGGAGGACTTTTATTGCCTTCAAACACACAAGCATCACCTGAATGGGCAGGAGATGCAGATTTACCCTTGCAAGGCAACAAGGAGTGTCTGGAAGCAGCTGGAAATAATTCACTAACACAGTGCAGTGAAAAGGAGTTTAAAAACCACACGGTCTCAATGATATTTTCATAGTGCTCCAAGCAATTTACTTCCACAAGTTAAATGGTTTCAAGACTATCCAGCTCAAAATTACACACAGAGCATAAATGCCAGCAGTGGGAAACTGCAGAGCATCAGGCCAGGGAAACAAGAGCCAAGAGCCCTCGAGGAAATGGCAGGGAGATTTATGAATGGCATTCCCAAGGCCTTGATGGGGATCAATCCAGCTCCTCCTGTATCTGTCAGTGTCTGTCTCAGATGTGCCTCATTAGGGAAAATAATTTGCATTTTATGCCAATATTGCAAAGCCCATTGGGCTCGCTCAGCCCATAAACTCTGCACCTTGCTGCCATCCAGGACATGAACCCACTTGTGGGAATAAATTGCTCTTCCATGCAGATTGTCAGAACAAAACTTTGGGCTGTGACGAGCCCGTGGAACTTTGTGACCCAGTTAAAGCTTTTCTCATAATGAGAAGCACCTCCATCAAAACTGGGTTACAAATGCAGCCAAAGGAACTGCGCCTCGGGCAGGGCATGGGTTAATTATTCCAGTGATGGGAATAAATATTCCTGCTTTAATTTGTGTCTCTGTGAAGCTACTCAAGGGGCAGGACACATTTCGCCTCCATGGACCATCCAGGCAGCTCTCACTCGAGGTGGGATGATCAGCTGCAACAGCATTTCCTCTGCCTTTGCCTCCAGGTGAGGGATTTGGCACATGTGGAGGGGGGTCAGGACTCCAGTCTTTGCCCTGGAGTGGTCCTGGACTCAATCTGTGGGAGCACGGAAGGAAAAATCAGAGAAGGCAAATAAGAGGCAAAAAGCAGGCAGAGAATTTTGGTGTGCAAGTGTCATCAGCCCTGGGGATCTAAAGTTGAACAGCACGGAGACTTTTCATGGTCTGCACACTGCTCAGGTTGAGGCACATGAAAAATTGGAGATACAGGTATAAAACTCATTATATGTTTAAAAACTTAAGGGTGCCCATCTATAATTGTGCATAGAAGCCTCAGATTGTTGGGAGGGTTTGACAAGACCTGGACACCTCAGACACAGCACAGCCAGGGCAGCAGCTGCAGCTCCTCTGCACAGACGGGAACTGGGGGCAGAAATGCGACAGTGAGGAAGGCAAAGAATTAGCCAAGAGGGATATGAGAACAGGACCATAAAGAAATGAAGAGATCATTTTATCTTGAGGGGAGCAGCACAATCCTAAGGGGAGCCTGAGGAGACAGATGGAGCTCTGGAGAACGAAATGCTCTGCTGTAATAATGTACTTCACATTGTGACTTGACTGCAAAAATTACCAAGTGAGAAAATGTGCAAGAGGGCAGATCACAGTGTAATGAAAGACTCTGACTGGTATGAATAAATGTTTTTAAAAATGACTGAGTGAAGCCTTACAAAGCTGGAGGGGGGAGGGAGCCAATCTAGCAAGTGTTTAAAGTAATTTTATCTGTGAATGAATCAAGACAGAAAATCTAAGGAGAGCACTTGCAGACATGCGCTGTCTTAATTTTAGTCATCTCTGGGTGGATTAAAGGTCAAACACTTGACCTTTAGACATCTAAATGATATACTCAATGTCCCAAAGTAAGAATCCAGATTTTTCTCTCCTCCATAAAGAGATGAGTTTCTCTCAACACAGCAGAGAGCTGAGAATGGAATTTGAAAAATAATAAGACTCCATTTAAAGGAGAATCTCAAAACCTTCCTGAATCTCTAGCCGGGAAATGGTGAACATCATTAGCATCATGTCAAACCCAGTTATTTGGGGGGAATGTTTTTCATCTTCTTGTTGAGAGTTTTTTTCAAAATAGTATTTTTTTGGCAGGCACAACAATGGTTACTGTCACTGGGAATCCCTCAAATCCATGAAGGCTGCACTAGTTGCAATATTGGGTGTTCTGAAAGCAGAGCTGTGAGATGTAAAATGCTACAAAATTTTGAAAAATTAAAGGACTAAAAGGGTAGAAAACAATTTGCAAGTTGAAAAAAAAAAAAAAGATCCTCAGCGGCAAATTGAAGGTGTGGGATTTGTGTGGTTGGCCAAAGAGAAGCTCAAGACTCGCTCATCCCACAGGAACTGTCCCTGGACTCTGAAGGTGCCCGGGGAGGGTTGGCTGTGGCCTTGGGGGGCAATTCAGAAGCACATTCTGCTGTCCCAGTGGAGCAGGCTCAGTAAACTGAGGGCAGCGTGGGGGGGCTGCCCTGGAACAGACAGGCAGGGAAATGCAGGCAGGGGAATACTCACAGGCAGGGGAATACAGGCAGGGGAATACTCACAGGCAGGGGAATACTCACAGGCAGGGGAATGCAGGCAGGGGAATACTCCCAGGCAGGGGAATACAGGCAGGGGAATACTCCCAGGCAGGGGAATACTCACAGGCAGGGAATGCTCCCTGGCAGGAGCTTCCAGGCTACTGAAGGAAAGGCACACACCCAACTAATTAAAGCCAAGATGAGGATGAGGGTCAGGCACCCACTTGTAGGAGAAGAACCGACTCTTTCAATGGACTCTCCCTCTCCTGAAGCCTCAGGTCTAATTTAAGCCCCATGTCAGAGGATGGATTTTGGTCAAACCCAACTTACTGGCCCCGTTACAGGCACGAGTGTGCGAAATTCCCTGGCCTTAACACCCAGGTGAGGAGATTCCCTCTCCCAACACCACCACCACAGCTGCGGCTCCTCCTCAGCTGGAAATGCACTGGGACACACCACAAACAGAGCTGGGAATGTGGCAGCACAGAGGGACCAGGTTTGGGGCTGTGGAGCTGTCAGGACCCCCCTGCAGGGGGAGGGCAGAGGGGGTTTGGGGAGGCAGCCACAACCACCGACTGGAAAACACAAAGGTTGACAAAATACATGAGGCTGAGGTGAAGTTTCATTGACTCACTGCTTGGTTATGGACTGTCCAAGCTCCCAACATGCAGATGCACTTTGGAAACCACTTCTTTGGTGCTTCCAATAGGCTGCAATTATTTTTGCAGGGTTTTGAAACGAGTCCTCCGTGGGATTTTGGTATTTTCCAAGGCTGTCTCAGACAGTTCTGGTTTAAAATAAAACCTGGGCAGACACCAAGGGCTGGGTCATGGGGCTGTGCAGGCCCAGCTCGGTGGGACCAGGGCTTGGGTTCCTGCAGTGGAGGACCTGGCTCATGAGCCAAATCAATGGGATGCAAAGAAAACCAAGAGTAGAAATCTCAAGTTGGGACCGACTTTAGCAAACCCTGGCAAGTGAGGGAACCCCCTTCAGTGCTGGAACTGCCAAATAAATAAAGAATAAGGAAAAAAAAACCAAACCAAACCAAATCAAAAACCACATGGAGAAAAACCAGACCAAAAAGGGCTCTGGGTTATTTTGGCACCAAAAACCTGCAGGTGAATGAATTGCCAAGACCAGAGTCTTCCTCCTCGAGGTCCCACTGGTGCTGCTGGATGTGTGGGAAGAAAACCTTCTGCTCCTGTGGTGGCTGAGCCGTGGAGCACAGCAGGACCTGGGTCAGCCAAACCACTCCTGTAGGGACACAGCCAGCTCAGGGCACGTGTCTGGGCACGGGGAGGGGTTGCAGTCCCATGGGTCAGACTGGAACAGCAAAGAGAAGTCCCAAGGGAAGAGCTGAACATTGACTGACTTGGAAAAAGGAATTCAAACTTTTCCCTGCCAACTTTACTGTGGAGAAGCGAATGATTGGCACGGGGCAAGGGGGGATGAGTTTTGTTCCAGCTGCATGGAAATGCCCCACTGCAGTATCAGCTTCCAAAGAAGGTCAATGCACAGAACTTACACCATTAGAACAGAACAATTCCCTTTCAGCCCCAAAATTCAGAATTACCCCTGAAAATATCTTCCACAAAGCAAACATGAGAAGGAATAAATCTACCACTGTCACACATTCCAGTTTCACCCAGACTTCATCTCCCTTATCTCCCTGGAAATGCTGGCAAAGAGATGGGTTTGAAGTCATAGTGGCAGAGCCATAAAAATAGCCATAAAGATCCTATCTCCACCCATGGAAGAGGATAACAGTCCCCTGCCCTCAGTGGTGATTGTAAATTTAGATAATTAACTGCATCACATGTTTTGGAGACCCCCCGATAAAGAGGCCATGGGAGTCCATGTGGTTGTCATGCAGGAGTGGTCAGGAGTCATCTGAGCTGCAGAGAACCTACAACAATCCAGGAGCTGAGGGTTCTTCGGGAACACCAAACTCTGGGTGTGTTTGGCAATGCTGACAGTCTGAAAGCACCTCAGGACAGAGGGTTTTGCACACACATGTCTCCTTTTTCACATGACCTCAGTTCTGTGCAGGACTTCCAGGAGCTCCCTGACAGCTCCAGGAGCTTCTGCTCATCTGCCAGATGAATTCAGACTGTTTCAGTCCTTCTGCCAAGGCTTTGGATGTCCCATTAAACTCACAGCAAAGGAAAAACAGGCTCTAAAAAAACCCAGATCCAAGATATTCACAAAAGGCTGAATTCTGCTTTGTGTGGCAGGACTTGCCCTGAACAATGTCCAGAGGAAGTCTTGGAAGCTCTGCTTTCTGAGTCCAGACCCTGGGACTGGACTGAGCAACCAGAGGAGGTTCTTTGGGCTCTCTTGAAATGAGACAAGCAAGAGATTCCAGCAGTGGAGCAGCTCATTGCCCATCAGTCCATCCCAAACTGAACATCACCCTGAATTTCCTCCTGCTGTGCTTCTGTGTGTCTGTGTGCAAACAGAGGGAGCCTCATCCAGTTTTAGGACTGGTTTTAAGTGGATTTGCCTGTAAACCAAATAAAAGTTAAGAATCACTGACAATTTTCAGGCAACGTTTTCTTTTCTCTTGAAATCCTGGAGCTTCCACCACGGAGTATCAGACATTCAGACAATAACAGGATAATTTGTGCAGTCCAGTCATTTAGGCTAGAAAAAAAACCTAAAAGGTTTTAAGTTCTAGCGAAAAGTTTTTAAAAAAATGCAGTAGATTGAGTTACTCCTTCTCCAAGGCTTGTTTGAAACTTATCTTCAGGGACAAAGTGAGACCTGATTCAAATCTCCTTTGCTTTGAATGAGGTTACTCAAGGGATGAAGTTGCAGCTTTTAAGGTGGCAAGATTTGGCCAAAAACAGTTTGAAAATAAGAACCTTTCCTGCTCCTGCTTGATAGCAGAGATGATTTCAGCCAGAGATGGCACTGAAACGCTGAGGGGAGGTGACAGAGAGTGCAGAATTGCCCCAGAATGGCAATACCTGCTTTCTGGGCTGCATCTCCCCACGCTGGCTCAGGTTTGGGGCCAGGAAGGGCACTGAGCCCCTGCTCAGCTTTTGGGAGGTGGGAAAATAAATGAACACTAAAGAAACTCCCCCAATTGCTCAGCCTAAAACCTGAGCCTCAGCAGCTTTGCACACTGGGCTGCCAGAAAAACACTGATGGCCCTTTTTGACTGATTTTCTTCAGGGCTGGCCTTGTTCCAAAGACCTTTTGGCTGTGGTGAGCTCTGTTTCCATGGGTTGTGCCTTGTGGCAACTCCAACCCCACCTGTCCCTGTGTCCCGGGTGTTCCAGGCACGGCTCTCCCAGGAAAAGCCACCTCTGTCCTCAGCAAAGTTCATCTCACATGTCTGTGGGGTGGGTAAAAGGGTTTGTGAACAAACACAAGGCAAGAGGTGGGCTCTGTCAGGGATCAGAGAGCAGCCCAAACCTTTAGCGCTCTATTTTGGGATGTTTTCTCTGCCAAGGTTTTGAAAGCCGTGGTGCAAAAGCTGCCCCGTGGACCCAACGTGTGCTAATGGAGTGAAAAACTCCTTTGCAAAGGCTGCTGTTTGATTGTGGGATTTGAGCTGTGGCAGCAGAAATTTCAGATAGGTTTTGTAAAAAGAAGCAGATCGGTCTATTTAGAGCGAAGTCACCCCTGCTTTTTCTCTCTCCCAGGATAGACATGAAAACACCTTTGAAAATTATTTTTTCCCCCCAGATATGGTTTCTTTCCCGGGTGTAAGTGTGTTCAAGTGAATGTAATTACACCTTGCATTCAACAGGCCAAATATTTGATTTCATATTAATATGTTTTCTCTCCAGCTGGTGGTAAATGTGGCTTTTTGCACCAGGTGCAGAACATTTTTAAGAGCTGGGCAAATCCAACATATATTTATGTGTTTATGTATATGTGTGTGTATATATATAGATATATACATATAGATATGCAAATAGGGGACATGACAGGACTAGAGGGAATGGCTTTAAGCTGAAGGAAGGTTGATTTAATGTGGGATATTGGGAAGAAATCCTTCCCTGGGAGGGTGGGCAGGCCCTGACCCAGGTTGCCCAGAGAAGCTGTGGCTGCCCCATCCCTGGAAGTGTCCAAGGCCAGGTTGGACAAGGCTTGGAGCAACCTGGGCTGGCGGGGTTTTAACAGTTTTAGCACCAGCAAAACATGACTTGGCATCAGCACAGGTGCTAAAAAGGCTTAAATAATCTCATTTATGCACCATCCTGACTTGCAGAGTGATGGTACGTGAGGGCACATCACTCCTGACTTGCAGTTCCTCAGGGGAAATTCCAGTCATGGGTTGCCCTCCACGACACAGACATTTCCCAAATGGAACAAGACATAATCTATGGAAAACTACTGGAAAGTGAAAGTGGCCATAATTATGTTTTGGAATCTAGATTTTAGAATAGCATTAAGCCAGGATAGCTCTTGATTCACACACTGCTACTTTCAAGCCACATCAGTAGGTTCTCCTTCCAAAGCTAATATACCACATTTTTAAATTAAATTGTATGATTCTCCCTCCCATTTTCACAGTTCATGATTCAATAGCAGCTTTAGAAATGAACAGATAATTAAATTTTCACTTTCCAGCCTCAATGCTTTGTTTATTTAAGAAGCCTGAATAAGAAATAAGTAGCCCCCAAGTTGGTATCTCTCCAGCATCTCATGATGTTTATCCTAACAACTCACATCCAGCCCACCAGGAGCAGCAGGGAGACTCCAGAGAAATCCCATCCTGGGACTGAGTAGGGGCCAATCAAAGAAAATGTTGGTTAGTTTGAATTAGGGAAGGGAAAGCAGAGAAAAATAAACTGCAAACCGAAGTATGTTCCTACTTATGGTCCTTTCCCCTGGATTAAGCAAGAGATCCAGCACAGCCTTAAACCATGAATTATAAAGGCAGGAAAGGTTGCTCCCTCAAGCTGGACTTAGGTGGCCACAACATCATCAACAACACCATAATCTGGCCCTGCTTGATCTGAGTAATGAAGGGAAAACTGGTGCTGAAAGCAGAGAACACCAAAAAGAATTCCCTCATGTGAAGATCCCCAGGCCATTTAGAGAATCCTCCTTCTCCCCCGTTCCTTTCCCATTGCCACCTCTCTCTGCAGCCATGAGGAAAATTGCCAGTGCCATGAAACTCTTATCAGTCTTTCTTTTTCCAGGGAAAATCAACAAGTACCATCAGATTCTTTCCTCAGCTAGAAGAAAATAACAACTTCAGCATCTTCCTTCCCTCTCCCTTCCAACCTACAGTGCCTCACTGTCTTCTCTGTAGGGTCCTGGTTCAAAGATCACTGGGAAAAAGAAAAATCCCCCATTTTTGCACTGATTCCCATTCTTAGAATATCCCATCAGTGTTCAGCCTGAGGAGCACTGAGCTGTGTAAATACTTTTTCGGGCTTCAGTGGGAGAAAATAATAGGGTTCTCTAAATTAATGCAAGAGAAGAAGGTTGTAATTATTCAACCAAAATATGTAACTCAGCTTGCTTAAGCAAATAGTCTCATGCCCAAAGTCCGCAGTGTTTCTCTCTATGGGTCTTTATCCCATTACAGGCTGAAATGGGAACGTGAAGGGTGATAGCAGAAATTGCATCTAAAAAGAAAGCAGGATATGTTCAATAGTGAGGGCATGAAAAGACACAACAGCCAATTCCTTAGGGAAAGGGCTGTGGAGTGAAGGACAGAGCCCTGTGTGCAGAGAGAGGCTCCTGCCTGTGGGCAGCTCCAGCCAGGGCTCTCAATGAAGGCAGTCAGGGAGAGTGGGCAACTCCAGGAAAACTCCAGGAGTGGTGGGGAAAGGCTGAGCCCTGGCTGGGAGCCAAATACATCTTGTTGAGGAAAAATAAATACCTCTGCTGGATGTCATTCAGAGATACTGCCATTGAGCTGGTATTTGCCAGGGAAGCCTGCAGTCACAACTGGGGGCTCCTGCAGCAGCAGGGACTGCAGAAAACGGGGTCTGTGCTCAGGAATAAAACAGGCACCCAAGGAAATACCCCAAATTCTGACTTGCAAAGTTGTTTCATCCTCAAAACCTCTTCAAATACCTGTGCAATGTTCAGTTCAGTGTAACCCTTGTTTGGTGTTTCTCCTGAGCCAGGAAATTGGGATGCCCACAGCAGCAGCACCAGCCCTGGCACACAGGACCTTCTGGTAAGACAAGTCAGCATTAGGTGGGTCACCTGCTTTTGTCTTCCCCCCGCCAGGACACGAAGGAGGGTTCAGTGATGCACAGCTATTCTTCTCCCTTCAAGACTGAGGGACTCTGTGGTGCCCACCAGGACACCTGGAGGCACAGACCAGTTACACCCCAGAACACCCCAGAGCTGCTGGCAATGGCTGTGCTGGGCAACTTCCACCTGAGACAACCATAGAATGGGCTGGGCTGGAAGGGACCTTAAATCTCATCCTATCCCACCTCCTGCACTGGTCAGGGACACCTTCCACCAGCCCAGGTTGCTCTAAGCCCATCCAACCTGGCCTTGGACACCTCCAGGGATGGAGCAGCCACAGCTGCTCTGCCCAACCTGTGCCAGGGCTGCCCACCATGACATGGAGGAATTCCATCCCAATGTCCCATCCAACCCCACTCTGTCAGTGGGAAACCATTCCCCCCTATCCTGTCACTCCAGGCCCTTGTCCAAAATCCCTCTCCATCTTTCTTGACGTGTCTCTTCAGGTACTGGAAGGTCTCGTTAGGTCACTCCAAAGCATTTTCCCTTCTCCAGGCTGAACGATCCCAATTTCCTTGGCCTTTCCTCCCATGGTATTGATCCCTGAAGACACTGACTGGAACTATCATCCCCCCTGGGACAGCTCCCATGTCCCAGTGCCTGAACCCAAGAGGTAACAGGGGTCACCTCTGGGCTGGGAACCACCACTGGGGAGAGAGCAGTGAGAAAGAGCCTGGAAATGTGGCTGAAACTGTCCCATCCCACTGAATTTTCTGCATTTTCCAACCCTGGGCACCTGAACCAGCCTGGAAACAAAACCTCAGAGCTGTGGCTTTTCTGCTGACTTTTTCATCTTCCCAAACACGAATTTCTGTGCTTTCCCCCCATTTTTTTCTGTTTTTTTATTTTTTTTTCTTTTTCTTTTTCAGAAGTGAGCATGATAAAATATGGGCCTGTGCAGAACGGCTGGCTGCTATATTTAACTCAGACAAACACATAACAAATCACTATTCTGCAGAAAGAAGGCACACCTCAGAGGCTGTGCTTTTTTTTTTTCTTGAGACCTGGACGTAAGACCACAACCCTCTAAATAATCCTCCAGAAATAAACCAACGAAATGTTCACTCTGACAACAGACACAGTATTATACCTGCAGCTGGTAAATGTTTCCACAGTTCAACCACCTTTCCTTTTCGTTTCCAGTAAAAATTTGATCCCAAGGGATGGAGTCAGCAGTAGGATTTTAATTACTTTGCTGCAATAACGGAGAATGGAGAGTTGCAGGTTTTTGAATGCTACTGGTGTATTCTCATTTTTGTCCCTCTTCTGGGAGGGGAGGACAGAGGAGGATTCCCAACGAAGGCAGGTGCCCTTTGGAGAACCACCCCTGCTGTCTCTGGGGTCCCTCAATATTTGCTATTCCCTGCAGTGCAGTGACATGGTACCTTGAGAAATCCATGGTGCTTGTTGAGAACTCAAACTTCAGGAGACAGGAAACTTGGGAATACTTTCTCCAACCCTGGAAGTGTCCAATGCCAGGTTGGACAGGGCTTGGAGCAACCTGGGCTGGTGGAAGGTGTCCCTGCCCATGGCAGGGCGTGGAGCTGGAAGATCTCTGAGGTCCCTTCCAACCCAAACCATCCAGTGACAAGTTTCAAATTGAAACCAAGTATTTGGCTATGAAAATATTCCAAAGTCAGGAGGATGAATCCCCTCACTTAGGAGGTTGCCTTCCAGGTTGTTTGGTTGACTTATTTAAACAATTGAATTCAAATGTTAATCTTGATTTAAATAAAACCCCCTGGGATAGTTTTAATTCACCTTCTAGGCTTGAGTTCTCTTATATTTGTGTCCCATTTCCAAACTTTGATGTTTCCTTTTCTGTCATGAGAACTAGAGGCAGATAATACTGGTGTTATTTTTGCTGCTGTTAGTGGGGAGAAGAAGAAATATGCTCACACACATTACCATGTATATATATGTATATACATACATATACACAGAGAGAGTTATAATGTATCTGTTCATAAAATGCCTGTTCACAACCACGTCAATGTGCTGCCAACTCCACACACACAATATTGCAAGTGTTGAAGTGTCAGAGCCTAGCCCTGATTTTCAGGATGTGTTCCCCCAGACCCTGCTGGCTCCCGTTTTCCCTGCTCCAGCACAACACGCCTTGGCCAGAGGGGGTGTCCGGGATCCCTCCCGAGGAGAGCGGTGGGAAAAGAGGCAGTGATGACAGCCTAGGGACAACACGGAGAGCAGGCTGGGCTCCAGCAGAGCTGCTGGAGTTGGGACACTGGGAGCAGGGGGTAGAGCAGCAGCCCCACCGGGAGGAAAGGGATGATTCCTCTTGGGATAAACCCTTTCATTATCCCCTTATTCCGAGGGGCTTGTGTGGTTGATCTGCACCTCAGGGGCAGAGCACTGAGATGTTCCTGGGCAGGACAGAGTGCCAGGAACACAATTCACTCCAGCAGGGTGTCGGGAACAGTCCTCGGGGATGGAGGTCTGAGGGGATTACCCAGGAAGGGAAGGGGGGAATGTCCAGGGAGATGAAGCAGCACGAGGGTCTCAGCTCCTTTCAGAGAGCACATCTGCCCCTTTATCAGCACATACCCAGAGCTCTCCCCTGGCACTTCAGGGCACATTGTAGTTTTCTTCATATACATATATATATATATATATATATACACACACAAATATGGACATATATATATGTCATTTCCTACTTCTCTAAAGCTCAAGGCTCAGAAATACGTTAACCATAACCTGCTCTTGATTTCTGTAATAACTCTGATTTATATTAATGCTGTTTTACAACCAGCTCCCCTCTGCCCTCTACTCATAAACTACAACTGTGTGCCCAAATTTGAAATGAAACTCCAGGAGAATAAAATTTGCAATATTGCAGCCTCTCTCTGTCAATATATTACCCCTCACCCAACCCACAAATCATCACTTAAAATCTTTGCTTTTGAAACTTGCAAAGACCTTTTTTCCAATGTTCTCTTTTGGATGTGGTTTGATGTATCGACAGTCAGGAAATGAGGATGATTAATCATGGAATCATGGAATGGTCTGGGTTGGGAGGGACCTTAAAGCTCAGCTCATTCCAACCCCCTGCCATGGGCAGGGACACCTTCCACTAGACCAGAGTTCTGAGCTCCATCTATATTTAATAATATCTAATACTATGATGATGATGGTGATAATTTATTGATATTAATATTTTTACTATTACAATAACAATTGTTGTAATAATGCCACATCTAATACTAAAAAATGCAGCTATTTCTCTGCAAAAGGGGAGCTATTTGATTTATATTTGTCACTGTAAAGAACACAAGTTCAGGCTCAAAAGTTAAACTTAAAAACCATAGAAGAAAGTCTTAAGGGATCAAGTATCGGATGTTAAAACACAGGGAATTCCCACTTCAAGTTCCTTTGAAGGGAATTTTACTCATTTTATTATGGAATTTTTATCCTGCAGCACTGGATAAAAGTGATGTGGCACAGTGAGACAGCAGGGGAGATCCGTGGGGACTCCTCTGGAGCCTCCTGAGCCACCGTGAGTGTCAGAGCTGCAGAGAGAAGGGGGCTCTGACAACCCCAGAGCAGGAAAACACCCTCCCCCAGTAACAAAACTGGGGGTGCTGGGGCTGTGGCAGTCCCTGAGGTGCCCCCCCTGCACAGGACACCTCCCAGCAGTGCCACTGCCCTCACCTGGGCAGCACCGGGGGCTCCGGGGTGCAGCACCTTCCCACAGCCCATCCTGGCCCTAAACCCACCTGGATCTACCTGAGTGCATTGCAGGAAGGTTTTAAAATGTGTTTACAGAGGGTTTTCAGTTCACTCCCCCCCCCAAATTCTGTTATGAATAAAATGGAATCTGCAAGAAATGACGTTCCTGGGTGCTGGGTGGGAGTCAGGAGTCCTGGCTTCCCAGTCTGGGGCAGGTCCCTGTTACAGCAGGGACATGGTTCACTGGGACTGGGCAGTGTTTGCTTTCTGCTTGGACTCGATGACCTTAAAGGTCTTTCCCAACCTAAATTATTCCATGAATTTCTGCCTGGTATTCCAGATCCAGAGCTCTGTGGAACCCGATCACCAAAGAGGCATTTTGGCTTTTTGCTGTTTCCTTTCGGAGAAACAAATAGTTTAATTTGCTAAGCTCATAATAAGAGTTCTCCTTTTACCCAAGAGAGCCCCCTGATTGTAAAGATAAACTGTGGAAACCCAACCCCTGGTGCTGTGCAATGTCATAACTCCTTGGAGTTTGCAGTCAGGGAGCACAATGTCCACACTCTGGGGCTGTTCATCTGCTAAAGCCACCACTGCTCCCGGGTTATGGATCTTCAACAAGGCACAGGAGGAGGGGAAACAGCCCCAAGTTAAACCAGAGGAGGTTTAAATTGGATCCTGGGGGATATTCCCTCATGGAAAGGGTTGTCAAGCCCTGAACAGACTGCCCAGGGCAGTGTGGAGTGCCCCAAAGGTTTGTGGATGTGGCACTTGAGGATGTGGTTTAGTGGTGAACATGGTGGTGGGTTGAAGGTTGGACTTGATGATTTTAGAGATATTTTCTAACCTTAACAATTCTATGGCTCAGATTTCCCAGCCCATTTTCCTCCTGCATTCCAGGAGGAACAAGACATACAGAATTGAGCACTGTAGAAATAAACATATTTTAATTCCCTGCTCATGTGCCTTCTCTGGCCAAGACACATCATTCTGTAATATTTACAATACTCCAGTTTCCAGCTCCTTCATGACTCCTGATTTGTTATCAGGAAAGTAACGACTGGACAAGCAGAGACAGTGATCCAGCAAGAAAAACTGCAACCCTTATAGAGAAAAGGGACTCAGCACTGAGGAGAACTCAGAATTCTCCCCTCATTTCTTCCCATTCCACAGCGGGATGCAGCACATTCCCAGGGAAAGGGGATGGTGTTCCTGGAGATCAGCAGTTTGCCATCTCTGGCATTTTTAATGAAATATTAATGGCCCTGCTTTTAACAGGAGCTCCAGCACAGCCCACATGAAGCCTTTGGAAGGGAGATGCTGTCCCATTAAGAACAGTAAAACCTTAAGCTCCTTTCCTGAAGAGGAGCTGGGGGCAGTTAAAGTGGCCATCAATTTAAGCAGCTGATATTGCTTTATAAGTCTCTGAAGTGTGAAGTCCCAGCATGGCTGATGTATTGCAGTTTAATTTCCTTTTGGAAAACAGAGCTGTGGTTAGTGGGGAACCTCCTGCACACACACACTCACACACACACACACAAGGAGGGCAGGAAAGGAGGAAATTATTTAACCCTTTCAAAAAGCTCTACAATGTCTTTAGTTAAGTAAAGAAAAATAAGCAGAGATACTTTCTCCTTTAGTTCCTGTATAAAAATAAACAATAGCCTTGCATAGCTAATAACCAGGTTAGGGGCCCTTGCTAATATCTGCTACAACTTCTGAAAACTTAGGGAAAAATTGGGTTTTTTCCTGTTTCCCTTCAAGCAACTTCTGAATCAGCAGCTCATGCCCTCTGTAGGGGAAAACGATAAGGATCGTGTAATTCCATCTGATTTCCCATTTCCAAGCTGTTTCTCTCACATCAGACCACACAGGTACACGGAGACTCCTTATCAGATGGAGCTCACTGATGGTTTCAGGTCCAATTTGATGTTTCCAAGATGGTTTGCTCCCAAAATGGGGTGAGAAGAGTCAAGATGACACAACAAAAGTTGTAGTGAGACTTTTCTACCTGAATAATGTCCAAAAGGAAAAGTGTTCTCTGCTTCAGCCCTATACTGAGATTATTTCAAAGGGGTTGAGAAATCATATTAGGAATTAAAACCTTCTAAAGATCTTCCCTTATGCTGTAGGAAATCAATAGTTTATGGAATCGAAGAATATCATCAGGAGCACCCTGCTATGGGTCCTTGCCAAAAAACAAGCAAAGACAAATAACTTGTGAGAGGGACCTAAAACAAACAGTTTGTGGCTGGAGATTGGTAAGATGCATTTATCTTTGCTTGCAGTGCTCTGAATTATAATTATCAATAATATTAATTATTATAAAGGCAGAAAAGTGGCCTCTTACCAGGTGCTCTAAAGGCACTCACATCGCTGAACCCCAGGAACAGGTTTTTTCAAAAAATGGGATCAGACACATTAAATAAACCCCCCTGCCGGTGGAATTATCGTATCTGCAGGATCGTGGTGCCACTCCAGGCACGAGTCAAGCCAGTAATTACCTCAATTTCATGGGAAAACAGGTAGGGATGTGCTGACAACATCCCCAAGGACTGCAACAAGTGTCCCACAGTTCTGGCCGTGGAGCCTCATTGGGAGGGATCCTGCTGGTGAAGGACAGGTCTGTTTATTTGGACACAGTGCAGTGTAGAAAGAAACTAAACTGGTATTTATTTTGCATATGTATATTGCATTTACTGCCATGAAAGGAGGGCTCTCTATTTTCCCAGGCCAATCAAGGAGGAAATTTTAATGGTCTAAACATCTTCCTGGCTGACAGCAGCTTTTGAAGGTCAGACCCAATGCTGGCTGAGTTAGACAAGGTTCCTTCTTGTCTCATCATTTCATCAGGGTGCAGGAACAAGGTGGCTTGTCTGTGCCCCAAGGAAATTCAAAGCCAGGGGCTCCCACGTGCTCCATGTGGAGGTGGTGCCCATCACCAGGAGATGGTGAAAGGCCCCTTCAGACCCTGAAGTTAAATGGGGTATATCAAGTTGAAGTGGTTGAGAAATGTTGCATTCAGGTTTTGAGTAGATGGTGGAAAGTGAGGAACTTGAAGATTAAGGCTTGAAAGGCAAAACTTATGAAGTCTTCTTTTCAGGTATAAAAAACAAACCAAACTGCACACTCAGTGATCCCTCCCAAGTCCTGCAGCTGAGCCTGGCCAAGCCCAGGAGTTGGGCACCTGAGGATGGGCCATCCCTAGGGATGCATCCCAGTGGGAGAGACAGACCCACTGCTGGTCCAGGCAGGTCGTGGGGATACAAAACTGGCCTTCCCAGAACTCTGAAAGAAGGAAAATGACTGGAAATGCAAGGAACAGAAAATGCAGTTTATCAGCTCAGCAGCTGCACAGGAAGAAGCCAAAGCACCAGAACAAACCCAGTTCTCTCTGCTTTGTTTTCTGTAAACTGTGCAGACCAAAACATCACCTCAATAACCTGCTCATCAAATGCTCTGTCTGTGTAGGTGAGTGTAAGAACGAGGGACAAGCTTTTACTGAGAATTTCTACACTGGGCAAAATCCTGAACCCTCTTGTTGGGAGAAGGAAACCACTCAGACCTGCACCTGGAGTAAAACACATGCTGAGTTCAGGGACAAAGACCAGAAATCCTGGGCTGCAGATACAAGATTTGCAGCTCAAGCTTGGTAGCTCTTAAGATTAAATGTTAGAAATAACTATTCCTGAATTTTTGATAAGGATTGAAATTTGGGAACTCAACTATCAGACCTTTTCCTGCGTTTCTAATCACTGTGAGAGCATAAACTACTTTGGAGCAACATTAATAGTGTATTTAAGGTATCATTGTGTGTGCTATCACTAGTGTAACACTTAGGAGGTTCAAAGACAGATCCCCTTATTAGAAGGTTGGGTTTATTACAGGGAAAAAAAAAAGATCATGTATCTGCCCAAAATTGTGTGATTAAAGCAAGGAAATTAAACAATGCAACAAGACAGTCTCAGAGTCTCTTGGCCAAACCAGTAAGTGTGAGGCTGGTCCCAGTCCCAGGTGGAACTGCTCGGGGCCAGGTGGGCTGAGCACCCAGGTGGGAGAAGTTGTGTTGCAGAGGAAACCCCCATAACCCCCAGCCCAGGGCTCTTCTGCAGCTTCTGCTCAGCACCAGCAGGGAGTTAAGCCTGCTCTGCCCAAGCAAGCCTGGAGAGAGCTTGTCCTTGGGAGCTCCGGGCACTCGAGGGAGGAGGAGACATCTCAGGTCAGTGCTCGATTCAACTCACTCTGAGGGGGTTGGAATGCCCAGATTTGCAGTGGCACTGATGGTGAGGATGTTTGCTGCTGGAGTGTGATTTGAGTGTTTCAGCTCTGAAGGCTTGTAAACCAAGAGTGAGGTGAAGAGGTGGTAAGAGGAGGAACACAAAGTAAAAAGGAATAAGCAGAAGTTTATTTCTTATGGTATTACATGAAGAGGATTTTTTTTTTAATTCCTGGCTGGTTTGCTGGTAGTATTTCTTTCTGAAATAATCTTTCTAGAAAAAGAACACTTAAATATAGGTAGAAACACTTGTTCCTACTGCTCTTCTTCTGTAGTTCTGCTCTTTCAAGTGCTCTGAAGTGATTTCCTTAGTGCAGCTGTGTCAGTGCTGGCGCTTTAGTTGATCCTGTGGTGATGCTGCTGGAGCAGCTCCTGTGCTTTGGGTCTTGTGGGTCTCTTTGTGAGTCCAGAGAGCAGTGTGGGTACAGCAAAGTGGAAAATGATAAGGATTTAACAACTTGCTTGGAAAGTCTGTCTCAGCTGCCCTTTGTTTTACTCAAGGACCTCGTGTCTGCTGCAGTGAGGAGATGCCCGTCCCACGGGAACCCTGCTCTGCTCAGCAGGGACTTGCTGCATCCTGAGAGTGAAATCTGGGGGTGCATCCTGTCCCCTGGAAGTGGAAAAAAGCAAAGCCCCCAAGGTGTTCCAGCTTCCTAAATCTAGATGAAGTGGGGACTAGAGTTGTGGGCAGGAAGTCAGGAGCCTGGTGAAGCCTGTTAAGATGGAAAAAATGAAGTAATTGAGTACAGTGGGCTATTCAGGGCTGCGAAAAGTGGGGAAGGCAGAAAGGACAGGGAGATTGAAATTCAGATGGAGCTCAGGGGTCTCTGTGCAGCAGCTGTAGATCATGTCTGGCAAAGCAAGTGTTTATTTGGACAATAATAGCCTTGAAGCCTCCTGATAAAACCATCTCCTTGCACTTTAATCCATAACACTGCCAAAGGCTTCCTTAAGTATCCCCTTCTACTGGGATGTAAACCAACCCCTGCTCGTGTGAGTGGAGAGGGGAAGGGGGGCATGGAAAGGGTTTCCCTCAAAGTGGGCAGGCAGGAAAAAAGGAGTGAAAAAAAAAAAAAAAAGGAAGGGTCAGTCCTTTGTTACAGCTTTTTTTAATCCACATCTTTAATTATTTCCTTGGAAAAACAAACTAAGCCATGGATCCTGGGCTTCTGAGGAAACAACAGAGGAAGCAGGCTGTTTGGCAGAGCCCCCGTGCCATGTGGCTGCTGCTGTGTGCCTTTTGTCTCCCTGGTTTCCTGACCATGGATGGAAAGTGTGGCCCTTTCATAATCCAGCTTTGCTCCTGAGCTGCTCTCCCTTTGGACAGGGGAGGGGAGAGAGGAACCAGCTGCAAAAGAACCTTTTCATGTCTCTCGTGCTCCCTGACCCCCCTTCAACACCTTCTGGTGCCCACTGGGAGTTTGGGGGTGTCTAATGTTACTTTATGGCACTCTCCTCCTTTTGCTGAGCTCCCTGGCAGTTTGGGCTCAGAGGAGCAGCTGAATACGTAATTTTAGCATAGTTTTTAGGGAGAAAAATACAATTCTGATCAGTTTTCTCCTCTACCAAGCAACTCAACTCAGGTTTCCCGATAGAGCAGAACGTGGAAATCGGTATTGACTTTAAGACCAAAATGAATGAATACAAGTCTGGTTTTAAAATCCAGGATTCAACTCAAATAGGGAAAGTCACCAAGCATGGGGATGAATATTAGGAGCAAGTCCCACACTGTGCTTAACGTCCCTGTAAAGTCCAGGTGCCCCCGGTCCCTTGAAGGTTCTCCCAGCCCCAGGACCCTCATGTCCTGGAGGGGGAGGTGGAGGAAGCCAAGGCCCTGCATGTCAGGGGAGCGATCTGCTCTGGGACTTCCCTTTGTTGTGATGCCATGAGGAGGGACCAGACAGGGCTGGTTTGGGGGCAGCTGGAGAGAATAAAGGAAGCTGCCCATCAGGGTGATGTTACAGATCTTCCTGTGATTGCCAACTGTCCTTCAGGCCTTATTAGGTTTTTGGTTTTAATTCCCAACAGGAATCTTAATGACAGAAGAGGAATGCTTCTCAATGCATCTATATGGAAATGCTGCTACTTTTGTATTAAATCCCCCAATCTCAATGTCACTTTCTTGATAGATGAATGTAATATATTTATTTTTAGATGTATCTATTTATAGAGAGATTTAATCTAGAAGATGATACTTGATTGTGTATTTTGACATCAAGAAGACTAAAATTCATAGATCAGCCTCTTAGCAAGATGAATAATCTCTATTTAGCTAAAACATCTGCTCTTGACTTAGACAGCAAGACCTTGAGAACTTTCTGCTTCTTCAGTAGCTCTCTTTGCTAATCCCACTGATTTTTTTTTTCCCCCTACTACATTTAGACTTTTTTAGCAGCTGGTGCCTTCCTTTTGTGCAGGTATTTTGGTGATGTTGTGCTACTTCAGTCCTCTCTGAAAAACCTGAGCAGGTCTCTAAGAAGCTGCTTCTTGGGGCGGGGGGAGATTGGTTTTTGCACCTCTTTACTGCACCCTCTGCAGCTTTTCTTTCCCCCCACACATCTGTTTTAAAATCTGCATACTGGAATGGGATCAATCTCCCCAACACTCAGCAGGAATGTACCTCATAAACCAGACAGAGGCCACATTGCAGGGGAGCCGTCAGCACACTGCAGTGCCCAATATATCACACCCCACCCTGAGCTGGGCAGATCTGAGCTTCATTTGCATCTTTTATGAGCTGCTGCTATAGAACTGGACCTCCTAAAATGCAGGCTGTGGTCACTGATGGGCCATGTTCAAACACTATCAGTGAGATTTTTGGGGATATGACCTTAAATGCAGAAGTTGAGGATGAAAATGACAAAAGCAGGAAGCCTTTGGGAGGGTGTCCTTAAGTCTTGCTGCTCTGCCTCTGTTGGCTGCTGCTTTAGCACATCTTCTGTTAGCAGAGACCTTTTGGGCCAGTGAGTTCTGTGCAGCTTTGGCTCGTGTTGATGGTTTATATTTTCATTGTGGTCCCTGTGCTGGGTTGGGAAGTTTGAGCTCTTCTCATGTCTGTGATTCATGAGCTCTGGCATGAGCCTGGGGTGGGGGGTTGTTCACCTGGGGTGGGCAGTGTTGGGGGGATTGTTCAATCTATTGGGATGTCACTTGGTCTTTCCTTTCCATCCCATGCCTCTGGACTGGCTGTGGAGGACCCACCAACACCCAGGGCTGCACGTGGTGCTGGTGGGTCCCTGGACACCCAGGGAGCAGGGGGCATTCCATGGGCAGGATGTTTCTGCCTCCTGGTGTCTCCCTCCCAAGTCTCTTTATTGGTGTCAGACACCCCCTTGTTGTGGGGGAGAAGCTTGTGTGCCCTTTATGAGGTCGTGAGCTATACTGACGGTGGTTTATGCCTCTGGTAGGGTCTCCCATGCTGGTCAGGTCTCAACTGAAGGGGCAGACAAAGGGGGTCCTCGGGCAGGATGGGCTCATCAGCCGCTCGGCAACCATCCTGGGAGAAGGACAACTCTGACTCCAGACCCGGGCAGATGGAACTCGCTCAGCCCTGTCAGGCCATCCATCTAAGAGAAGGATCCTCTAACCAAACCTACATCCTGAGGACCTCGCTGTCACCGTCCAAGCTTGCTGGGCCCTGGCAGATGAACCTCAGGAGTAAAGGGTGGGGCCAGTTCTGTGGCTCACACTGTGCCTCACCTAAAAAATCCACTGTGCAGGTTGAGGGATTCACCCACCCCACGTGGGCAGAGCCCTCCTAAATCTTCGTTCGTGAAGTCTGGCCATGATGATGAGAACTTTGAGTGTGTACATGCAATAATTCAGCAAAGCAGTTGGTCCCAACCATCACCAGAGCAGTGAGAAAACAAACACTTGGGGATTAACATAATTGCTTAATCATCAGCATTCAATGAAGGGCCTGCAAGTGTGGGAATTAATCATCTCATTGTGAGGAGCATTATAAGTAAAGAGCATAATGAGAACTTTGCACAGCTGGGAACTATTTTAATCCATTAACAAGCAAAATAAATAGGTCTAGAGAAATATCTTTTTTTTTCCCCTCTGTAACTAGCCTTGATATTAAATATTGGAGTTAATTGGGGAAATTAAAGGACAAATCATCTTCTAAACCTTCATAGGAATATTTCCCTCAGCCACAATTAATGGATTCTACATTTCACTGGTCACTGGAAGATTTTGGTGAAATTGGTGGGGGTTTACTGAGAGTATTTTCAAAATATTCTGGATTCTGAGTTGACAGTCAAAGCTAAATCCTCTCACCAGGAGTCATGGTGTTGGTGCTCCTTGGTGGGAAGGTTTGAGTCCCATCTTTTCTTCCCTTAGTAGTCCAATCAGGAGGTTGGTGGCCTCCACTTTGACTCTCCTGAGGGACAGATGCTGAGTCTGGAATGATTTGGACAGGCACAGTTTGTGGTGACGGACTCCTTGGGGAAGGACAGATGGGACATGAGAAAACACCAAAGCAATTCCATACTCCTCTGGAGAGGGACACTTGAAAATAACATGAACCTGGTGCACTTTGAATTGTCCCCAAATGTGGGTGTCAGTTCAGGTCCCACAAAGCCTCTTCTCACACCAGCTGGGGCTGTTGAGGTCCTGCTTGTTTGGCTGAGCCAAATGTGCTGGTTTTTAAAGGTCAGATCTTCCAGGGGAATGTTCACCCACGGCCATCACTGACCTGTGGGGACTCAATCAGGCTGGCCAGGAAAACCAACTCACTCCCAGGGCTTCAGGACATAAAGTGCTGCCATCTGGTTGTACCCAACACATTGTTCCTGTGCTCCAGGGTTGCTGTTGGAGAACTGCAGCAGCATCTTCCCTGGCCCAGCTGGCCACCATCTCACCAGAGCCCTTGGGCAGCAGCAAGTAAGGGCCATGTAAAACATGCAGAGCACCCTCTCAAATTTTTAAGCACAATTTTCTCCTTTAAGAGCACAAAAAAATTAAGACAAAACATATTTACACAGGATAAAGCAAATAATCATCAGTGTCTTACGTGGTTTGGCAAGGAGAGCCAAGGGAAAGGTCTTATCTGTAGACATCCTCCTCCAAATCCCTGCTGTCTCCTCTGTGTGCTGGGCTAAACACTGCAAAAAGCTGCTCCTCACACAGCTGATAAGGGAAATGTCAGTGGGACTTTTCTCCCCCTTCCTCAAGTGGGATGTTTGAAAGGGATGTGATCCAGCCTGGAAATGCTTGAGGGGAAAGTACTTAGTGCACAAGCTTTGAGAGAAAACAGAATTACATCGTGATCACCACCCTGATTTTTCTTTGCCTACTGAAATCGGGAAGGAGGAAAGGAATTTTATTTGGGAACAGTTGGCAAACAAAATCTCCACATAACCAGAAGGTTAAAAATTGCTCTCAGTAACAATAAAAGTCATAATTTTAGAGAGAATCTTTACAATATTTCTCCTACTGGATACAGGACAGAGGAAATATTTTCTCAGGACTTATTTATGGCTATCATGATTAGTCTTTGTGAAGATTTGTGTAACAAATCATCTTGGATAAACCACCCCTCAGGTTAAGACGGGGGTTTTGAATCATTTTATTGTTGACACAAGTGATTTTGGTGACTAGATATTAGGAAACCACATCTTTCCCAGGGAGGTCCTGGCACAGGTTGGGCAGGGCAGCTGTGGCTGCCCCATCCCTGGGAGAATCCAAGGCCAGGTTGAAGCTTGGAGCAACCTGGGCTGGTGGGAGGTGTCCCTGCCCATGGCAAGGAGTGTCACTGCATGGGCTTTAAGGTCCTTCCCAACCCAAACCATCCTGTGGTTGGTCTTGCTTGGATGTTCTGACTTTTTCTAGTGTGAAGAAAAAAAGGTGTTTGACTTTCTGTTCAGATTTTGGTGTGATTATCTGGAAATGAGTGCAAAGCTGATGATCTCTGTTAAGGCAGCTTTAGGATAAGGCTGTTATCAGCCTGGAAAGACTGATAAAATTTGATGTTACTCTAAAACTGTCTTACAGATGGGCTTCTATATCTATAAATCAGCATGAAATGAAGGAATAAAGATGGTAGAATCCCAGAATCATTAAGGTTGGAAAAGACCTCCAGGCCTGAGGCCCCCTTTAACTGCTCCCCACCTTGTCCCCCAGCCCAGAGCACTGAGTGCCATGGCCAGTCCTGCCTTGGACACCTCCCTGGGCAGTCCCTCCTCATGCCTGACCACCCTTTCCATGGAGAAACTCCTGCTGATGTCCCACCTGCCCCTCCTCTGGCACAGTTGGAGTCCCTGTCCTCCTGTAGTTTCAGGTATTTTCTCTTCTTCCTGCAGTCAGGACTGTTCTCTCTGCACCTACTGCAGGGTCTCTGATCCCACCTGGAGAGGTGCTCTGTGCCCTACCCTACACTTGTAATCCCAGGACAAAGCTCAGACACATCTCCAGCAGCCCAGGCTGTTCATGGGGACAGGTTCTTTGCAAGCCCAGGGTGTCTGTTCAGCACAGAGGGCAGCTTCCAGTTCCCAAAATCCCCTAAAAATGAGTTTCCCTTGGCTTTTGCAGCCTCAGCACCTGTGACTGCAGTAACAAAAATGGGGTGTTAAACCTGGCATTCCAACAATGCTTTGCTGCCAACCCTCAGGCTCTCAAATTTGTTTTAATTTTACACTAGAACAAACCCCAAACTTGTAAAATGTTCTCACAAACCAGACTGGTGTCAGACCATATGTTTGGGGATGGGGAGATAGATTTAAAATGCCATATATTATTTCTGACTGGAAAGGCAGGGCCGGATTTTATTTCTTCCCCTGTGAAGATTTTAATTAAACTAGGATGTCTTCCCTACATATTTGGAATTGGCAACCCAGAATATTTTGGTAGGAGAACATCTAGTAAATGATGAAATTACTTCACCAGAGACATGAAATCTGTAGTGATTGTACAGGTTGGTCAGGGCAAGGTGTGTTCTTCGTGTTTCTAAAAGTCTAAGGCAAGAGAAGGACCAGTTTACAGGAGGACCTGAGTGCTGAGAGTGAGGATATTCAGTATTTTATCATGAACTCAGGCCAGCTCAGGTGCCTTGTTTGCAATGCAATGGTCTGTTCTATAAAAAGGCAAATCGTAAGGAACCAAATGGCAGCCTTGAGTGGACTCTGTCTCCTCCCACCTAAAATCCTTGTTGGGCATTAGTACCATTTAACCCTCTGCCAATGGGGGTTTGAGACCTTTCCAAATGTGCATTTAGGGAACCATTGCAGTGCAACTGTCCCACCCATTCTCACACCTTGTCTTGAGGTGGTGGAAGACCCCACAAAGTTAGTGTTGTTGAGTGCCTGGAGAGGAAGTTGTGCTCCCTCCTGCAGCCCACTCCAGGTTTGAGCTGACCTGGGGCTCGATCCTGCCGTCTGGGTCAGCCAGAAAGGATTCCTGCCCCCATGGTGTGTGCTCAGGGCCACCAGAGCATCTGCCACCCGTGCTGATCCAGGACCAGGGATGCAAAGTCTGTCCCTTGTGTTTCTCACACAAAGGCTCCTCCAGAGCTGCCCTTTCTCTGGTCAACCTTGGGAATACAAACACTCCCCAGCCTTTTTTTACCCCTGTCATTCTATTTTTTTCCCTTCCTCCATCAGGCTTGTGGTGCTTTATCTCAGTGCTGGGGCTGTGCCTGGTGATGTCTCAGACCTTCCTTTCTGGCCCATGTCCCTGCTGGTGAAAACTGGCCTCTCCCAAGCCTTTGAGCTGGAGGAGGATATGAAGTCAACAAGTCTAACATGAAAATAAATAAAGCCCAAGTTCAAACAAACCACTTGCCTCAGTAAATAGCTCCTGGCCCCCTTTCAGGCCTGACCAGCAAATCATTTTAGCTATCTTGTTTTCCAACAGCTTGAAGGTCTAATCCTTCAAAGCTTACCTTGTTTTGGAGCACTTGGTGCAGCTCACACAGAAATTACTTGGATGTTGTTGGGTATTGATGATTCATGATGGCTCTGCTGGAAAATGAAAGCTAGGGAGTCTAATCAATAAAGTAATTTAGGTTCTTTGAACTAGTTCCAGGTCAATTTTTCTTGGCAGTTTTTTCACTTCCTGAATTATTCTGACCCAAACCATGAATAATGATCTAAAATTACACAATATACAGAAACCATCTGTTAGATAGAAGCTGGAAGGGTGATGTCATCAGGCTACTTCTAATCTGAAGCCTGCATGTTGCCAGTGATGATGTCATGAGCTTGGCAACCCACTAGTTGAGTTGGTTAAGCATGAAGCAGCAATGTGATTTTTCTCCCAGCTTCTGCAGAAAGAATTCACTTGGGCTGGTTATCTACAGGAGAAACGGGAGGACTGTGTGCTTGCGTAATTTCTCCTACCTGGGAGATGGTGTTAATGCAACCATGACACATTGAGGGGCAGCTCATCAGCAAGTCAGAGCTGACCTGGCTTGGGCTTGTGTGATGTTCTCCCTCAGCTCTCATCCTGAACTCTGAGGTCCTTAGAACAGCTGCTTTGAGCTGGCCAGCCTGAGTAGGTGTGTTTCAAACGAGCCAGATGTGCACAGATGTAGCTGCCAATTCCAGCTGGTGTCTGGGATGCTCTGGTTTAATTCCAGTGAAAGCTCCACTTCCACACTGGATCAAAGCTCAGTCCCAGTGAGGATAACAGCAGAATTCCATGGAATTCCAAAGCAATGGGCAGTGTGGGCTGAGACCCTTTCCCCAGCCCATGGAAAGGCAGGAGGACAGAGTAAGACGGAGCAAAGCTTATCTACAGGGGCTTTGCCTACCAGTCTGCACTGCCCCTGCTTCCAGGGAGGATGAGGGACTTCCCCAGGGTGCAGGGCTCTGCAGACCTTGTCCATGCCTGTTCCCTGCTGGTTTAGGAACTGAAGGCTGAAGTTTTCTGACCCCTCCAGCTGTTGGTTGGTGTTACCACCTTGACCTGTTTGAAATACTTTTCCTCTGGTTGTTCTTCCTTCCTGAAGGTCACTGTCTGGTTTCTCCCACCACCCAACTCTCACATGACAGTGAAGAGAAATTGAGTATTTTTGTCTTATCTTTGCTATGATTGAACCTGAAAAGCAAGCTCTTTGTGATCTCCAGGAGGGAGCACAGCACTTTGGAACAGAAGGAACCATTAGTGGGTGGTGTTTCACAAATTCCCCTAAGACAGTCTTGAAAAGATCTGAGTTTAAATGAAACTCAGTATAAAATTTCACTTAATTTGTGCTTGTTTATCAGGATGTATAATTTAATTGCTCTAAGTGCCTGAAAATATATTTCTAGTTGGCTGGAAATCTGCAAGCAATCTCCAAGTTTCTTATTCTAACATAATTTTCATTCTGCCTTTAGGGCTTCATAAGATAATCAAATGTTAGTTTTTCTTTCTAAATTCAGTATTCCTGTACACATCACTTTTAAGCAAAGTTCAGTCATTAAATTCTTAAGTTCTGTTTTTAAATCTAAAGCAGCTACTTCTGACTTGCAAGTACAAATTCACATCAGTTTATATACAAAAAATTGTCCCACAATTGCTGGTTATTAGTGGAAAAAAACCTGAAGTGCATTTGAATGTATTAACATCAAAATTCATGGAATAATTCAGGTTGGAAAAGACCTCTAAGACTGAGTCGAATTGTTGAAAATTCTAATATGAATGAATGCCCAATTCTGTGTGCAACAGCTGAAATGAGATTTTTGGGTACATCTCACTTTATTTCTTTCTGCACTGTCAGGATTTTCTGTATTTCAACCCTTCCAAGCACAAGTTGCCAACAGGCTCTCTGGGTGCTAAAAAGGCATGATAGTTTTATCTGTAACAACTATAAAATCAGCTTCAGTTACAGATTTGGCATCCTCAGAGGTCACTGCCACAACAACCTTTGCAAAGCAGCAATGATTTGGGCGAGGTGACAATCCCAACTGATCCCCCAGAGCTGCATCCTGAAGTTTACAGTGCAGATATCTCCAAACAACCATCAATGGCTTCTGACTGCTAGAACCATCCTCATTATTTCTCTTTTAAAGGGCAAGAAATAATGAAAAAAAGGGTCAGTCTAAAATCAGGAAAAAGAAATAGGGCTGTGCCTTCTTCCCTGAAGGGATCACGACTCGGGATCTGTGCGTGGGCTCCGCCGTGCGCTCCCGTTGCCGTCCCTGCGCAAGCCCAGGAGCAGCAACCCCAGAGCTCCTGAATGGGGGTTTTGTTGGAGCTCTGCTGGTGGAACCCTCTGCTCCCCCCGGCCCAACCTTCTCCATCTCCGTGGCAACAGCACAGTTGATGCCTGACCGGTGTTTTCCTTGGCAGCCCATCAGAGGAGTGGGGAATGTGCGAGGTTTGGGGCAGCAGAGGCAGATGCGGCTCTGGGGGCTTTGGGCACCGGTCTTGGGCGGTGAGGAGTCTCCTTCCCTGTTCTGACCTTGTTTACTGTGTACAGAGGGTTTATTTGTTTTGGTTTTCACTTGAACACTGAAAAATACTCGGGAATGAATCAGGTTTTGCTCCTGGAGCTCCCCAGACCTCACAGTGCCTGATTTCCACCCAGTTCCCATCAAAGGACCAGCACAGGGAATCTCAGATGTGGATCCCCAGGGCCCTGCAGTAGCAAACCCTGTCAAGTACCTTTAGGATCGAATGAAACTTTGACAAATGAAAGGGGCCACGTGTTTACAAAACAATTTTATCTGTAATTCACATGTTCACGTGTTGCTTTGGCTCAGCTGAGGTCTATGGGAAGGGTAATTCCATTGCAACACCCAAACTGGGGCCACAGTCCTGGGTTACATCTGCACTGGGGTCCAGACTGGGTAAGGACCTGGGCTAGGAAGGAAGCTCGGATTTGCTTTAAAGTCTGGCAAATTTTAGCAGCAATAGAATAACAAATACCTTTCAAACATACTATATATATATATATAAGGGATACTGTCAAGCTGATTTAGGCCCCAAATTGAGGTTTTTCTAAAACAAGAGGAGAAAAGAGAAATTGGTGTACTTACAAGGTAAGGTTGTTACTTTTATCAAATATTTAGACTCTTATTCTACAACAGCTTCTCGTGGACACATTTATGTGAGTGAATAATCCCAGTTTGGTCTGAGAGGTTCCTCAGGTAAAGCTTAGATTTTATATGTTTGGCCCTAACGTTTCAGTGTTAAGTAGGAGCATTATCTCAGAAAGTGCTGCAAATCTGCTAATTCAGAATGCCAAGCTGATGGATTTCCCTGAGTGCAGTAACTTGCACAAAACTGATGTGTCAGCACTGACGCAGTTCGGGGTGTTCGAATGCCCTACAGATAGTCAGGTATTGATTAATGAAAACAAAGCACTCCCTTAGCAAAGATCCCTTCACTCCATTCCCTCTGTCAGAGACAGCAGAGGCAGCAATATTTTAGGTTCTTTTTTATCTTCTCCTTTTCAAAGAACTTTGGATTATCTTGATTTCTACCACCCAGAAAAGCAGGAGAAAATGCTCATCTTAATTTCCCCTTTTTTGGAGGAGCGGACAGGAATACACATCTATAAATCTGCAGCCCATTCGGGACTTCAAATGCTTCACTTATCTGGTATTGTAAACTTGGAGCTGTAGAGTAATACTCACCAGACAAGTCATAAATCATGACCAAAGACAGGTGCAATAAATACCAGTGTCAAAAAGTTACAAAGTAAAATTATATTGTTTTGACAAGACGTCCACATGCGTTGACAACGGAGCAAGTAAATGGTCTTTCTCGGAGAGTCTGTATTAGTGCAGAGGAGGCTGAGGGAGGGGCAAAGGTTCTAAAAGACCCAAGAAAAATAACCCAAAAGCTTAAAGGCTTATCACAAAACCCGTGTAACTACTGCAAAACACCTACGAGCACATTGCTTTTCTGGGTGGCTCTTCTTTCCCCAGGACTCACCAGGGTTCATCTCCCAGACAGTCCTGGGGGTTGATTTTCTGGTTTAGGTCAACAGGGATTGCCAAAGGACTATTTCTCTTTTCCGGTGCACAATAGCCACTTATAAACTGTTTAAATCAATTTTCCTCTCATTGCAATAGCACTTGAGCAGCTTTAATGTATTTAATGTTGTTGCTACTCATCACCAAATGTGAATATTTACTTACAAAAAGCTGGGACAGAAACCCCATTTCATCTCTGCCTCCCTCTTCAAGAACTCTGAGGTGTTCCTAAGTATCTTTCTGAACAGATTTGGGGCTGCTCTTAAATGTTTTATTAATATGGGGCTCCTCTGATTCTTCTGAGCTTGGGCCAGGAAGTTCAGCAACTTCCAGTTTCGGATGTTGGGCAGTTTGTCAAAGATCTGGGCAAGGTTGATGTGGAAGGCACAGCTTCAGGCTCAGCCACGGGGCCACCCCAAATGCCTTGTTTGTCCGCAATCCTCCTGCTGCTGGTCACAGTCAGGATTTGGGATTTCTTTCTCTGTTACTTCCATGTGTTTGGTAGGAGTCTTGTGATGCTTTGGATAAATTTCAACAACAATTCTGATGTTTTGGAATTAGCCTTTTGATGTGGAATTTTTTGCTGCCTGTGTTTTAAAAATCCTCAGGAGTAGAATCCTGTATGATGCTCCTCAGTGGAAACACTGCAGTGCTGCCTCACCAAGGGGCAGCAGAGCTCTGCTGTGCACCTGAACTGGCAGGGCTCTGCCCTCCTCAGAGTTTTGGTGCATTCAAGGGAAATCAGGGGCTGGTTTGGGTTGAAGGGACCTTAAAGCTCATCCCTTTCCCCCCCTGCCACAGGCAGGGACACCTTCCACCAGCCCACGTTGCTCCAAGCCCCATCCGACCTGGCCTTGGACACTTCCAGGGATCTTTCTGCCAGGACAGCCAAGCTTTCATTCCCTGCTTTAGCCAAGGCATTGCACATACCTTCACAGCTTCCCAAATCTACACTGATTTAGCAGATTTGCCTGAGATAAATTCCAGTGGCAGAATCTTAATATGGGGAGAAGTCTTGGGGTTCCTGCTGAGGTGGGACTTCCAGGGTGTTTATGAGGAACCTGGATGATGCTTTTGGCTCCCAAGGCAGGCTGTAGATGCTGGTGGGACTGGTGAGCTTTGGGCTGCCAGGCCAGACATCAGCACCCTGTAAAACCAAACCAATATGTTTCTGTTGAAAGGAATGTGCTACCATAAATGAAGGCACTTGAAGGTCAAAGGTCATTGTGAGTAATTAGCCCAGGCCATTAAAGGAAGAATAAAAATCATGTTTTACAAGCTGATAGAAAAGAAAGTTAAAAATATGCCTTAGAGGAAAAAAAAATATCCAGCAGCACATGGTTGTGTGTGCATGTGCACATGCATAGGGCAGTGGGGACATGCACACATATATTTTCTTTATGGTAATTTGCTCCTGGCCCACTCTGTGTATGTGTTCCATTACCACTCAGCTGAAAATTTGGGCAGGGGGAAAAGCAAATCCTCCTGTGCTGTATATGATATTTTAAAAGCTACCTTTAAATTGGTCAGGTCTTTTTATCATCACATTATCTCCTTCCTCCATCTTAAAATCTGCTTGACATTGGAAAAATACACAAAGTTTGACAGCCAGGATGAAGTGAAATCTGAATATATCCTTGGTAAGGGCTGGCCATTTCAAAGCAGCTCTGGGGAGAGCTGGAGGGATGTTGTGCTCCGAGAGCACAAACACTCCACAAAGGCCAGGCAGGCCCCTGCCCACCAGCCTGATGGATGAGTGACCCATTAAAGAGCCTCTGGGGGCTATACAGTTGCCCATTTTACTTAAATGAAATCAAATATGTTTAAAGCTGTGTGCTGAAGTTGCTAAATTGTGTGAAATGGGAAGAGATTTGATTTTTTTTTTAGCAGAACTTGGGGAAAGAATTCCATGTATCTGTTGCAAGATGGTGCTTCAGTTCCACACCAGTCAGCAGAGGTTATGGGGTGTGCAGGAGGGAAAGGAGCTGTAAACAAAATTCCTTTTCATGGACTTTTTTTCTTAAGTTTTCCAATTCCCTGCAAGTGTCCAAGGTCAGCTTGGAGCAACCTGGGCTTGTGGAAGGTGTCCCTGCCTGTGGCAGGGGATGGGATGGGGTTTGGGGTCCCTTCCAATCCAAACCGATTTGTGGTTCTGTGTTATTAGGAATTAAGGAAATTCCAGGAGGTTTCCCGTGCCAGGGCCATATCTGCCTGTGTGCAGAGAAGGTGGGGTATCCAAAGCAGTTCTGCTCCAGAGGACTCCAAGCACTGTGGAAGTTCTGCCTTTACTAGTGACCCCCTGGAGAACACAGGGAAATTCACTACAACTGGATAATCTGAGCCCTGTCACAAATGATTCCCTGAGCAATTGCACCGACAACATCAAAACATTTGTAACCAAAAATGCCAGCAAGTTATCTACAGTCATTTCAGGATCAAGCTTAAAGCAATTTACTTTCCATCCACTTCCTCCCAGTCCTCTCCCAAATCGCCCAATATCCACCACTTCCCTATCACTGATGCTGGGCATAGAGGGGCTCTCTGGGACAGGCTCAGGAATAACACCTCACATTAATCAGCTCTAAGATGGTTTCCAGCTCTTCCTGAGTCCTCTCTGCTGCACAGGAGTCCTGTCAGCAGCAATTACCAGGAAGCTCTTGCAGAAGGAAAGGGACCTATTTAGACTATTTGCCTCTCTGGTGTTGCCAGGTCCTCCTTCAAAATGAAAAATGCTGTTTGATGATCAGCAAGGACATGGCAGTGGTGGACCCTCTGTTTTGGCCCAAGCCTTTGTCAGCCCTTGGGTCTGTGGCACAGAGTCCTTGGTGCACTCAGGGGCAGATGAAGGATGCAAACACTGATCTGGGTGGGGATGGAGCAGCAGGAATAGTGAATGAACATAGTTGGCTTGCCCTTGAATACACTGCCTTCCTCTGCAGCTCATGCTATTAGGTATCTCTTTTATGTGTTCAGAAGGAGCACAGAAGTCCAGGTTTTGGTTAAGTGCTGTCTTTCATGTGGTCTGATAAACTGTCTTGGACTGTTTCAATTTTATGTCTGTCCAGACTTTTCCCTCACCAGGGGTTCTGCCATGATCAGGTCCTGCTGGAATTGTGTGTCCACTTGGAGATCACTGTAGTGCTCTGACTTGGCTTTAAAGCAGGGAAATGCTTCCTGATGTTGCTGTTTGCTTCCTCCCCACCTTCACCTCTGGTCCTCTTGGTGACCCCCATGTCCACATTTCACCTTTAGCATCACTCTGCTCCCTCTTTCCTGGTGGTGCTCCCAACCTCCCACAGATCTGTGGGAAGCTGCATCCTCAGCCCTGCAATTCCCCACAGGACACTTAAGCATTTGCTTTTAATCCAGGCCCCGAGTTCATAATGAATTCTGTAAACATAATCACGAGGACTTCCATGAAGGAAAGCACCCCCATATCAGCCTCATTTTTGCTGACACTTGTGACTCTGGGCTTGATCTTTGCCCAGGTTGCAGAATCAGGAGGGCAGAGGGCAGAGTTCAAAAGTGGCCATTTACCTCTGGATTATTGGAAATAAAACCCAGCGGAAACTCGCCACAGTAATTTGAGGAAACTTCTGCCTCCCTGCCCTCCCCCAGGAAGGATGTCATTATATTGTTTTCTAAGGTTAGGTCTGTTTATAGAAATAAACACTTGAGTGAAAACAGGCATGAAATGCTAGAAAGGCAGTGGAGAAATGTGGAGAGGGCGAGGGCTGAGCCAGCACAGGGAGCACAGCTCAGGCCCAGCAGTGCCTCTGCTTCAAGCACCTCCTCTCTGGCTCTTCTCCAGCAAAACCTATTTTCATACCTACAGTTTATTAATGATTTGCCTACTCACTGATAGAGGCACTGGTGTGTGTCTTTGGGGATGCTTAATACGAGATGATTTAGTTTTTAATTCTTCTTTCTATTTCAACCCATTTCTCACTCATCAGTGAGAGAGTTTCCATGTCCTCTTTGCTGACCTGGTTACTCAATGCAGATCTTAATGCTCAGATAATTATTGTGATCAGCTCCTATTTAAGGCAATTGAAGCAAAGCTTTCAAAATTACATGTATCCCAAGGCTGCCAGTCAGTCATAAAGATGAATTTATGCCCCCAAACCACATTTTCCTGCTCAGAGTTTGTGCTCCACACTTCTCCAAGTGTGTGCCTTTCTGTCTGTCCTACCCAGTGAGGGGGAATTGCTGGAAGATCCTGGAATGCTTTTCAGAGGCATTTGTGGTTCCTCAGATGACATTGGAGAATTTCTTATCTTCACATCACCGATTTATTTTTTTCACTACAACATTATCACCTTCATCCCCCACTTGTCCCAGTCCCATTCATGTTCTTATTGACCAATTGAATTAATTGAGTTTGAATTTTTCAATTTAATTTTTTTGGGGTTTTTTTCTGGTTTTTTTTTTTTTTTTTTTCCATTTGGAGCTCACATTACGCCNCCATCAAACTTTTCATCCTCCTCCTTTCTATCAAACTTTTCTTCCTCCTCCTTTCCATCTGGGATCTGCAGCCATCCCTTTGGATCTCTGGCAGTTCCCATCACATTTCAGTGGTGCTTTGTTCTCCTCATGCTGGTGTTTCTAGGTCTGGATGTCATTCCCTCCTCTCTTCCTGTCCAAACCTGGAAGCAGAAATAGGTTGAATACTACTAAGTGGACAATAAAACAAAACAAGCCCCAAACCCTGGCATGATGTAGAAACTGGAGCGAGTGGGGGAGTCCATAAATCATTCTTCCTGCCACATCTGTTTTTATTTTGAAGTTTATCAGCCTGCTCAGCCACAACAGGGATTTTTTGGAGGCGGGGCGAGGAGGAGGAGGGAAGGGCTGCAATATTAATCTCCCAATGTGACTTAGAGAATATCAGGGACTAGGGGAAAGAAAGGCTTTTAGCTGGTTTCTGCTTTTCCTTCCTTGAGGCTGGAGATAAAGCTTGGCTGCACGGGGTGCGCTCTGCTGAAAAGGGCGATTCATGGGCGCTCCTTATCTGCGCTCGGGGCTGAGCGCTCCGCTCGCCGCGCTCGGGACGCGCCGCGTGTGCCGATAAGACAAGCGGGGAGCTGAGCCCCGGCCAGACCAAAGGGACTGTCCCCCCCCTCCTCCTGCCTGCTCGGAACATGTGTGGGCATCTTTAGAGACGCTGGCAGCGATAAGGTGCTGTCTGTTCTGCGTGTCCGCAGCCGGGCGAGAGCGGAGTGGGGGCAGATTTCCGGCCCTAAGGAGCTTTGCCCCCTTCCCAGAGCTCGGGGAGAGGTGGGATAAGGAGCCCCCTCGGCTCCCCTCCCTGAGGGGCTTTGCTTGAAATCCTCCTCCACCCCGGCCTGTGACAGTGGGGCTGATAACTCGTGTCAGCCCGTCCCCATCGATGGGTTCTGCTGCAGTGGATGGGGCCAAGAATGGGCTGCTGCTTTATTTTCGGGGTGCAGTTTGGTTCCCGGTGGGAGCAAGTGCAACCCTGAGTCACAGGAAAGCTTCCCGATATGTTCTATTCCATGTGAAATCCTGGCTTTGGGAAGGGGAATCCAGACACTTCTGGCACTCCGGTGAATTTGATTGTGTCCCCACAAAGGCCAGAGCAATGAAGGGGAGAAAAGAGGCAATTTGAACTTTATTGAAAAGCATGGGGGTGTTTTTTAAAGAAATTTTTTTAATTTTGTAAAAGTAAATGTTAACTTTTCTGTTTTGGCCATTTTTAGGCACCCTGACAAGAAAATGTCAAGTCCAACTATCCCTGTACTATTACAGATTGAGTCCATTCCAAAGGGGTATTGGTCAATATCTTTATTCATTTCTATGCCCTAATATTTCCATTTTCTTCCATTCCTGTTGGAACCAAACATTAATTTTATTTTCATTCTAGACTAATGCTCTGCTTTGAGTCTGTTCTCCATCTCCAGTAGGTACGATCCAAAAACCCACTTATTTATCCCATCACTTGGAACTCTCTTCCATCTTTGGTTGTGAAGGAGATGTGGCTGTTATGATTATATAAATCACCATCTGATGAGTCTAAACTGGTGTCCAAGGCTGAGCTCTCCACAGCCACGACGTACAATAAGGGTCTGTAATATGTTGGTAGCGTCATATTTAGAAACAGTGGGACTCTTATTCTCCCTTTTAGTGTAAAAAAGGATTAGAGGCCTTGGAGTGACATCAGTGCAGAAGCTGGGGAAGTGCGAGGAGAATGAGCTCTGAGCCCTGCTGTGTGTTACAAACGGGTATTACAGAAACACACGGGTATCACCTACTTAAGATGGTGCAAACGGGCTGGGTTCCCACTCTGGACCTGGGAGTGAAGGGAAATATTTACCTTGAAAGAGGATCAATGATGCCAGACAGACGGTAGACGTGAGGGATTTGGTTCAGATGGAGCCTGTGGGAGGAGGCTCGGGCAGGAGCTGCCCCTTATCAGCCCCCTTTGTGCCCAGCTCCGGGGTGACCCTGTCCAAGCAGAGAGCCCACTGCACATACAATGTCAGCTTTGGCCTCATTTCATTTATTACTGGGTTTGAGAGTGGGGTTTGGGGGGGTCTTTTTCTTCCAATTCTGTGTTCAGAGCTTAAGGTGGGATTACAGGAAGGCTGGGGAGGGACTTTACCCACTGCCAGAGGGCAGGGTGAGATGGGATATTGGGAAGGAATTCTCCCCCGGAGGGTGGGGAGCCCCTGGCACGGGCTGGGCTGAGAAGCTGTGGCTGCCCCATCCCTGGAAGTGTCCAAGGCCAGGTTGGAGCAACCTGGGATAGGAGAAGGTGTCCCTGCCAGGGGGTGGAACTGGGTGAGCTTTAAGGTCCCTTTCAACCCAAAGCAATCTGTGATTATATGACGTTCTATCCATCTGTCTGTCTATGCTGGACTGAAAGATCCTCCTCTAAGGTGACAACAAACGTGTCACCTCCTGGGCTGTTCCCCTCCTGACTAGATCAGTGCCTCAAGGATGCTGTGCACTGGGACTGTGCCCCCCCAGCTCAGGAGACATCTGTCCCCAGAGGGGAGGCTTCTGCAGCTCATGGCCCATTTTGCCTTGTCTTTGGTCTTTTTATGGCCAGTAGAACCCATTGAACCTGCTGGGGATTCTCTGCTCCCTTTGTACCAAACAAGCCTGTACTCATCACCCTTCTGCTGCAACCAGTAATTCCCAGGATTTATGTTGCAGCTTCCTTCTGGTTTGGATTCATGATCTGAAATGGGAATTTGGGATGAAGGGGAAAAGTAATCAGGGAGAAATGCCAAGTTTCCTCTGTCAGCTTATTGTCATAAGGATTTGCCTACTTAGAGGGCTCTTCCCTGCAAAGCTGATTCCAGTCTCTTCAGTCTGCCAATCAATCTGTAAATCACAAGTGTGCAAAAAACACCCACTGTTTGTTTGCAGATGACTTGAAGAGAGTTCAAATGTCATGTAGTGTATTATACTTAATTAAATGAACAAGAATGAAGTATGGATGTTTCTTAAAAAACATGTTATCTTCTTCCAGCCAAAATAGCTCATACACTGAGCTGGAATTTCTGGGAAGGCATCAGAATGATGGTCATTTTATCCCAATTAGTTTGTCCAACCCAAGCAGTTTATTGGTGTTCTCTCTCTTTGTCAGCTGCCTTTTAGAAGGAACGTGAAGCAAACCACTGCACTACAGCTTCCAAGGCCTGTTTATACAGCCCATGTTGACTTAGCACTTGGATTGCTTGTCTCATTTAACTGATTCATGGGGCAGGAGGATGCTGCGCTCTTGATTTGTGGCCCAATTGATATTTTGCTTGCCCTCAGGCTAGCACAACTGCTGGGGCCTGCTTTCCATTGAGGGATTAGTCCTGACAGCTGCAGGACACAATTACCTTGCCAGGCTAGCCCGAAATGCCTGGGCTGGGCTGTCCCTTCCCCAGGACTGAGCCCCCCCAAACCCCATGTGTGGGGCTGGGAGGTGACTCCCCGAAGATGAACTGGGGGATGTCAGGAAGAGCCAGAAAAGGGGAGCTCAAAATAGTCAGCAGGGAAAGATCAGCTTTAAGGGAACCTCTTGCACTAATTCTCTTTATTGTTACTCAGTTTATTTTTATTCTTTCACCCAATAATGAAAATATATTTCCCAAAATTACTCACTTTAGTTGCACCAGTGCTGAATCCCTTCAGCAAATGTTCTTTCTTCCCACCAGCTCTGTAGGAGCACCTTGACTTTCATAGGAGTTCCATAGTTTCACTTTTCTGCTGTCAATCAGACTTTCTTTTCAGCTGCTTGAAATAATCAGCTGTCTCCAGCTTCCAAAGCCCTTGGGTTGGTTGGTTTGGTGGGGTTTTTTTAAAGATAAAAGTAACAAAGTGCTCATAAAGACTCATTTACTGGAAACAGAGAAAATACCATGTTCCTTATAGACGGTACAAATTGCTAAAATAAAAATAATCATAGTTTTCTCAGAGAGGATGCTGAAAAGAGGACGAATTCCTTAATGAAAACACCACAACAACTTCCTTAGTAAGAAGTTAAGGAAAAAAATAGTGTTCAAAATCTGAGCTCTCTGCAAAAATTACTGCTTGCCCGTAAATGATATAGGAAAACTGGATTTCAAGAATTCACATCCATTCTCAAGACAGAGCAAAAGTAGCTCTTGATGGGATCAGCTGTACATCTTTAGGGAAGGGCTGCCTCCTTTTCCTTTTGTCAGGGAATGATGCAATTATGCCAGGCCTGAGAGAGTCTTCTGGTTTCCAAAACTGAGCAGGGCAGAAACTGGTATTTCCAGATCCTCACAAATTCCCCTCTTCCATGTGCACCCCTAAGACTTGCTTCAGGCAAAACCCTTGGCCAAAGGGTAGCTTTTTGTCTCCATAGTCCCCTGAAGCCTTAGGAGATGTAACTGATGATGTAGAAGACCAGAATGTATGCTTTTATTTGTTTTTTAATGCAGCTATATCCAAAAAGAACCATCCTTTAATCACTATTTTGTCCCCCATAGTCTGACTGGAGCTCTTGGAGCAGTAGGAGGAGAGGTGGGCTTATTGAGGGGGGCCTACAGGCAAATATCTTAATTAGCTGTTACCAAAACCTCTGAGCCATATGGCCACCATAAAAAGGGGATTTTAATACACTGTTCCATTTTATGTCATCAGTTGCAGGCTATGGATTCACTCTCACCCCCAGTAACTCATGATTGTGGAGAAGAAAAGCTCTGAAGTGAAAACATAGCCCATCTGTTAGTGATACGGGCGAGCCGTGTATTCTCTACATACATATATACATTTCCTGCATTGCATATGATTTCAAATATTTGCTCTTGGAACTGCAAGGTGTCCTACTGTCATAACAGTCAAGTTATTCATTAAGCTGTCAGCACCTTGGTGTATGGCTCCCCACACAGGGTCCCGCTCTGCCTTTTCCATTCCCCCTCGGAGAAGCCCCTCACTCATCGCCGCGCGCGGTTCCTCTCACGACGGGTGCAACTGAGATCCTCACGTCAACAGATGTAAACCAAAGCTCTACCTTTCCCTTGCCACGCTTCCAACTCCCGAATTTCCTGGGGCACTAATGGATTTGGAGGGCCAGCTTGAGTTTTGCGAGGGGTTTTGTTCCTATCGATGTTGATGCAGTTCTTGGCACGGACTTCTGAGCCCGGGGCCGTGAAGTATTAAAAGCTGAGAAGTAGAGCAAAACAAGTATCAGCAGAAGGAAAACTATGATTGATTCCCAGCCCCGGTGCTTGCAAATGAAGCTGAGCAGATGGTTTACAACAGCAAAGCCAAGGCACCAGGGCTGTGCAGATCTTTGCCTCAAACTGTGCTGTTGTGCTAAGCCTGACCCATGGGCTGCCCACCTTCAGCAGAAAGGTAGTTTATGTTTATTGCTCCAGTGGAATAACTAAAAAGTATATCTATGCTTCAGACTTCTAAGGGTGATTTCATGCTGCGTTGTTTCCAAATTTGGCTGTTTCTGTAGGTTTTTTGTGAACCTCTGTGAAGCCTGAAATGGAAAATCTGCCTTGTCACTAAGATAAACACATACCTGTCTTTCTGTGTAGTTGTTCACGATTAGGGATGATTCAGGGAGCAGCTGATAGACCATGCATTTCTCTGCTTTAGGGTTAGTTAATACGTCCAAATGGACTGAATTTTACTGTGTGACCTTTAGAGGTGCCCTCACCCCATCACCTCATGTCCCTGTGCCCAGAGAGCAGTGATGTCACTGACCAGGGGGCAGGATAGAACAAGTGCCCCTACCGGACCACAACGGGGAAGAGGCTGGACTGTTCATCCTGGACAAGGGCAGCAATGCCTTTGTGGCCAGAGCTACAGCAAAACCCCTTGTCTTTAGTTGGTCTCCCATGCCTGGGCTGTCTGAACCATTTCCCTGTCTTTCAGTCCTGAATGATCCAGTTTTTGCCTGTTTGCCACTGGTGATTCCAGACTGATGAGCCACAGATTGATAGGTAAATCACACACATCAAAATAATGTCTTAGTTTGCTCCTGTCACTGCACTGGGCTTTAGCTCTGGCCTGCCCTGTTACCAGTTGAACTGGGTGACTGGGTTAGGTCCCAAGTGAAGCATCTTACTCTGTTACTACAGAATTAGGATGTATTCTGTTCCCATCCAGCCACAGCACCGGAGCACATGCTGGGGGGACAGCTGGCTCTGCAGCAACCACTGTGGCTCCGCCACGGCCACGCCGGCTCTCGGGACATCAGCTGTCCCTGCCCCATTCCCGGGCCATCCCGGTCCCAGTTGATCCCATCCCGGTCCCAGTTGATCCCATCCCGGTCCATCCCATCCCTGCCCCGTTCCCGTCCCCGCGGTCCCGCCGGGGGCTGCAATCCCAGCTCCGCCCGGCAGGTGGCAGCGTCGGGCCGTCCCCGGCGCTCTCCTTTTTTCGGGATAAATTCACGTTTTTTCTTAATTTCGAGACATTTTCGGCGATTTTTTCACCATGGGACATTGGTCGCTGTGACTCGAGACCCCTGTGGCACAGGAAAGGCTGTTGCCATCAGAGGGGGTGACAGGGCTCCTCTGGCTGCAGATCTGCTGCCCCCCCATCACCAATAAAGGTGTGTTGGCTCCCAACATCTGTCCCTAAATGTACCCGGGAGGGACGGACAACTCTGAAGGAGATGGACTGAAAGTCTCTGTATTCCATATGGAATTCTGGACACCATCACGTATATTCTGTACTGAAACCCCAGCATGGGGATGGACCAAAGTGATTTTAATGAGCCTTCTGCCCTACCCCATTCTGTGCCTCTATGAGTTCAGGCTCCTTTCCCCAGAAATCGAAGCAGAACCCCCCCCCCCTAGGCCATGCATCCCTCTCGCAGGAGGTGATGGCTGTGCTGTCCATACCGTGCAGAGGAGACTGAGGCTGTGGGAGGCTTTACTGCCCTGTCCTCACCTGAGGCTGTTCCCTGTCTGTGCCCATTACCTGCAGAAATAACCCATATCGCTCACAAGCAACGTGCTTTAGAGAGGCATAAATAAGTTCCATGCCCAGAGTTCAGAGTGAAACCCCTTATATCTTTTGCCAAACTACAGGCTGACTTTTTTCCCCAGTGCTCTCCAGGGGGCTGTTTTTATTTGTTTCATCACCATCAGACACCGACTCCTAAAGTTCTGGGTGCTGCTCAGCCCTCTCTGCAGGTCCTGCCTGAGCAGGGGGCTTTGCTGTGACAGGAGCTCTCAGCTGGCTCGCTGGAGCCCTCAGCAGGTGGGGGAGCCCCGAGCAGTTCATCCATCCCAATTCAGCCCTCCTTGAGGCTGCCCCAGGTCTGCAGAGCCACTGAGCTCCTGCAGCTTTTAATAAAGGCATCAGCTGATTGCAAAGAGCAGCCCCACGCTGGGCAGCCAGATAAGAGCAATGTCACGTTCAACATTCCACAGGAGTCTGTCAAAAGGCACTGGGGGGAAAGGAAAGCTCAGGAAAAATAGCTGATTTCTTGATGGTGGCCAAGAGCTGGTAAGGCAGCTCTGAGGAGAGTCAGGTTCAGGAGCTGGAAATTGCAGAAGTTTTGAATAATCATTTTCTAATTTTAGCTTCACCAGAATGTTCTGCTGCAAGTTGCTGCCCAGTCTTGTGCCCCTGTATGTGGTTTGTGTTTGCAGTGTGCATGGACATGGATCGTTGTCTTTACATGCTGAAAGGAAGAAAAGCTCAGATCCAGTGACAGTGGCTTTGTTTTCTCTGGACAAAATTAATCCCCAGCATAGCAAAGAGTTAGCAACTTTCCAGAAGTAAAGAATGATCTTTTTCATAATTTCCATCTGTTTTGTTTTGGGAAGCCAGAAGCTTACCTGAAGGTTTGAAATACTGCAATGGACATTGAGGGGAGTTCTTACAACCTGTCCCAAGGTTGCTCTACACCTCGATGCGCTCTACTCTGAGCACCAAGGCATTAAATAAACCAAACCAGCAAACTGAACTAGGAGGTGCTCCAGTATCCAGTGGGAAACACTTACTGCTTTTCACAGCATTTTAAAGAAACTTTCATTTTTAAGCATCAAGATAAATATAATTTTGGATTAGGTTTTATCTTTCTGGTTAACTCCAATTTGCAAATACTTTTGGCTGACCTAAAATACTGCTTTTTGGAGGAAAGTTCTAAGTAATAATTGCTCAGGCCACTAGAAAGTCTTGTGCCATTAGGACCGAATGTGGTAAGAGCAGACTTTTGTTTTCTCTTCTGTCACTGGGATCAGCAGCAAAGTCTTCCTTCAATAAAGAAGCTTCAGATTAAAATCTTGGCCCACTGAGGTTTGTTCCAATCTCATTGTTCTTGTGTGATTGTTCAGAGGTGACTCAGAGCTGGAACTCGCCAAGAGTGATATTCCAGCCACAGAGTATTTGGAAAATCTCACGTAGCGTGTCAGTGATAACTGTGATACACTGCAGGAAAAGTGGTCTTATTTCTTGGAAGTATCTGATTGTGCAAGTCTTGGATGGGATTGGTAAGAGGACTGTTCTTCTTGCCTTTGCCTGGGTTTGTTCTGTCTGAGGATGTGCAGGCAGCTCTGAGGTGAGTGTGGCATTGAGTATTGTGTGTGTGGCTTTTCAATTGCCCATCCTGACCGCAAAATAAGGCAGTGAGATAAATCATGTAGCTCATCTGGTCCAAACCTGCTGCTTCCTCATCACAGCAAGGATCAGAAGTTGGTGTTTGTTGGTCACATTAGAGATGGAGGTTTGTTTCCTTGCGCTTTGGCCGTTTCTGTTCGATCTCTGTATGGCCAGAATGCATCCAACAGTGTGAGCTCACCTTGTTGCTCACCACCTTGTGATCTGCTCCTTTGGAGGGAAAAGCCAAGGACTTTCTAACCTGAAAGTGGTTTCTCCTCTGCTCTGAGCAGAACAAGAAATATTAAGCAGGTAGAAGGAACACCAAATGGAGTGGATTTCTTATCATTAGACAAGTAAAATAACAAGGTTTTCTCTAGTTTGCTTTCATTTGCCTCTCTTGATCTGAGCTTCACACGTGGTGAAAACGAAGCAGCAACTGGCAGTGCATAAATTAGGGGAACAGCAGCAGGGCTGAGCCAACAGCTCTCAGCTCTGTTCCTCTTTCCCTTTCAACAGCTCCATTACTCCTCTGTGCTGTAGCCACACAGACAGAGAGGACGTTGAGGTTTAGGCAAACAGTGCTGGTATCAGCCCCTGTGGGCTCAGACAGTGTCAGGGTTGTCTGCAAAGGGAGCAGGGACAGCAGTGCATCCATCTCGGCTCCCTGTGGGGGTGGAAAACCCTCCCTGCCCCACAAAAGGACCTACTGTACCCATTGTGATCGTGTGCAGACCTCGATTTCCTTCAGCTGGTCTGTAAATACTGTCCTGGAGAGATGAATGGATAAGGAGACAGACAAGGTAACACAAACACCACCCACTGCAGATAATGTTATCCTGGAAAGAGAAGGCTTTTTCTCCTCGACCGTTCTGCAGAAAGGAATTGAGCTCAGTGAAAGTGTTCTGGTAAAATGTCTTTTGGTGAAAAACATGGAGTTTAGAGATACTTCCAGATCATGTACTCACCTTGATTTTGATTAATTAGTCGCTGTTGGGATGTGTGGATGTATATTGGGAATATTCAGAAAACTTAGTTTTGATATTTGACAGTGAAACATTTTGACTTCTCTCCCTGACGTGACCTGTGCTTTCCAAAAGTTCCTCTTCACTCTGTTTAAAATACCTCTAAGCAAGGCTGAATGGGAGCGAAATGCTGAGCATTGTTGTGCCCCCAAGAACCACGTTTGGCTGTATGGATTTGCACTCAAATATTTTGGTAATGATCCGATCCGAAGGGGCTGTGCTTGGCTTGGCAGGAAAAGGAAAAGCCAGTTACTCACGGAGCTCTGCTGAGGAGTGCTAATTACAGCTTGTGCTGCTCATGGAGCGTGGTGTGTGCACATCTGAGGCAGGGATATATCACCCCTTTGCCTTTTGAAGAAACACAGGAGGAATTTTAACTGCAGGGATGAACATAAAGGACCCAAAGTTAATGGTTCACTTAGGAATAAATAGTTCCTCTTCTTGACACTCACACACACAGTGCCAGACCTCAGCTGGGCTAAATCAGTAAATCATTAACTTTAATAGGGATTTGCCAGTTTACACCTACAGAGGGTCTGGCTCCCATATTTCAACAACAATTCTGCTCAGACAGAGCCAGCCCATCAGGCCAGGGGTGCTGCCCACAGGCCCCTCTGGCTGCACATCTGCTGTGCCCCCTGGCAGGCTGGAGAGACAGGGCTCTCCTCGAGACTGGCCCCAAGGCAACTTTCCGATCATATATCAGAGCCACGAAGAACCAGACTTTTGTGCCCATGTAGCTACTGTATTTTTTTAATGAATCAGACAGGAGTAGTGCTTAAACTGCTTACCACTAGCTTTAATTTACAGCCTGTGGTAATATAGTGACAGTAATGTTGTCATCATTCGCTCTCTTCCTCTGTGGCATCAAGCCCAGACTTCCACATTCTCATTTTTGGGATGGTGTCAAACTCAGTTTTACCCCCACCCACTCAACCCCCTGATGAAATGATGTGTTATTTTAAAATAAATAAATAAATGAGACCTCACTGATAGCTCCAACATCGGTGGGGTTTTCTCTTCTGCCTCAATGTGCTTTTCATCCAGGGAGCAGAATGAAAATGCATTTTCTATGGTAGTAACTGGCATGTTCTAAATGGTGTCAGAATTCAAGAACATGACAAGCAAAATACAGCTGGACTGGAGGCCTCCACCACACATAGAGTAGGAAATATTGCATTCCCATGCTGTTTTCATGCATGCAAGTGATCAGCCACATTACAAACCCTCAAAAACATTGTGAGAAAACTTGACATTTCCCAGATGGGCGGCTTATTTGAGACTAACCCATCTGACTTTCCTTTCTCCAAGGGAGTTTAACCCCTTGGAGCTCCAAGAGGGAAGCTGCATTTCCTTGTCTTTCCACTGCAAGCCCAATAAGATGGAGCTGGTTTGGCAGAACTGTTGGGGCTCAGGTTGGCACCCAAGTCTTTGTGCAATCAGAGGTGTGTCGGTGGCTCTTGCTCTTTGATTTCTGGAAAGCAGCTTGTGCCAAGCTCTGACCTGCCCAAACCACACCAAGGGCTGTAATGAGACCAAGATCAGCAACAGTTCAGGCTCCACTGGGTGGAATCCTGAGGAGCATCGTGGCCTTGCCGCTTTCAAACTGCTCTCTGTGTGGCAGGACCTCTGAGCTTAAACTCAAGATGCTTCCAATAAGCCCCTGAAAACCACATAAGCTGGTTGAGCTGCAGGGCAGATGAGGAGGGAACAGACTCCCCAGGGAGATTCCTTTAGCTTTTCTGGTGGGAATCTGATTGGGTTTGTAACCAGTGCTGAGCACTGGGCAGGAGGATTCGCGTTGGGTACGTCTCTTAAAGCCCTGAAACACATTGAAAAAGTACTACTTACTGACTGCTCCTTGATTTTGGAATAAGCCTTCCCTAGTGACCCCATCTTTTAGGCCTACTGGAATTTTTTTAAGGGAGACAATTTTTTAAGACTGAAGAATTTTTAAGATGGTCAAAATCTCGCTGCCGACTGACTCAAAAACCCAGCCTTTCCTCTTCAGTGCCAGGCTGGTTTTGTTCAACAGATGAACTAACCCAAAAGCACAAAAGCAAGTCCTTTTCAAATCAGAGCAATCAGGGGTCTCCCAGTGAACAATGTCTGGCCCAGATGCAAAAGGCAGTATCTACTCTCAGTATAAAGATGATCATCCACTAACCCAAACGATGCAAAGGGTGGATTTAATTGTGCTGCATCCACTCTTTTTTTCTTTCTTCACTCTTGATCTCTTCTCTTTTGTTTCCCCCCCAACCCCTTTATCAAAAATAACTTCTGGAAGGAAAAATAAACACTGGAAGACACTCAGCTGTTTTGGCAGCCATGTGTGCAAGGAAGGCCCTTTCCCCCTGCCCTGTCCCTCCAGACTGGAGCTCCAGTTTGAAGGCAGACAAGCAGCCTGTGAAACCTCAGCCAGTTTTCATCACAGCTGGTCCTGCCTGTGTGATTTCAGACAAAAGACTTCCGTCTTTATCTGGCGCTTATTGAGACATCTCATTCAGGCCGAGATAAAAGGGAAAAGATGTGCTTTGAAATCGAACCATTAGGGCGTCAAAGAAATCAGCATGCGAATGCCACACGCAAATGGGTTCAAGATGAAGCTCGAGGAGCAAGTCTCGGTGCCAACAGGAGTTTGCCATTGCAAAGGCCTCGGGGGAGTTTGGCTCGTGTTTGTTCAGGGAAGGAGGTGGAGGTTGGATGTGGAAGCTATCTTAAAAATAAATTACAATGGGATAGATTGTTTCTGAGAAGTCACCCTGGTTTGGTGAAGGCTGGGTAGGTTATTCACCAAAGCAACTCTTCAGCGACCCAAGGAGAGTTTCCTTCTGATTTCCCACTTTGGGAATTCTCACAGAGCTTAATGTGCTACTCCCTGTGTGTCTCACTCTTCACAGAGTCCCAAAGTTGGTGGGGTTGGAAGGGACCTCTGGAGATGATGATGTGTGTGCTGGGGCAGTGCTGGCCTGGCTTGTTGTAGGTAGGGACTGTGTGTCACATGGAGGGGGCTGAGGTTGCTCCTTGAAGTGTTTGATACCCATTGCAAAGAGTGAGTCTATTTTACTCCCTGTCTCTGAAAGGACAGCATTAGCCAAAACCTCAGAGATCTCTGATGTAACAAGCTTTGCTCTATTTTAAAAGCTGTGTGACGTCTCCCAGTAGAAGAAAATCAGGATTCAGCTGAACTGGCAGTAAAAGAAAGCCTTTGTTTCTTTGTTGAGGATCCTGAAGGTGGTCAGGCTCTGTGGTTTGCCAGCTCCTTCAGTAATTCTTCTCAGGGCTGTGCTGGCTCCTGGTGTGCCCCGTGCAGCCCAGGCTGGGATTGCTGACCATGCACATCACTGGTCTCTTCAAGATCTGTAATTACCTGGTGAGACCAATTAATGGTTAGCAGAGACATGGGGCTGACTTCAGGAACCTCTGCTTGCCCACAGCCCGTGGGCAATAAACTTCAACAGGTACTTTCTTCTGGTTTCATTTGCCATTTGTGTCCTTCAGCCGAGACACATCCCTGGCCTTGGGAGTGAAAATGGAGCATCTGAGCTTTGCATCAGGAGCACGACACCTTTGCACCCTCCGAGAAAACTCCCCCTTTAATAACGTGCAAATCTCTGGTTAAAGAATTACAGAGATTAGCCTGAAGCCTGACACTCCTCCTGCAGGGGGGAACCCACCAAAACGCTGCTGACAAAGGGCAACTTTGTTAAGCGTGTTTAGTTCTGCTCTGCTATTGCAAGGATCCCTAAGCTGCTTTGTTTTATGAGATTTAGGGCAAAGGATTTTCTTAAAGCAAAGGGCAAAAGATTTTCTTAAAAAGCATATTCCCTCCAGAAGGGTGCACAGTCTCGTGGGATTGAGGGATTAGGTGTTCATTTCCTATACAAAAGCTTCATAATTGTCTAAAAGATGCCTGGAAAATAACCAACTTCCAAGTGAAATATCAAGTACAGTGTCTGAAAAAGAAGAGAATGATTTCACTTACTGTTACCTGCACTGGGAGTTCTGTACCTGCAAGCAAAGAAACTCAGGAGTCTCTCCACACACTTTAGAAAAGCTGAAAGGTTTCTGTGACCTGCAGAGAAACCAGCACAGTGTAGGACAGAAACTGTGCAGAGAAACTCTGATTTGATGAATCTGAGCCTGCACAAAGGTCCATCTGGGAAAGTCCCTGCTGGACACATCCTGTCCCAAACATCTCCCGTGATGTTCCTGCTCCTTTGATTAACTCCACACGTCAGTCCAGGGTGATGCTGCTTCATAGCCTGGCGGGGGAGCGCAGCAGGAGGACCTGGCTGGATGCTTGGAGAGGATTTGTGTTTCTAGAACAGTGACTCTCTGAGGGCACCACGAGAAGTTTGAGTTTCATGCTGAACTGAAAAATCAATGAAAAGTGCTGAAATGTTTTGTGCCATTGATACTGTTCTGTTGGTGCCACCCCAGGCTGTTCCACCAGGTCACCCTTCAACGTGAGATGAGCTTTTCCACCAGTGACACTTGAACGTGTTTCCGTCACAGGAGCATTCCTGCTTTTCCTGCAGCCAATGCTTTATGCAGTCAGATCTCCCAGGTCTCAGTTTGAGCACATGGCAGCTTAGCACAAGAGCAGCTGTTCTGCATGTCTTGCTTGGAATGTTTCCTTCAGGCAAGCTCAAGCTCCAGCTCTTTTATTGACTGAACTGTTTCCTGGGGACCCCAACCCTGCAGTTGCTTCCCCAAAGTCGTCATCTCTCTCTGATCTGATCATCTGTTATTTCAGTTGTTGCTCCCAAACAAAATGTGTCCTTTATTCCAGAGTGCAAATACTTCGGGCTGAGCAGTTCAGGTCCCAAAATATTTGCAAGTTTACTGAAAAAAGAAACCCCATCCTGAAGATCATCAGCTGAATTCAGAACATCTTTCTTGTAAGCAGCAAGTACAGTCTGTGCACAGAGGAAGATCTGCACAACACAGGAGTGTTCACCTTGTCTGTATCAGCTCTTGCAATGGGAAATGTTGTTTAAATGAGCTGTAATAATAATTTTATTGTTATTATGGCTGCAATAACATATTTAAATTCCAGTTTTAATGCAGTAATTATTCCCATTGCCCCTCAGCAAATAAGACTTGTCATTTTTCCTCGCCTTGGGAAGATTAATAATGTTCCCCCTTTTCACTGGGCTGCTTTCTGGACACCCTGGACTCTTTGGAGCCCATGTCCTTATGTCCCCGTGTGACCCACGTGTGCTGGGCAGGACACGCTGAGCAGTCCTCAGTGGAGCAGAGGCTGTGGGAGCATCAGCAGAGTCAGGAATGTGCAATCCTCTGGTGTCCCTTTGCCTGCAAAATGACTTTTAGCACCAAGGACAATAAATACCCATTGCTTGGACACTGCACCAGTTGAGCTGCTCACACACCCCCTCGGGGAAGAGCGAGAGCAACGACTGGCAGCTCAAGGGCCCCTCAGATCACAGCAGACTTTTGAAAATAACCCTTGTTCTATTTCTTTTTTTTTCTTTTTTTGGTGTTGTTAATTCTTTCTGTCTCTTTTTTCCTGATCAACCCTTCACGGGGATTGCCTCTTTGTAAAGTGTGTAGTCTGCAGTTGGCTTTGGGTGGCTACTCCCTCTCTAGGAGGGATCCTCGTGACCATATGGAGTGTCTGTGCTTGGCTGCACTTGCACACAAACCATCACCAGGGCTCTGGACTGGGGCTCTTTGTTGCTCTTGATTGATTTTGGGCAGGAATTGCTCTGCACAGCATTTTTTCAGAGTATTCTGTGGGGGTTTTGTAATCTTACCCAAATATTACTGCTCTATAAGGTGCAATTGGATTGCTGGAGGGAGTTTGATATCACAATTTACACCACAGGGAATATTAAATTTCCAGGGAAGATGTTCCAGAAGAGTAAAAGATTTTAAAAATGTTTTGGTTTTTTTTCCAGGCATTCCTCTCTGACATGTGCAGTTCTCCCTTGACTTCAATTCTGCCTGCAGCCCTGGCACCTCAGATCTTTCCTAGTGCAAGAACAGTAACTTTTATAAAATTCAAGCTGAAAACTAATTGTTCTGGTTTTTCTCTTCATGCTGTTATTCCCAGATTTGTGTGAGCTGAAATTGCTATCCCTGAAACCCAAGTTAGAGCCAGTGACAATGACATTTTGAGCTGGGATAGCTGTAGGCTTTTAAGCTACTGTTGTGAGTGGAAGTGAAAATAAAAACAAAGCCAGGCTTCCCTTCCTTTCAGTGTTATCGACATTGAAAGTTATCGGCGCAGGTGATCAAAAACTTCCTAAGAGGTTTGTTTTACAAAACACCTTTGAAATTACTCATCCAGTGCTGAAACACTTTGGAAACCGACCGGGGGAGATGATCCCTGGGGAATAAAGGGGCTGACTCCCGGCTCTTTCTGCCTTCAATTACCACGAAGCCGCTGATTAAGGCCGGGAGCTGTGCTGCTAATTGCGGGGATGCTGAGCCGGTCCCCCCTGGGCTGTATGTGTGTGTGTCTGAGCCTCGGCCATCACCCCAGGGATGCTGAGCCGGTCCCACCTGGGCTGTGTGTGTGCCCGAGCCTCGGCTGTCATCCCGAAGATGCTGAGCCGGTCCCTCCGGGCTCTGTGTGTGTGTCTGAGCCTCGGCCGTCATCCCGGGGATGCTCCACCGCTCCCCCCGGGGCCACCGCGGGTCCCCCCCGGTACCAGCCCAGGCTGCTCTGCCTCCACTGAGCCGCTGACATTCCACGCTCAGCTACTGTCTGCTGACTTGCAAAAGAACAAAGGAACACCTCCTTCCTATTAAGGAAGGTAATAACTTAATTAAAACCAAGTTCCACGCGCTGCAGGACCGAGTTTGTCATCAGGAGCCCTTCCTTGCCTTGCCCTCTAGTTCTTGATAATCTATGCCAGATATTCAATCACTGGATACCCCAGTATAAAGCTTCTTGCCTCCATAACCAGCAGAAAGCTTGTCAAAATAAATTTTAACTTCTGACCGTAGCAGACCAACTAGAAGGAATTAAGAGAATCAGAGCTGTCAATCAGAGCTCGGGCTCTCCGTTTATATTATTAATTCCAACTCTGGTGGCATGGGCTTGGGATAACAACCATCCTAAGCTGTGTTGGTCCAAAAAACACAAACCAAGAGTGGAATATATTTTGTGCCGAGGTGACGTTACTGAGTGTCCAGAGAAACTCTGGTCTTTTCTTTTCTTTTTTTTTTTTGTCTTTGAAAGGTGATTTTTATTAGATTATTGTCATTGCCAAAAGACACAGCTACTGTCTGGCTTCATTTGCTGACTGTTTTTTTCTAACGTAAAGGTTTATTCCACACACAAAAGCAAACCAGTAAGAAAAAAAAAAGGAAGAAATTGTTGTTTGTTTGTGTCTGTAAGTTTGCTTGTAATTAATGCAGCATGTGAGAATGGAGACTGTGAATAGTCCTGGGTGGGTTATGAAGTGAGACTGGCCCCACAAATTGAAATCTATCTTGGAGACTGTGAGTTGGAGGTATTATTACAATGCAAAGCAGCGGGAAGGATTCCAGAGAGAAAGAGGAGAAGTGTGTTAATTGAGAACAATAACATGCCCCAGCTCTCCAGAAGTTGGTGGCCTTAATACAACGAGACAATGCCATGTTGTTGCATAACCTGAACTTCAAACTCAATTTCAGTTTTAGTGGAGCAAAAGTGATGCAGAGCTGCCTTTCCTTCCCTCTGTTCCTTCTCAAGGCCATCTGGGCAGAGAAGGTGTCCCGGGCCAGGCTGAACCAGGCTTGAACTGTGGTTCTCTCTCCCTAATTAAACACTTGATCATGGAATCCATCTCGAGGACGTTAATCACACAAAAGGTGGTATTTGCAATCTAAGGAGCACTGGTGGCACAGGTTTCCATTCCATCTTGTCATGGTTTGAGTTCCTGCCGTGTGTGGTTCGCCTCTGTTGTGCTTTAAAGTGGGGTGAGAAGAGAATGGACCATTGGCATTGAGTTGGTTTTGAAGAGTCCAAGACTTTGGAACTCATTTTAATCCCCTGGTTTCCTTCATCACTATGAACAAAACTAGTCTGAACTTGCTTGGAGTGTGTCCAGAACTCCCCATACTCAGTGTGTCCTCCTTGGTCAGCTCGAGGGTAAAACCCTGAAGTTGTGCCATGAAATCCATTTTTCCCCCCTTTGTGGGAGGCTTTGCCCTTCTGCCCTCATAAAAAGCAGTAATTAGGAGCAAGGAGCTGCCCTGAAATGCATGAGAAAATCTACGAGTCAATTTGCACAACAGTTCTCAGACAGATGACGGATCTGTGAGTGTCTTCAGCTCAAGGTGCCCGAGGACATTTCATGGCAGTAATTTCTTATATGCCCAGAACTCTTTGGCAAGATTTGTTAGTATTATTTTTTCTGTTTATCTGTGTGAATCACTTTCCCACTGATTTCCCACCATTTATTTTTATTCAGTCTTCCAAATAGGCACTTGGATTCTTTTTGCTGGATGAAAGTGCTTCCGGTTGTAGAAGGTAGGAGAGTGCAATATAGTACTAAAGACCCTGAATATACCAATTGAAAGTTTACAAATAAACCCCTGATTATTGTCAGGAGCCTGGTTGGCATTCAGCACCTTTACTTGGAAAATGGAATTTCATCTAAATGACAAATCTGCCTCAATTTTTAATAAATCTGGTGTGAATAAGACCACAGTATAAAACAAATCGTCTTTATCTCCTCTCATTTAAGCAAACAAATGTAGAGCAAAAAGCAAATAAAAGCTTTAGGATATTGTAGTTCCCAGGGAATTCTGGAACATCTTATGGAAAAATGGTGGTTCTTTGCCTTCCTCCTTTTTGCCTGGGCAACACAGATTCCTCATTCATGAACTTGCACAACCTTTGCTGAGCTCTGTATGTATTTCAAAGCCATTGTGAGGGACAAACTATAATATCTATTCTAGTTTTCCCCCTCTGCAGCTTGGCAGAGTGCAGGGAAGTGCTGCTGCCTGCATGGGGTACCCAGCGCTGGGATATATTCGTGCATATCAAAAGCAGCAACTCCCTCAATCATTCATTGAAAGTTCCACTTGGCTTCGAGTCTTCCTGAAAAATATGTTTATTTTGTCTTCTTGACTTACTTTTCCTCGTGTCTGAGTATTGTGCCTCCAGGAAGAAAAGCTTAAATTGCTGAAGTAGGGCTTTTTTTCAAAGCCTGCCAAGAATAAAGTGGCTTAATAAGGAAGCACACAGATTTCACTTTCTTAGAGAAAAAAAAAAAAAAAAAGAAAGAAAAAAAAGGAGTAGTTCATTTTGAATAAGGCTGGAAACTTTAGAAGCAGTGGGTATTTTCTAGAAGTGTAAAGATTGAAGCATTTTGGGAAGTAATATGGAGCTAACTAGCCATGAAACTTGGAAAGGGACCCTGCCGACCACATTTGATCCCTGACCATGGGCTGGTTCCTGGTGGCAGTGCTGTGATGGCAGCTCAGCAACAGAGGCTCCCAGAGCTGTGGCCAAGGGGCACCTCTCACCACGGGAGGTGTCTCACAGAGTCCCAGGAGGGGTCAGGCTGGAAGGGACCACAGAGGACCACCTGGAACCACTTCCTGCTCCAGCAGGGCCATCCCAGAGCACAGGGTTGTGTGCAGAGGGGTCTGGAACATCCCCAGGGAGGAGACTCCACACCCTCTCTGGTCTCTGCTCAGGGCTGGCTCAGAAGTTCTTCCTCCTGTGGAGTGGAACTCGCTGGGCATCAGTTCCTGCCTGACCCTCTTGTCCTGGGGCTGTGCCCCCCAAGCAGAGCCTGGTCCCTGCTCTGCCCCCTCGCTGTGGGCACTGATGGGTATGGGGAGGTCCCCCCTCAGGGTCCGCTCTGGAGGATGAACAGCCCCAGCTTCTCCTCAAGGGAGAGATGCTCCAGTGCCCCGATTGTCTGCATGACCCTCTGTGTGCCTTGGGCCACACCAGGGACTGTCACCCTGTCCCTGCTGGGCACTGGGGCAGGACAATCAGTGCCACAGTGTGCACTGCACCTCCAGTCCCTTGGGGTTTGGGTACCAGGCAGTGCCATCCTGGCCCTGCCACCACTGTCCTGGCTGCCAGGACTGCGATGTCGCTGCCAATCCCACGCTCCAGGTGAGGTCACAGCTGCCCTTTCCCAGCTCAGCCACCAAAACAGATGACACTTCCACTTGTGCCGGGGCTGGGGAGGCCGCCGGGCACGGCTCTCTTTGCTTATTTAGTCTGAGCAATGTTTGTACAACAAACACCGTGAAGGTGCTGTGACTCACCTCGGTGGCTGCAGAACATATGGAACTTCTGTTCCCTCCACCAGCACGGGTTGTAATGCATCAGACACCACTCCTGCTGCTGCTCTTCGTCAGGGGAAAGGCAGTGCAGGCTTAGAAGTCCAAGCCCTCAAGATTTAAGGCTGCCAGGCAGTAGGTAACACCCAGGTTGAGATGTTCCAGCACTACCATCTTCTTGGGCTCTCTGACAAAACTCTGAGTAACTCAGGGTTACGGGCAGCTCATATTTACTTCTTCCCTCAGGCTTTCCACTGAGATTCATTCTCACAAGTGTCATGGAGTGGAACCTGAGAAAGGTGAAGAAAACAGAATTCTATATTATGTAGGAACAACTAGAAAGTTTATGCCTTGTCTTACTCAGGCACCAGCCAGAAGACATTGTGTCCCCACTCAGTGCCAGACCATCAATGGAGAGTTGACTCAGCGCCTGATGCCACCTCTGAGTCACTGAGCATCACTTCATACACCTGCTCTCTCATTTATTTTTGGAGGTTTCCAGTCCCAAGTACAAACAAACACAGCCAGCCCATCCCAGAGCTCAGCCCGAGGTGGAGCAGCCACGGGTGTCTCAGAGATAACGCTGCGAAGGACAGTGAGAAGAACCACAGAAGGCAAATATCTCTGATTAGTCGGAAGAGTAAATCCTGGTATAAGTACATGTTATTTTTGATGAGCTGATTAAGGGTAATTAACAATCAGAAGTGTTTATTTTTGCTGGCCAGAGATGGGAGGAAGGCTCCTGCTGCCTGACAACACAACTGCAGTGCTCCTCCAATCTGCTGGAAGGGATCTGGTGGGAGCTCTGGACCAGCAGTTCAGCTCCTGCAACACTTCCAGAACCTTCACAAACTCATCCAAGGAGAGGAGTGCTGTGGAAGCAGCAGCACTGTGGCTGTCTGGCAGTGTGGGGTCACTGAAATGGGACTGAGGAGTCACATGATTTGCAGGAATTGTCCCTGATTTTTGCAATAAGCCAGTTCCAAGGTGAGGACGATGGATGCCGTGTCAGGGTGGAAGAGAAGACACATCTCCTCAGGGCTGTGTTGCCAAATCTCTCCAATTTCACGTGGTTTCTCAGCACTGCCTGTTGCCTTCAGCTGGTCCCACACACAGTGAACTCAGCAGCTGCTTTTTCACTCCTTTGAGGGGCTTTAATCCCCCTGTACATGGATCAGGTTAAAAATATTGTATAATCTTGGGTGAACTCTGGACTAGACCCACGAGGCAGAAACTCTGTGACTGTGAATGGGACCACTGGTCCAAGCAAACATTTCAGAGGAATGTGGAGAATCAACCTCATAAATCCTAATTTACTTGAATTCTACCATAACAGTTTCATTCAAGGCCTGCTGAAATTCATTGTTTTGTGTAAAGATTTCCAAAGCTGAACCTTTGAGCAGAGAGAGGCACTCGGGGCTCCCATGTCCTGATTGAACTTTGCTTTAGATTCATCAGCTGCAGAGATTTTTCAGAGCTCTCATTCCACGCCAGCAAAGTCACCTGTTTCCAAAGAGACACTCTGGAAAATGCGGGCAGTCGATTTCTCTGCGGTTCAGCCTCTCCTGTGTTTGAAACACTGCTCTGAACAAAAATAAAACAAACAAAAAAAACCCTCGAGCCTCCTCAGACCTGGAAAGTGCAATTTGTCATAATCTCACCCCTTTGTGAAGAACTCTCATTTCCTCTGAGTCTCTTCCTTTATATAAAATCAAGTTTTGCCTGTTTTTTCCCTGTGGCGACTTCACACTCCTGTTCCTCTTTTGCCAGGCTTGGATTTAAAAATTGCTTGAGTTGGTTCGTGTGCAGAGTTCAAACTCAGCATAGGATGGGGCAAAGCAGCTGCTTGATATTTCAGAAATGTCTTGTGGTTAACAAGTTCTGCTTGAGCTACAGAATTGCTGCACTGGCAGCTCCCAGGACTTTTCATGTGGAAATTCCTTCAGTGCTTTGCAAAGGAGATGCACGTTGGGTTGTTACTCGGGTGCAAAGTTTGGGGTTTGAGAACTCCATAGGAGAAATGTTGAAAAAATAAAATAAGATAGAATGAAATAGAATGAAGTTAATGCCCATGAACATCCTTTCCTGTAAAATCAGCTGCCACTATGATCCCACCAGCCACAGCCCTGCTTTGACACCTCTTGCATTATGGAAAATAACTATCTTGAGATGACCTTGTCTGTCCAAGACGTGGTTTCAGACAGACCAGCCAGATTCCTGCTGGTGACCTTGGCACTTGGTGGTGAATACAATGCACTCCATGGTCACTTCAGCTCTTAAAAAAAAATAATTTAAAAAATAGAAAAAGGACTACTGTAAAAAAAAATGGATTCCTGGAATGCAGAATCCAAGGAAAAACCCCAACCTACGTCAGGCCTAATATTTATCAACAACCTGACACCAATGTGGTCATTTGCTGCATATTTACTCTTGAAATGAAGTTTATTCGAATTTGTAATCTCCAAACTTTCCTTTGGGCTCCTGAGCTGAAAAGGGCACGTTGGGTTTGGGTGGAACGGGGAGAGAAGGAGGAGAAGAGATGAAAGGAGAGGGAGGAGGGGAGGAACAACCAACCCCTGGCTCACCAAAACTGTGAGACACAACCAAAGTTCTGCTGGTCCTGTCTCCTTTCCCCACAGCTGTGAACACTGAGGGGTTTAAAAGGAAAAGCAAATTAATTTAGGGAGATTTTGCACTTCTTTGCCCCTCAGGAAAACTTTTCAGAGAATTAGAAAGATCAGTCTGTAACCCAAGCAGGAAGAGCCAATATTGGGCATTTACCAAGGGGCTATAAAAGATTCCTGTGTGGTTCTAGAAATGATTCCTGAGTGGTTCTAGAAATTATTGATGAATTGTTCTATAAGCAACTCCTGGGTGGTTCTAGAAATGAGTCCTGGATGGTTCTAGAAGTGAGTCGTGGGTTGTTCCAGAAAGCAGCTCTCGCCAGTTCAGATTTCAGCTCGTGCCAGTTCGAAGTGCAGAGACAACCAGTGTAAATGTTCATTTCAGATCTGCCATGAACACAAAAAAACCTCCCCAAAGAAGAGCTCTGAGGGGTTGCTCAGAGTCTGGCAGAGATGCCTTTGCCATTGAGACGGTCTTTCAAGTCTTAGTGAGGCACAAGGGACATTTATGGCTCAAATTAATGCTCTCCTTTTAGCAGGAACCTTTCCTAATATGTCTGAAGGCATCTGACTGCATGAGTGGAGCACGTGACTGCAGCTGTAAAGGAGAGGGGATTTATTTGTGTACAAATACATAAATATTTATCGTCTTTATAACATTGTATTTAAATAATGTGGAATAATTCTTGTTTGAGAAAGAATGCACAGCACAACCTTGCATAGGGAAGTGAAGTGATTTCCTTTGAAAACAAAACCTGGAATGCAAAGTACAGTCTCTCCTTTCCAGCAGCTGCTTGCCTGAGATACAGATGAAATAGGAAACATTAAAATGATGTTTTTAGCTGTCCTTGGAAAACAATTGATCTGCTTTCTGATATGAATTCATTTCAAGGGGCATCTCACCCGACTGTGTGGACTGAGGCAACTCACTGAAGGAACTGTGGAGAAAGAATCACACAGAAATTATTCAACATCCCCAACCCACTCTAATGAGACCTAATTTAGTCTATTTTAAGCTTTGATTAATTTTGTTTTTTCTTCCAGTGGCTCCCAGCTCAAATGTGTGTCCCAGCCATAGCTGGAATGATAAATAGATCATGCTCTACCACCACCAGGACAAATTTACAGCTGCCCACGTTACTTGGCAAAGGGAGAGGATTTTAGAGGGATTAAAAAAGCTGGGAGGAGGCAGGAGATGGAGTAAAGGCTCCAGTGGGAAAAAGAAGTTGAGATATCAAGGTCCATATTGTATGAGAGTGCCAACTAAGAGTGGGGCAGAGAACCAGAAGGATTGCTGTTATCTCACTTCCATGAGCACAGGGCTCTTCTCCCTTTTCATCTCCCATGCTTTTTCCCCAAACTAATTTGCTTTCCTATGTCCAGAGAGGTTGGATCCCAAGCATGAAGCAAAATATCTACATGTGAGCAAAGAAAATCCAGACCTTTAAGCTTGAGGAGTTTAAATTGTACACAAATGGCCTCTTTCCAAGCTGCAAATCTCTCAGCACGAAGTGCAGCTTTCCTGACAGCCAGCCTGGAGTGTAACTACTATCTCCCCCAATATTTATTACTCAATTTGTTGCTTTAGGTTTAAAGAATGAGTAAACTTAAAGCTCTATGGCAAGTTAAGTGGAGGTTCCACGTCCAAAAGGTCTGCACTGTGCTCAGTCAAGAAGGGAACAGCAGAGGGAAGTCAGAGGAGTGGGACCCAAGGAAATAAACCCCATTTTTCACTGCTCTCCAATAAACCAGGAGCACTGACAGCCACTCTGTCACCTCAGACAGGGATGTATAATTGATTAATCACCCTGTCTTGTCCAGGAACCTGAGCTGGCCCTACAGAGAAAATGAGGCAAAGATTATATTCAAGAGAAGAAGACATAATCAACCCTCTGTGGCCATTTCTTTGGGCAAGAAGGAGGACTCGTCTCCATCATTATTCAACACACCTTGTTCACTTTTTGGGAACATTGGCAGGAGTGAGAGGAACATGTTGTGAAACTGAGCAAATACTTCGGTCAGAATCCTCCCGTACCACGTGTGTTTACATAAACATTCATTTGAGAGGTATTTCATGGCTGCTTTGACAGGCTCTGTGCTGCCACGAGCTGCAGTCCCACCCTGCAACTTGGGAAACAGGGGAAATTTGGAAATTTGGACCCCATTTACTTCGTTACAGTGACACTGAGAGATGCAGGGAGTGCTGTGCTGTGAGGAGCACGGGCCAGGGGCGAGGGAGGAGAGGACTTCCATAGGAGAGGTCCAGGGAAATGCCCAGCTGCTGCCAGAGCCTCTCCATGCCCAGCCTGGATCCTCATCCTGGGTGCTGAGGGCGAGGTCGGCCCCGGTGCTCGCAGGGCACACACGCAGAACACGGGCTGGATGTGTGTGAAATGTTTCAATTACCTCTAAAATAATGTTTAACATGTTCCAGACATAGTGCATTAAGCAAATACCCGAGCAGTATTTGAAGCATATTCTGTTTTTCATTTTAATAGATTGTAAATGTATTAAACACATGTTAAGAATATATTTCATACACTGCATTTGTAAAATATTATCAAATTTATATAGGCGGAAACCACAGAGCCACCACAGGATCGGCTCGAGAGCAAGACCAGTTTGGAAGTTAACCTTTTAGCACCACTCCTTCAGGAGGATTTGGGTTGATTTCATTTGATTTCATTTGGGTTTGTTTCATTTTGAACTCTACCCTGTCCTTAACCCCTTTAGCTCTAAACTTGGGGCTGTATAACATTTACACCCTGGTCCTGTGCAGAAGAGGCTCTTGAGTCCCCTGACTCTGTGCACTGAGAGGGGCAGAATGTCAGAGCTGAAAAAGTGCCCTGTGGCCACAGGATTTGATACCTGCTGCTCTTTAAAATACCCCCTCAGATAATCTCATAGCATTGAGTGTCTCTGTTGGAAGGGAACATCAAAAATATTTCAAAGCTGAAAACTGAGAACTCTGTTTCTTTCTCTCTCTCTTGCAAACTGAGTAAACTGGAGCTGGGCTTTGTTTGCTGTCCAAGCCAGGAGGGATGGTTTGGGTTTGAGGAGTATTCTGAGTGCAGACATCCTCAGGTTTCTTTGAAAGCACGATCCACAGCTAGGTGTGCTCCTTGGAAATGAATCCGCTCTCCTGGCCGAGCTCAGCCAAAGCCCTGGGAACCAGCACTTCCCACGAGGCAGAGCTGGGTGTTGGGAGACAGCTGAAAATGCAGGCTTCAGTCCGGGGTGCCCAGGAAGCTCCACATTCCTGGAGGATGTCAGAATCCCACACATCCCCATCCACGGGGGCCATTCCAGCAGCTGCATCACAGTCTCCTCCTTTAGAGGAGCAAACCAGCAAAGCCAGCGCAGACCCAGAGGCTCTTGGTGAGAACTGAGATTTCCAAATTGCATGGAATGGAAATCCCCAAACTTTGGGGGGTGAGGCCCAGGTGGACCAGACCTGGTCACTCCAATCACTGACTCTGCCCCTTCTGCTCTCACTGTGGGGGCACAGACAGGAAGCTGTCGCTTCCAAAACTGGACTGGGATTACTTTTTGCTCAGATGAACTACAGAGAAAAACACAGCCAGGTGGTGCAGAGGAAGGGGATTCTTCACAGCACAGTGGAATTTATCATCAGTGCTCAGATAAACCAGCCCAGGGGCTCAACCCCAATCCAGCTTTCCAGGCATCCTGGAACAAGGAGCCGTGTCCTGAAGTTTGTCTGATCCGTGGCTCCTTTTTCTGGAACCTCCATTCATTTATAATACAGTTTAATACAGCAAATTTCTTTTCAGCTAGAAAGTAGATTTTTTGTATTAAATGTTTTCCTCTCTATTAAAGTATTAAACCCCAAATGTAATAGATTAATGAGGGAAGGAGGTTTTAATTGCAATTCGAGGCAGGTTCTGCAGTTGCAGTGGGGGACTTCAATAAGTGGCTGCTTTCTCCAGTGTGTTCAGGCAACCACTGGTCCTTTGGAGTTTCAGTGTGGAGAGAGGCTGGAGTGTCACCATCCTTCCCTTCCCACTGGCACCATTCCCAGCTGAATTAAAGATGCTGGAGTTGTACCAGGAGGGAGGTGAGCCCTGGCCATGAGGGGGAGGCCAGAGTGCACCCCTGGGGGCCACAGACACAGGGCTCTGGGGACACTTCCCTCGTGGCTTCCCTGGCTCCTTCCTCACTCCCCTGTCCCCCTGCAGCCTCCTGGCACTGCACACCCCAGCAGGCCCATCAGTTTTGCTTTGGTTTTGGTCTTCCCCTATGGAAAATGAGACACTGGTGCTGGTTTTCACCTTCGGTTTGAGCATTTTTAGCTAAAATACCATGGTAGGACTGTCATTCAAACTGGAAATGTCCCATCCTGGTGCAGCCCAGTCCATGAAAGCAATCACCATCTACGCAGGACTCTGCTCCTGTCCTGTCCCCATCCAGGAGCTCTCAGAGGGTGTCTAGTAGTGATGCATGCAGGAATCAGGACTTCCACCTCACAAGATCAGAATCCCACCTAAATTCTGCTCTCCTCCAGGAAAATGAATGGCAGGACTTTCTGAGCCAGAGCACAGGTGGAAAAGAAGACCCTTCAGAACCAGCTGAGGCCTTGGCATTATTACAGGCTGCCACTGTAACTGGAGCCTCTGTTGCCACTGTAAAGCATATTGCCATTGACCTGTGGTGTTGGGTTTCCACAGGGCTGCTGCAGCTCAGGAGATACATTTCAGCTCCGAGTGGAAAAGATCAGACCTGTTATGAAGCTCCCCAGAAGAGTTATGACAGATGTGTCATAGTAACTTACCCATACCCTGAGCAAATATTAACTGTGAAGTGTGTTGGTTTTTGTAGGCTGATTTCACACCATTATCCACTTAACTCCCCAGTGACGTCCCAGTTATGGCCAAGCAGCAGCAGGAGATATTTGCTGTGCTTTGACTTCCCAATTATTTTGTATGGATGGTCGAGATGAAATAACAGTCAGATACTCTGAAAAAAACCCACTCCAATATTCAGCAGTGCTGGAAAAGAATTCCCTCTCTCCCTTTTAATAATGTAGGGTTTACCTTATCACATTTGATAAACTTTGGCTGTGTCAGTTCTCAGATGGGGAAATGTAAAGTTTGAGAGGAGTACATTTCTGACTTTCTCATGCAAAATGTGGGATTTGGTTGTTTCAGAGCACTTGCTTTTCAGGCAGGAGGCAAATCTTGGTCAGCAGAGCAGCTGCAAAGCTGCCACCCTGCTCTGCTCCCGTGGGGTTTGTCCCTCCCAACAGCTCCAGGGTGACCCAGTCAGGAACAGCTTCTGGAAGGGATTTCTCCCATATGACAGCTCTTTCCTCTTCAGTCAGTGTGCAGAACAACTCAGAGAGAGAGAGAAAGAGACCCCAGGCTGTCTCCTCAACATCAAAATCAGTGTCTTTCTCAGCAGATCCTCCAGGAGTCCAGAAGCTGTTGAGGTTTTCTTGTTTTGCCCAGTTGAAAAGCTAAATGTGCATTCAGTGAAATCACATCAATACCTTTGCAGGACAGAGAGAAGTTTCAAGCTCCTGCCACGTCTGCCTTGCTTACAAGCATGAAATGTGTTAAAGATTTTGTAGAGAGACAGGTACAAGGGAGGGAAATCAGATGTTTTCCTATGGAGAACAGGACAGATACATGACCAGAGACAAATAGAACATAAAAGAACATAATATTTACTTCCTTTGCTACACACACTCTTAGTTTTGAAGGCAAAACACATTAAGTTCATCTTGCTGGGTTTTTTTCACTGGATGCCCTTGAATTCAATAGATATTACATACAAAAATGCTATTTTCAAACTAACTTTTAATGACTAAAAGCAAAACTTAAGGGGATTTTTTTCTGTTCAAAATGGAAACATGTATTTGATGGCCAAAGGAACACCGCTTGGGCTTTTCACCCTTCATTGAGCAAGTGCCACTGGCACAAGGTTCACACTGGCACAAGGTTCACACTGCCACAGGTTTTTGGAGAGACCTGCAGACGTGGCTTTGATGGAGTTACCCAGCAGTGAGTTCACCTGAGAGCCTCCCTGCCCAACCTGAGCAGACACAAGCTCTGACCTGAAAACACACAGAGATGGGGATATCCGAGTTTTCCAGCTCTGGAAGGACTCACATGGAGTTCTGCTGAGTGAGATTTGCTGAAGCAGCACACTGTGCTTTGGTGACATGAGGAGATAAACCCGAAGTGGGGATTCAGCCACGTGAGCCACATCTGTGTCCTGCAGCACGGAACAGATTCCAGGCGGGAGCCCGCCGGGAAGTTGGCCAGTTCTCTGTACCCCATGCCCAGCTCTGTCAGGCTGGCTGCAGAATAATTTATTTCATGCAGTTCCTCTGGCCAAGGAAAACATATTTGCTGCTTGTGGCAGGGAAGCTCTGCAATGAAGGCACTGTGTTGCAAATTGTGCACCCCGGGGGCTGACCCGTGTGCGTGTGCCTGCTGACCCGCAGGAAGCTCCACACGAGGATTCGGGGGCAGAGAACTCTCCCTCAGTGCTCCTTGTGCCTTCAGAAATCAATTTAGAACCAATGGGGTGCATTACCTTCCTCTTCACATCATAGCAAACCCGTGGAGAATTGATTTTGTTCCTTTCTTTATTTACAACTCTAAGCAAGGAAGAACTTGTTTCAAAAAAGCTGAAGAAAGGACCCTTCAAAATGAAATAGCAAGGTGGTGTTCTGTGTCTCCGAGTGAACCTGGGCTGGGGGAGGGGGAAATGGCTGGTAACTATGCCCAAACTTAATTTCCTTGTGTTTTCTCTGGGATGTATTTTTAAAGGTATATTGGAACACCTTTTCCTTGGAACAACTCCCCACCAAGCTCCGTTCCTCATTCCCAGACCCCCAGAAATACTTAACCTGGCAGGAGCTGAATGCAACGTTTTACCTCAGTTTTCAGAGTCACAGAATCATGGAATATGCTGAGCTGGAAAGGACCCACAAGGATCATCCAGTCCAGCCCCTGGCCCTGCACAGACACCCCAACAACCCCACCATGTCCCATGGTTCAAACCCTGCTGCAGCTCTGGCAGCCTCGGGGCTGTGCCCACTGCCCTGGGAAGCCTGTTCAGTGCCCACCACCCTTGGGGGAAGGACCTTCTCCTGAGATCCCACCCAAACCCCTCTACAGTGGAAAATCATCCCAAGGGTCTGGAGCTGCCAGCACACTCTTCAGGCTGCATGGATTGTCTTTTATTTTCCTGGAATATCAGTGTGGGAGGAGTGTGAGCCCTGAGTGTGGCAGGGAAGGGATTGTGCTCTGCCTGAGACAGGATTGTGCTCATTGCTGCTTCGCAGGGAGCACTGAGGGATGAGCACCAGGATTAGCTGAACAAGACACATTTCTCTCTGCATTGTAGCTCCCTTCCCATCTTACATGTGATTTTAATGCCAGATAGTTCAGAGGAGCCAAAAGTTTCATCTCTCACCTGACTCTGGGACTGTCACACAAAGCCAGTCTGACTTTCACATCCTTTACAGGCACTGCCACCCCGAAGTTTCAAGATCCTCTCTACAGATTTCCCCCAAAACCTGTTTCAAGGTGCCTCAATTATCTTTATCAGCTCCTGGGACATTATCAGAAGGACCCAATCCAGGAGACACTTTGTGCCTGAGCACAGCAAACCAGAGCTTTAGGTGGTGTCAGTCAGGACGGTTTCAGCTGAAGTCCCAACATCTGGTGTGTGACTGTTCTTCACAGAAATGTCCAGCACAGGAGCTACTCACATGAAGAAAGTTACTCATGAATGTGTTTGCAGGACCTCATTTCTAATGATCTGAGACACCATATTATTAAAAAATAGTGCAAATTAAGCTTTCAGTTACACAAGTGCCAATATGATATAGCACCTTTGACAACTCTTTGTGTTTACCTTGGCTTTCCTTGAGCCCAAGTCCAGTGGAATCACTGGAGTTCCTCTAGATTTACAGTGACATAACCAAAACTGGGGCTCTGGATGTGGAGGACCCATGGTTGCCTGAAGACATAATAGTTCCCAAGAACTGCTGTGCTCCCCCTCTGGGAGGGGGAAGTCCCAGACAGAGCGATTTGAGCTCGTGTTTGTTCTGATTGGAAACGAAAATGTTGTAGTGAAATGAAACAGTCTAGAGCAGACACGTAAGTTATAAGATCTTACAGCCTTTGGCTGAATTCCAGGTGTTAAATTCCTGTGTCCCTTTGGATGAAAAAGCCAGAGGATCTTTCTTGATGGAGCCAATTTCATCCCAGTTGTTCTGTGTGCACGGAGGAGCTCTGTGCTCTGCTGTCCTCAGGGCCACTGCAGAGCGGTTTGGAGGCACCTTCTCGTCCCTCCTCTCACCCGTCCCACCCCTGCTTTTCACGCTTGGAGGCAGGAGGCTGCCCCGGGAGGAAGGCTGGGAGCCTGGATGGGGCTCGGAGCTCTGTGGGCTTCGGGTCACGCCACAGGGTGGGGATATGGATCTGTCAAACAGGGCAAACACATTCCTGAGAGACTCCACACACCGTGTCCAGCAGCGTGTCCAGCCTGGGAGACTCCGAAACCGCAGCCTCTACAGAGCCCTTTTATGCAGGCTGGGAGGGACAGCGCTTGGAAATGTCGCTCAGCAGTTTCCTACCTGAGGAAACGTGTGAAAGAGCCGGCTCGGCTCCCGAGGGGACTCAGCCCTCTTATCAAGGGTATTTGGTTTCAGGCAACTTGCAAGAAAACAGCGTCTCGATTCCTTGTTTTATTTAGCGGGTTCCGCTCCGCCCCAGCCCCAGGCAGCTCAGAAGGGCTGAGGAGGAAGGTTTGCTCATCCTCCTCCTCCTCAGCCCCTCTGCCCAGCGACACTGCAGCGTGGCTGATGAGACCTTCCAGCTCCACACCTGCCTGTGGCAGGCCAAGGACACGGGACACATCTCCTGGAGCTCCATCTGCCAGGCACACCCTGGGACAGAGTTCCTTGCAGCATCCCAAACCAAACCTTTTGGGCTGACATCTCCTGGAGCCACGGTGGACACAGAGGGATTGCTCCTGCTCCAGCTCTGTCTGTGACTTCCCTGGTGCTCAGGGAGACACAGCAGGAATTGGCTGGATGGGGGCTCAGAAGAAAGGCAGGTTTTGTGTGTAGGTGTGGGGATGTGGAGGGAGGTAGAAAGGGAGCCTACCTACATTTTTAATAGCTTCTTTATGAGTGTGATACAGGTATTTTCCTATAATAAAACAGTAATGTTCCCAACCAGCAAGTGCTGTTCTTGGCATCTCATTTTATTCCAATTTGCTTTTCTTGCAACTGTGAGCAAGATTTGTGCAAGGGCCATGCCTGACAGGTAGGTAAGAGAAGGCACTATTTTTTATACAAATAAATGTCATTCCTAAATTATCTGCTTTTTGAGTCCACCATATGGTTCTGGCCTATCCATGCCTCTCTCCCACCTTCTAATTGGCAGCTGCCATGAAATACAGAAAGGGATTAAATAGTGACTTGTTCCACCGAGTGAGCAGCTCACCTCCTACCAAGACTGAAGACAAATGGGAGCTTGCAAATATCAGTAGGTGCAACTTATAGTTTCCTGGATATTTCTCAGTAAATGGCTGAAATTTCCCAACTTTTTCAGAGCAAAAGCTCTCATTCTATTTCAGAAATTTTCTTAGGGAAAAAAGGGACCATAATCTGTGGAATAAGAAAAGACCTGTGAGCTGGAAGTCAGGGAAGAAAACTGTGCTGTGTTCCGTGGTTTGCTCAGTCATCTCATGCCATGTTGCAGTCCCTCTGTGTTTCTGTAAGAATCATGAGCATCCCACTCCCTTCCACAAACCATGCAGCAAAACATCTGTAAAGGAAATCCAGCTGTGGCTGTACAGAGCAGTGTGATGGCCCGGAGAGATACCTGGGTGAGCTCTGTGCTCCCTGGATGTATCTTGACTTTTGTTATTAACTATAATATTAATTATAGTCTCCATATATCCTCTTGTCAGCTGATGAGATTTTTCATATTCCCACTGAGTCCAGGACATGTGGTTCTGATACCAGTTCAGATTCCCAAACTGATCCTTAATTAGGGATTAATTCTGAATTGGTTTTTTCTCTTAGAAATTGAGTTAGGTACATTTTTATTCAGTCTCTTAATGAATGACAATGCCTAGAACTAAGTGCAGTGCAAGACATCACTTACCAAATGATGGGAATGTTTTCTTACAACAGGAATGACAGCAATGAGCAAAATCACATGAGGTAAATAACAGAAATTCAAGTCACTGTCAGACTTTACCTTAAGCAGCTAAGAAGGAAATGTTCCTTCATTAAGACAGTTTTTTGGGGGAAACAAGGATCAATTAGTGAACATGAGCTTTGAGGATGCTGAGCTTGTCTGCAGGTAACTGCTGAGGAACAAGCTTTGGCTGCTCTCAGGAATGGATGGAATTTATATTACCTGGGTGAAAATCTTCCTCTTTGCCTGTCTGCAAACCCCTCATTTGAACCTTCCACTGCTCCCTTCTCCCTGTGGAAGAAACATGGAAAGACTGGTCCTGGCTCATCTGGTTCTAAAGCTCTGGGAAAACTCTGTACCAGTGCTGGACAACACTCCAGCCTTCACTTTGCTGCCACAGGCTCGAAACCACTTTGCAAATTAAAATCATATTGTGAAAGAAGAGATCAGCTCTCCCATTTCAGAATGCAAGGAAAGGGCCTCTGGCTGTGAGTCAAAGGTAGGGGGACATCCCAGCTCCCTCTCCTCGGTCCTCCAGGGCTTTTGTCAGGTGTGCTCTTCTTCTGCATCTGCTGTGTGCCTGGGGGACCCTGCTGTGCAGAGCCCTGGGGACACCCCGAGCCCACAGCACCCAGGGGTGAGCCCTCCTGCAGGAAACCTCCCTGTCTGCTGAGCCCAAAGCAAACGTCACTAATGTTCCTGAAATCTCTCCTTGCACTGATGGTAACAGTAAACTTCCCACCTTGCAATTCCAGGAATCGAGCTGCTGAGGTTTTCCTGTACCAGCTCCAAAGGGCCAAGACAAACCCTGGTGTTGGTGGTTCCTCCAAAATACTTGAGTAAGAATAGGATGTTTCCATCCACCACTGTATATTGACTCTTGCTATGCTTCTGACCTTAAATCATTTGATGACATCACATTGTTACTTTGAATCCATGTACAAATAAGCTGTATTTCCATTAGGGAACATAAAATGGTCCATTTTGACTCACTCTGCAAACTGTTTATGGGTTACTTGCAGCTTTCAGGATTTTTACAAGAGAACATCCACTGTTCATTTCCTGGCTCGACTCCAACTGGACATGTTAACTTTGCCTAATTTCCAAGACATTTGGTGGGAAGGCTTCATAATAGAAGGCATGTTTTTCCACCAGGGAACTTACACCACTTTTTCTTTTTTACTTTCTTTTTTTTTTGAAAGTCTATTTTTCCCAGACAAATTAAACCCACTTTTTATGAGCTTCTTCTAAAGGGTAGAACAGTAGCTGGCCTTGTTGGATATTAGTGCTCCTGTTCGGAAGGGTGATCGTGTAACTGCAGGGCCTCAGCATTTTACACTTTCTGGAGTTCATTAACCAGAGGCTTCTGTATTTGAACCTGTAAGGTTTTAGCTGGACGAGACCCAGAAAGGGAAATCAATCCAGTCCCGCAGCACAGAACTAATTGTCATCATATCCAAATGTGCAAATATACAAGAAGTCTACAGGAACAGAGGCAGGGGAAAATTGAGGGCTTTGCTTTTTAGGGTATTATGTTGCTGAAAAGTTTTTACATGCTTCCTCACTGACATAAAACACAAAATTGGAAATATGTTTCCTATACGAAAATATCTCGGCGCAGTTGAGGGGTTTTATGTCCCTACATCCATCTAATCAAATGCTTTCCGCTGAAGTCATAGACTTGACCACATATTGGGCTGAGGAGGAGCTGGAGGGGATTTCTCTTCTTGTCAAACCTTGTAATGCCACCAGATAATTCAGGCAGAGAGGAACGTTTTTTTCCAGCGCCTTTTTCCAGGGGCAGCACGTGGGGAGAAGGTGGGGCTGTGACCCAGCCCCTCCTCAGAGCCCTGCAGGGATGGGGGGCTCTCCGCATCTCCACAGGAAACAACCTCTGAGGGATCTACCGAGGGACACGATGGCACGTCCAGAAGGGACGTCTGCACACCTCGGTGAGGTCCATCAGCCCATGTGGGCTCCACCTCCCTGTGCTGTGTCCCCAAAATGACTGTTTGGAAGGATCTTTGTGCCCAGGGGGGCTGTGACCCTCCTGCCAGCACCCCCAGGGAGCCCCAAACCCCGTGCTGGGCTGCAGAGCTCCAGTTCATACCTGTCACAACCCCCTAACCTCACCTGAGACCTTCTGGAGCCTTTCAAATGGCAGCGAAGAGCAGAATCTACTTCCAGGGAGGGTATTATTACATCAAGTATCTGGGCTGGCAGAGGACAACTCATCCTCTAATCAGTGCCCTCATTTAATAGTCTGCACAAGAGCTGAGTTTAGCCAAAATTAAGCACATTATTCAGCTCAGAGACGAGGAGTCTATTAATAGAAATGCAGGCAGGAGGTTCTGTGCCATTGTGACTTGAGAGCAGCAGCACGTTGGCAGCTCAGTTCCTGCAGCAGGAGCGAGGGGTCTCTGGCTAATCCGAACAGATCCTTTCTAAATAAATAGGACTATATTTAATTCACATACATTTTGAAAACTCCAAGGATGCTTCCAGAAAGGCTTTTTTTTTTTTTTTTTTTTTTTTAAGGTTTTGCCATATGGTTTTAATTTCTCAGCAATATACAGACTGGCTTGTTCCCCGAGAAAGCCGTGCCAAGTACGGCATGTCAAGATAGCTGAAAATGTAATTTAACAGCTCGTCTTTTCCTCGAGTGCCTCCTTCCCAATGCAGCAGCAACGCTTCCAATTGGAAAGTCAAATGAACAGTTAAAGGATGAAATCTAAAATATTTATTGTTTACTACGTATGGGAAAGAAAATATTTTTGATTTCCTGTATTCTGGACACTCCTCCGATGTTTAATAATTCTGACAAACTTTCTTTGAAACCAGTAAATAATCTTTGCTGCTGCAGTGAGAAATTTAGCAGAGTTAGACAAATAAACCACGCAGATTTAAGGGCATGAAATATTCTCTGGGAAGATAAAAGCTCCAAGCCCCAGATGACCACCCTGGCAATGAAAAGCGATGGCTGTGCTGCCTCAGTTAAATTAAGAAAATACATAATTTGGGTTTTTCAGTCAATGATTTCATGACCACTGACTTTCTATGCTTCTCTCTATCTCTGTTCCGTGTTTATTTTTCTTGACTCAGATATGAGTGTACTGGGTAATTAAAAGTGAATCTTACATTAGGGACCCACCACTTCAGCAAAACATTTTCTGTGTAACTATAAACTAAAAAACCGATCCATGTATTTGCCATCACTGCGGTTGGTCCATTTTCACACTATTATTATTTTGTCTCAGAATTCCTGTGTTTATAAAATAGGGACAGAAACACAGACTAAATATAAATCCAATGGGCTTTGCACCAGAGGAGCTAAAAAAGGAAGCCTGAATATTCAGAATATTCCCAAATATCCTCCAAGGTGCCTAAAGGTTTCTGAGACATAAACTTGAAATAGTTTCTGTCATTGGAAGGGAATGGGGAGAAGGAAATATACGGATGATAAAATTAATATTATTAGTCTGGTGATTTATCCCAGTCGGATAAATTAAAGTGGGCATCACCTTCAGGGCTGGATGGAGGGAATTGTGCCCACCAATGGGGGGATGTGGTGGCCAGAAGGGAAGATAATAATGACAAGCACAACAGTGACAGCCTCCACAGTTTCAATTTGTGGCCTTTTGGAGGGTTCAAGAAAGCAGAAAGACAAATTTGAAAGAAAAATTGGGAATTTCACACTGTAAATTGTCCCTCATGCAAAAAAAAAAAACCAAACAAAACCAAAAAAAACCCAAAACCAAATATGCCAGGATATTTTTCTTTATGATATCTTGGTGTGGATTAAGTTGAAGACAGTTTAAATCATGTGGATTAATTTGACATGAACATAAGCACCGCAGCAGTTGTGATAAAACTCTGCCGACTTTATTCCTAGGAGGGTCTGAGAGCACTGAGGTCTTGGATGGCTCTTCCCGTAAGATTAAAACAGATAAATTCCTGTGAAAAAAAAGCAGTAATAAACTTTCTCTGTAATGATGGGAGGAAAAAGGGACACTGAGAAAACTGTTCTCAGTGGCCAAGAGTCTGGAATGCAGAAAAACGTTTATCAAGTCACATTAAAAATAAATAGCGAAATGTTTAATGTTCCTTTCTTTTAAATATTTCATTAACAAATGGGTACACAGAAAGAATAAATTTAAATACATTTCCTGCAAGGGCAAACTGCAACGTGCTGGCAACTCGTTTCTGGTTTGTTTGTTGGGTTATTGGGACGAAAGAGCAAGTTGGGTTTAATGCAAGCGAATAAATACATCTGCAGAGATGTTTTCAGCACCCTTGTGTTGACTTTGAATCCTGATGTTTAAAGTGTAACGTCAACAGGTCAATTGTCCTGTCTGCTATTGCAAAAACACCCATCTATTCTGGGCCTGTGGGCACGATTTGGGTACAATGGCCTTCCCTTTGGGGAACTGGTTTCCTCTCAACTATATATGTGTGTGTGTGTATATATAAATATATATATGTACAAGACTTCTTGTACTGTCAGTACTGTCAGCTCAGCCACCACAAGGCTGTTGCAGCCCATGAGGCTGATCCAGCCTGGGGCCAGGATTTGTGTGGGCAGGATGAGGGCATGGCCTTGGGAGTGCTGCCCTCATGGAATCACAGGAGGGTTTGAGTTGGGAGGGACCTCAAAGCTCCTCTCATCCCACCCCTGCCATGGGCAGGGACACCTTCCACCAGCCCAGGTTGCTCCAACCTGGTCCTGCACACTTCCAGGGATGGGGCAGCCACAGCTTCTCTGGGCAGCTTTGCCCCTGGCTTTGTTCCATATTTCAGGATGTATCCAGGGCCAGAGGAAAGGAATAAAATCCAGCAATGGATCGGGAAAACTGCCATGCAATTATTGGAGTAAACGTGCCGTGAATGCCCAGCAGGGATTAATCACCCCGGGAGTGTTTGCTCAGTGCCAGGGGGATTGTCTGGGACCCTGCTGTGAGGGCAGGCCAGTTGAGGGAAGTCACCATTCCCTGATGGCACTGCCAGGCTGTGCCGTCCTGGAGAGCTGGGGGTACCTGGGGCTGCCAGGGCCACAGCAGCCCCTGGGAACTATTTTACTAAACACCCTGTATGGGATTAAAATTCATAGCACATCTGTGTTGGGATCCAAAGGTTGTTGCATCCCACTCTGGATGTCAATGGGGGTTTGTAGCCTGGCCTGAAGGTTTTCTAACACTGCCTGAGGTGTTGAACCTGAGATGAGCTCAGAGCTCAGAGCCTGCTGCTCATAATGCCAAGGTTGTGGCTTCAAACCCTGGAGGAGCCCTACACTGAGGAGTTGCACTTGAAGCTTCCTGTGGGTCCCTTCCAAGTCAGAATATCTGTGATTTTAGAGGTCAGGGTTAGAGTAGCTGTCAGGAAGAAATTCCTCCCTGTGAAGGTGGGGAGCTCCTGGCACAGGTTGTGCAGAGAAGCTGTGGAAGTGTCCAAGGGCAGATTGGAGCAACCTGGGATGGTGGAAGGTGTCCCTGCCCATGAGATGAGCTTTAAGGTCCCTTCCAACCCAAAGCAATCCACGGTTCTCTTATTCCAGCCCCACGCTGTCCGATTCCTGGGGCTGAGCTCATGAACACACTCGACCATTTCACCCCGCCCTGGCATCCAGAAGCTGCGCAGGAGATGGGGCACTCCCCATGTGGCACAGCCCTCTCTTCATCCCCAACCAACCCCGATCTGCTCGTCCATCCCCTCCGCCTCGGCTGCCCGTGGCCAACCCGCCATCCCTTCCCTTCGCAGCCTCCGTGGGCAGCAGAAACCACGGGAGCCAAGTGAGACCCTCCCGGTGCGTGTGCCCGCAGCCTCCCCCGGCGCCCGCACGAACACAGAGCGCTTTTCTGCACCGCCGGGCCGGCGGAAATCGCCGCCGATGCTAATTCGAAACAGAATGAGATGGTCCCGGCGCCGGGCTGGAGTGCGCACAAAGACAGCCTTCTCCTGTTCCCAGGGTGCTGACAGTGGGGGCCGGGGGCCATCCTGTGCAGATGGGCTGGGGAGCAGCACATCCTGCAATCCCAGCACATCCTGCAATCCCAGCACATCCTGCAATCCCAGAACATTCTGCAATCCCAGCATATCCTGCAATCCCTGCAGTTCCAGCACATCCTGCAGTCCCAGCACATCCTGCAATCCCAGCACATCCTGCAATTCCTGCAATCCCAGCACATCCTGCAATCCCAGCACATCCTGCAATCCCAGCACATCCTGCAATTCCTGCAATCCCAGCACATCCTGCAATCCCAGCACATCCTGCAGTCCCAGCACATCCTGCAATCCCAGCGCATCCTGCAGTCCCAGCACATCCTGCAGTCCCAGCACATCTCGCAATCCCAGCACATCCTGCAGTCCCTGCAATCCCAGCACATCCTGCAATCCCAGCACATCCTGCAGTCCCAGCACATCCTGCAATCCCAGCACATCCTGCAGTCCCTGCAATCCCAGCACATCCTGCAGTCCCAGCACATCCTGCAGTCCCAGCATATCCTGCAGTCCCTGCAGTCCCAGCACATCCTGCAATCCCAGCACATCCTGCAGTCCCAGCACATCCTGCAATCCCAGCACATCCTGCAGTCCCTGCAATCCCAGCACATCCTGCAGTCCCAGCACATCCTGCAGTCCCAGCATATCCTGCAGTCCCTGCAGTCCCAGCACATCCTGCAATCCCAGCACATCCTGCAGTCCCAGCACATCCTGCAATCCCAGCACCCCCCGAATTCCCGCACCTGGGCACCGCTCGGCTCAGCCGCGGGGCGGAGGTTCCTGCCCGCCCCGCCGGGGCGATCCCGGGAGGGCTCCGCAGCTGGCCGGCGGCAGAGCTGCGAAAAGGGCGTTTCAAAGGGACTTGGGGGTCTCTAGGAAGCTCATTTATCAATGTAAACACAGTTTAGCTCTTTAATAAATCTGTTCTCTTTTCCTCCTTTTCATCGGTTGCTGCTCTTAGTGCTGATGGCTCCATAATGGGATCAGCTGCCGTTTGCGGGCACCGTGTGCCATCGGCCACAGGATGATGAGCTAAAGGGGTTATTTAATTATTTCTATTGAATAACGGCTCAGTTTGGCCGATGTGTGCCGAGAATTCCTCTTTTTATTCCGTTTCAGAGCTGCATCTCTTCTAGGGATGGGTGCATTGCTATGGAAAATGAAGAACTGGCCAAACCTCAGCCCAAATACTGACATCAACCCCAACATTTTTGAAGGTCAGGGTTAGTTTGGATAAGTAACCCATATACCCGGCTGTAAGTAGGGCTGGTTAGAAAATGGATTTTCCACCTCCTAAAAAATTTAGAGATTGTATCTCTGTTTGTCATCACAGTTTTTGAGAAGCTAAAATTTGGATGCCCTTTTCCAAAACCAAGATAAACTCATTTCAGTGGCAGCTCCAGTAGAATTGTATCACCTCATTTTTATTTGGTTTCTTTTTGGTAAATTATAATAATGAGGAGAAAAAATACCCACAAAATACAGGCAAAGAACTGGTTGATTTAGTAAATCCACCTCCTCCAAGCTGGCTGATGATTTCTAAAATAGACAGAATTTCATCTCTTGTTGGGGCAAGGACAAACTTGGAGCCCCTGTGATTTCAGCTGGAATAAACCTGATTATAAAATGACTTTCATGTCCATGATGTGTTTGCTGTAAAAACTGGAGGCATTTGAGCAAAGTGTGATTACACTGAGCAAAGTGGTTATGATGTCTTGTGTTTTGTGAGCTTGGTGGTTGTCTTCCTAAAACACAGGGCGTGCCAAGGAGGGTTGGCTTTGGGCAAAGGGGAACTGCAGAAAGCTTGGTAAGAATAACAGTGGCATTTTTTCAGTATGTTTGCGATAATAAAACAGTGTTCTTTAGCAGGTCTCTCTTCACTCACAAATTGAAGGCAAATTCAGACACTTCCCTGTCTTTTTGCAACATGTTATTATTTTATTTTTAATGAGCACTTAATAGAGACTGAACAAAACAATGCAAACAAACAAGACCCCAGCAACTCAATACTGAGCTTTGTGTATAAAGGAAACTTCATGAAATGTGAATCAGGTTAAATAGTTCAGTTATTGTCCGTTGTTTACATGTTTGAGGAGTGCAACTGTTTGGAATTGTTTAAGTAGTTAGGAAGGTGATCGTAACATTTACCAGCAAGTGACATAAATCCAGAATTAATTATAATGGCTTCAAAGGTTAAAGAGAAAGGGGATCATTGGGCCTGTGGTTTATTGTGAACTGTCAGGATAATGGAATTTTAATCAGTGTGTTTATTTTAGGAAGGATTAATTGCATGGCGTGATGCAGAAAATACAGTGAGCGAGGGTGGGACCCGAGCCCACGGCGTCGTTTTATTAAAGCAGATCAGTTGTAGCATCTTAATTTCCTCAGACATGTTTATGGGGAGCCATTTGTTTTGTCAAATTCTTTCCTGGCTGTTTGGGTTGCTGAAAATGAGTGTGTTTGCTGAGTGCATCCCCTGGGTGTCAGTCCCACCCCACCTGCCCTGGCCCTGGGACTGGATTCAGAGGCTTCTGATGGCAAACTATGTCAGGAAGCTCCTTGGGCTTGGGGTGTGGACCTGTGGAAAGGTTATCTGGAGGCTCTCACTGGAGAAAAAGGAGGTTCAGATTGGCTATAAGGAGGAATTTCCTCATGGGAAGGGTGGTCAGGCATTGGAAGGGTCTGTCCAGGGATGTTTGGACAAGGAACAAACACCCTGGAGGTGCCCAAGGCAGGACTGGCCATGGCACTCAGAGCTCTGGGGTGGGGGACAAGGTGGGCATTGTGCACAGGGTGGGATCCGTGGGCTGGGAGGGCTTTTCCCACATAAATTGAGATTCTGTGTTCCTGGTACAAGTTCCAGGGCCAATCCAAGGCAGGGGGCTCCACGGGCATCACCTCAGGAGCTGCCTCCCTCCCTGAGCTCCCTCCCTGAGCTACTCTCTGAGCTCCTTGATGCTGCACCCTGGTAGGAATATTTTCCCTCTCCAGCTCAGACACTGCACCAACCTTTGCTTCTGTTTTTTGCTTTCCAATATTTGTGCAGTCCCCTTTCCCAGGTGCTCCATCACCCTTTCCTTTCTCTTTAAAGGATGAGGGGAGGACAAGTGATGCTCCCTGTAAACTTTGTCTCCACCTCTCTTGTTTGGTGACACTTTATTTTAGCACATCAGTAACACCCCACCACAGAATCAGCTTTTCATTTAGACCAGCTGGCAAAGACAGCCTAATAATATCTTCCCAACAAATACCTTCAGAAAGGACAGCCTATCTTGATGTTAAAAGATTCAAAGTATCTCCTTTCCCTCTGATTACAGAAAGAAAAGCAACTGGGAACAAAGTGAAGGTGTGGCACAGCCAAAATTTCCACGTGCAGCCTCCCAGGATGCGGCTGGAGAACAAGTGAAGTAGAAAAGTAAAATACGAAGAGCCCAAGCTTTTGTGGCAGGAGAAGAACAAGCTGCCCAAAGGTTTGCACAGCCTGTGTTTCCAGGCCAAAGAGGAGGCCCGACCACCCTTTCAGTTGCAGAGAGTGAGAAAGTCCCCCCTGAGCCTCCTTTTCTCCAGGCTGAGTGTGTGGCTTTTCATCCCTCACCAAGGTGGCTGATGGATGGGCCCTGCTGTGGCTCCCACCCCATACCTGCACAGCCTCCCAAACTGCCAGAAACACCTCCTAATTCTCCTCAGAGCAGCTGAAAGATAGAAGTTTTGTTTGATTCTATTGATTATAATATATTTATCTCTTTTCCCTTGGGTGCCCCTGCCACTTGTAGCCACGTTTGCAGCCTCAGCTGCTCCCAGCAGGCCCAGTGGCAGTTCAAAGCCTTTTTATTGAAAGGTTTATGCTCTCTGAAATGCAATGACAGTGATTCAAAAACACCTATGCATTTCCATCTATCAATATAGTCTGCAGATATGCAGTAAAAATGAAGTTCTTGGTCAGCAACTCGAACTTCAGAACTTCCAACTGCTCCGTTTGAAAGAAGGACAATTATTTTTCTAGACATTGTATGTCATTCTCTTGTATCAGTTACACAAATCATGCAATCATTTAAAATGTTCATGGTGTGAATGGAAACACACAACCCAAAATTTCTGGCCAGTCTGACTAAGCTCAGCTGGCTCTGAGAATGAAGCTGGTTTGCCACGTTTTGTAGTTGGAGGAACTGGAAATTGAGGAGGATGAGCTGAGGATGGAGCAGCCAAGAGGGTCCAGGATTAAATGCCCCAGGTTTTAGCCCCTCCAAGCCCCCAAACCACGCGGGGATTGCTCAGTGCTCTGTGACACTGCTGCCTGCCAGGAATATGAATAGAGCTTTGTCCCCTACTTTTGGCGTTTCCCTCTCACCACAAATGTTTTGAAAAGCAATTAAGCTATTTAAGAAGCAGCCAACATGCCTACCAGGTAACAGGAGGGAACATTCAAAGGCAGTAACTCAAATGTGTTGGTTTTGGTGAGATCAGACCTTAATCAATGGACACTGATACTCGCAGGACACGAATGTGGTTTTATTTTAGCCCTGCTTTCACATTCAAAAGCTCTCTATCCTGCCTCAAATTTGTTATTTGCAGTCTTTAAAAGTGTGAGAGAAAGAGGCAAAATTGCAAGCTGATTGGAATTTGAAGATTAGATTTACATACTTGGAATTCCATTGCACTCAGGTAGGACGAGGTAAAACCAGAACCAACAACCCGCTGTCAGTGTCAGGTTTGGTCTTGTGAACAGTGATGTCCTAACACATCCACGTGTTTTCCCACATCCATATGCACAGACACATATTGGGGCATTCAGGGAGTTCAACCCTCCTGTTCTGTAGTGTCTGTCCCACCTGGGAGGGTGTAGAGGATCTTGCTGCCCAGGTCTCTGTCTCTGCCTTCTCTTTGGCACCCTCATGGATGACTCCTCATGGACAGCTGGTTTCTGCCAAGACCTGGCACTGGGAAGGTGGATGTTGTCCTGATCCAGTCCAGGATCAGAATTCACTCCATTGAAATCACCTTTGCCATATCATGGGCAGGAGCCTGTTTATCACAGTTCCCCAGAACAACTGAACCGTGACTGAAATCAGTGAAATCAGTTATGAAATCAGAAAATTCAACAAGAGATCATGGCTGAAATCATGGCAGATTGAAATCCATATTTGTGATTTGCCTTTTTTTAAAGAACCAACCAACCAAACAAAAAAAAAAAACCACCAAAAAAACCACTTTATTTTTTAAAAATGCATCTTTTTAGTAAGACGCCATCCACTCTTTGTGCCAGAGTTGCTTGTACAGAGCACATGACACCTTTGTTCCCAAAGCAGAGCAAAGAGAGCTGGGGTGGGAGGCTTATGTTTTCTTCTCCTTTCTCTCTTTTAAATGAAATTATTTGTTTAGTTTGAAAGGCAATCTGTGGCTGGGCTGGAGGGATTGTGCTCTGTGAGCTAGAGCAGGCAGCTGGCACAGGCAGTGAGCAACTGCACCCTTCCAAGAGGAAAAGGGGCTCACATGACAATATAAGTTACTCCAAACAAATAGTGATGAAATGGAGTGGAAGAGTCCTCCACTTGGATTACTCTAATGTTCCATTTATGGTCTCAGGCTTCTCCCAGGTTGTGATTATAAAATGTTGGCTGGCAACGACAGAAAGGAAAGAAAATATTCTCCTGGAGGTAACGAATCTACATTATCAAGTGGGGTTTTATTTGATATCAATAATAAATCACTACTGGGCTAATTCTGTTGCAGCCAGAATGTGAAATACACCCACCCACAGGGCTGTAGGTTGCTAAACTCACCCTGCAACCCCCCTTCTCTGTGCAGCACCAGAGTCTGTCCTTGTCATGGTCTTTGGGGGCCCTTCAGTCAATGAGGGTGTTTGACATCAGTTCAGATTGATGAACAGATGGTTCAGAAACCAAAATGCTGCTTGAGACCAGAAAACAGCACCATTTTTTTCATATGAAGATGATGAAATTGGGCACTTTTTACACTTTTGAATTATTGCTTCACCTGGGGACTATTTTGAATGAGGAACCTCACTGCAAACAGCTCCTGCAAAGAGGTTGGGCCTCAGGAGAATGGGATTAAACCGTGGAGAAACACTTTGTTCTGACTGTCCTCTGTGGTTCTGACCCATTCTGCACTGGAGGGAGCCCCAGAGAGCCAAGCCCTGTCCTCTGGGCCACTGTGCAGGAGGGTGAGGGAGGCATAGAGCTGGGGGACCACCTTGCCAGTGGGACAAAACCCTTGAGAGGCAAATGTTTGAAAGCAGAAGTGGCCTGAAGAGCAAGGACAAAGCAGAGGCTTTGGTTAGAACAAAACAAAGCACAACAAAACACAACAAAACATGACAAAACACATCAAAACACAACAAAACACGTCAAAACACAACAAAACACGTCAAAACACAACCAAACACGTCAAAACACAACCAAACACACCAAAACACAACAAAACACAACCAACACAAACCAAACACACCAAAACACAACGAAACCAAACCAAGCACAGTGACCACATCTTTTATTTTGGTCAGAACTGCTGCCCAAGGGGGAGCAGTTTCTGACAACGTCCCCTCCAGGTCTGCAGACCACGTAGCTGGTTTTTAACCTCTTTGAATCCCCAGAAACCTCCCCAGTCGTGCTCTGGGCGCTGCCAAGGTTGACCCCAAGCTCGGGAGCACTTGGAAAGGACACATGCCCTTCCTGCCCCGGGTGGCAGCTGCTCTGGGCCAGGCAGGCACTGTGGCTGCTCCGGGGGCACAGCCCGTGCCAAGGGCAGAGCATCCTTCGCCAGCGGGTCCGCAGCACAGGGTGGCACAGGGACCAGCCCTCTCCCTGCTCAAGAACGGGGCTCTGGGGGGCACTGCCAGCCCGGGCACCCCAGGCCAGGAGGGGCTGAGCTCCCCTGCCCGTGGCAGGCTGTGCCGTGCTCTGCTTGGCCCCCGTTACCTGCGGAAACCCACCAGCCCCGTCTGCGCTGCTCCGCAGCCCCTGTGCAGACGAGCGGAGCCAGAGGGCTGATCCCCCGGCCCCAGCACACAGCCCTCCTTTCAGCACCTTCCCCTTGCACAAAGACCAACTTATCCCACCTTTTTTTCCCCCTCCCTCTTCCCTCTCCCTCTGTCTCTGCTCCCCGTAGCCCTCGCCATGAAAAGCCCTCCACGCGCAGCCTAATAAAAAGTCCTGTGCCACCTCCTCCCCCCCTCCCTTCCCACCCACAACAGTGCTGCCAAAAAAACGGGGAAAAGGAAAAAAAAAAATTGGGAAAAAAAGGGAGAGTGAAGGCTGGGGCTGGGGGGAGTTAAACCTGGAACTCATTTAGCAAAAGGGACTTTAGTTAACAAGAAAGTTACCCATCACGAACTGCCAGTAACACCTCGAGTGATCCTAAATCCATTACCCAGAGACTTAGCCCTGGCTGAGTTTGATTTTATGAACTGTGAGGCTGCTATGTTGAAAGTCTGCAAATTGGACATAAATTGGGCTGCAGAAGGCTGGGGAGCTGAAAGGGTTGGGGGCTTTTCTGCCCCTGGTGACGCAACAGGCTTTGGCCACAGACACTCCAGTGAAGAAGCTGTGGATGAAAATCCCAAGGACAGTGGTGGGACAGGGAGGGAAAGCCCAGGAGACCTCAGGGCCCAGGGGTTTGGCTGAGCTGCTGCATCACCTGTCTGAGCAGGGGCAAGTCACTGCACTTGCTGAGCCTCAGAGGCTCCCCTTGTGTGTCCTGAGAGCTCTCACTCCTTTTATCCACGTGCCACCCTCATCACCTCCCTGAGCTCTGATCTCACTGTAGTTCAGTCCCCAAAATAGGGTGATGCAGAACAGACTCGAGTAGCAGAAAGCAGGTTTGATGGAAGCAGGGGGGCAGGGCAGGGGCTCGAGGGGATGCTGCAGCTTTTGCTGCTCTGTTCCAAAGCAAGGGCTGCTTTGGAGCTGCCAATGCAGCCTCAGTGTCTCAGAGTCTCTCATGTCTCAGCTGAGTCTCAGGTAACTCGTGCAGCTTTCAGAGTACAGACACTTCCAGCTGAGTCTCGGGTGATTTCCCAGCCTCAGGTAAGTTGTGCAAAAGCAGAGGTGAGGTGGGGTATGAGGTGCAAGGGAGGCAGGTGAGTCCCGGTGGGGAGCACGGGCAGCAGAGCTCTCCTGACAGCACTTTGAGCCACCTGTTAGTCCTTGAAATTCAGAGTTTTCATAGTTTGTTATCCTGATTTTGTTATTGTTTAAAACTCCTGTTATTTGCAGGAGTTGTACTCGCTGTGATGGTACCTTTTGCATTAAGGAAATTGAAGTGTTGTGGCCTTAGAAGCCAAACTCTGCTCTGACTTCAAGGGGCCTTTCCCAGCAGGATCCCAGGACCTGACCTGGCTGCAGCAGGAGGCAGAAGAGCTTTGGAGCTTCATCCCATGGCTGGTGGCTTCTCCTTTGCCCTCTGCTGGGTTTAGACTGAAAGAAGGTACCCCAAGGTAAAGAGACACATCATCAGCTCCCACTCACTGGGCCAGAAGAAATAGTTTTTGTACATAAATCTGCATGAAAATTTGATTTTTCACCTCAATGGCTGAACTAATTTTTTTTGTTACTATTATGACTTAGGTTGAACTGAAGCAAATGACTTTGGATTCCTTAGTGGCACAGAAAATAGAAACAGGACTCAGAAAGAAAATTCTTTCTCTTCCTCTGATTTGGCCTATCAGTAAACTGCTGCTGTTTTCAAATGTAGGCATATTTTGAAATAAAGTTGGGAAAATGAAAAATCAAGCTTTTTCTTATGAGAATCATTTTACTAAGAAAGGAGCAAACCTGCATTTTTTAGTGAAATAAACCATTTCTTGAGCCCATTTCAGCATTAAAACTTCAGCCCAATTCGGGACAGAGTTTGCAAAGCCACAAAATCAGAGGGTTTCTCTCAAACTTAGAGCAACTTTTTATCTCTAAGTTAAGCACGTGCACAGATGCCTTTCTGTGTGGGGAGCGTGTGGCCACCTCATCTCAGCCCAGACCTCTGAACACTTGATTTAGAAGATGAATTAATAAAATTCTGGAGGATCCTTTCCCTGCCTCGAGCACCTCAGGCAGTTGGTGGGTGCCGCTTTTGGGCAGTGCCTCGCCCTGACCCCGTGCGGCACAGCACCGCCTCTGTTATTTGATAAGCAAAGCCAACACGTGGCTAATTTTCCCAGCAAGGTGGCAACAATTCAGTGTGTGATATGTGAGGGCGAGGCACAGGCAGCTCATTTGGGTAATTTCTTACCCTTCTGGCTTCTGCAATGTTTCTTTAGGGGGCACTGAATATGAGTGATTGAGTGAGAGAGAGTCCGACAGAATTAGCACACACTGGATCTTTTGACCAAGGGGGGAAAAAAAAAAACCAAAACAAAACAGTCTAATGTTGGTCCAGGGGCACGTTCCCTTAGGATTTGGGAAAGAAAAACACCAAAGCATGTTAGTTTGGTGCTCCTGGAGCAGAGCAGAGAGTTCAATTAAAACCCATTTCAACCAAATAAAAAGACACTTAATCTTGGATGAGAGCGGCAGCAGCCGTCCCAGCCCGGCCTGCCCCAGGCAAATCCAGCTCACTGATCCCATTCCAGGCAATGTTCTTCCAGGAAGGTGCTGCCACCTCCCTCCTGGATTCCAGGGGCATTTCCCCTCGCAGTGGGAGCACATGGGCACCTCCTGGGGCTCACCCCACGGAGCCATCCAAAACTTTCCAGCTGTTTGTGCTCGTGTTTGCCGTGGAACCTCAACTGAATTAAAGTCCCTGTGCTCTTTTTGTATTTTCCCCTTGTCTTGTCTTTCCTTTTTCTTTTTCCCCCCTTTTTGATTAATTCTTGTTTGTGAACCAAGGTGTTCTGCTGCCTGGATGGAAAAGTCCTCTTTTTTCTCTAAGTACAAGGAGAAATAATCCCCAATTTTAAGACCAGAAGGTCTGTCTCACACCTTCATGTGCCCCTGCCTTGAGGTGGTCCTGCTGCCCCAGTGTCCTTCAGCCCCAGCAGACCTGCAGACACCCCTGAGGCATCTGGTGGCTGGAGGAGCCTCTGGCTTCTCAGATTTTGGGGTGAACCAGACCCAAACACAGAAATTTTATGGCTGTGACTCTGGATTTCCACCACTGAACTCTTCCCTGGATCCATCCCAACTTTATTTTATTATTATGTGCACTTAAACCTGGGGGCTTTTAGGGCTTAACTTCCAGGAAGGCTGAGCATCCAGGGCTCCTACTTGTCTTGAGGCCACCCAGGCCAAGTGTAGATGTGGCCCCAGGAGCTCTGGGCTGGGAGGAGCAGGGTCAGCACCACCAGCCTCGCTGCTCAGAGCTCTGCACTTCAACAAGGGTGAACAGTGTTCCTCTCAGCTCCACAGCCAAGGTGCTCCTCACATGCAGCCTCTGGTTCCTGACTCACTACCAGGAGAGCTTAAAAAAGTATTTAAAGATAATTTATTCTTGCTGAGCAACAATAGCAATAGTTAATCTCTTATATTAAAACCTTTAATGACTTAGGGGACTTATGAAACCATCAGAGCCCGTTTAATGACTGCCTGCTCTGGCCCACACTTTTCAAAGCTTAAATCTTTAACAGAGCAGAAAAGAAATACACAACAATTTTTGGGGGGGTGGGGGGGGGACTGTACTAAAATTTATGGGGCTGTTTGGTTTCCAGGACTCCTGTTCCTGCTGGGCAGTGCTCTGATGATGTATTATGGTAACATGTCATCAGGGCCATGGAGCTTCATGATGCATTACAGCAATAAGTCGTTTGTAATGCATCACCAGAGCAGCTGCTGGCCCAGGCTGGGACTTCAGCAAAAATCAGGCAAGGAGTTCAACACACACCAAAGATGCTTTTTTTTCCCTCCTCCCTTTCCTTGCCCTTCTCCAGGTCCTTTTCTCCTCCTTGCTCCCGACCTCCCCCCCTGCCAACAGCAATTTGCTGGTCCTTTATTCACTCTGGCTCTCCCATGGAAATTCCTTTCCATGGTGGAACCAATGGAGCACAATGCTCTGCTCCCCAGGAGCACCCCCTGAGGAAGAGGAGGGTGACTAAGAAGGAGATGTGTGATCTCTGCAGACTGGGAGCCCAGCTCTGACACGGACCAGTTCAAGGGGGCACAGCCCTATTTACTATGACTAATTAAGATTTACTAGTTAAGCCCTAATTTAGTTGCACCCTCCTCTTAGTTCTCATATTTTTGTTCAGCTAATGATATCAACAATTCTCACTGATCCATGGCAACATCCAAAATAACTTAATGAACTGGGGTAGCTCTCAGCCAGAGTAATGCCTGATCTCAGGAGTCTTTAGCAACAGGCTCCCTCACCTTCCTCACCTCTGCTCCAAAGCTGACCAGGTTCCCGTGCCAGAGTTCAGGGCAGGAGAGGAGTTCCTGCAGTGTCCAGGTAACAGCCTTGTAGCACCTCAAACCAACAATCTCACTGCCACCTTTCCAAACTTCTCCTGTCTCTTCTGCTTGGCTTGGCCTTTTACACATGCAGCAAACAGACCTTTGGAAACTCATCAAACACACTGAACCCCCTTTTTTTTCAGCCTTGAGGACTCACTTGGCTCTGTTCCTCTTCAGCTGTTTCTTTAGAGGGGGCCCAGGTGAAATGTTTGACTTGACTCTCATCGATCCCCAGGCTCGAAGGTGCTCGGACGTGGTGGCACAGCCAGGGAGATGTTTCCATGTGGGACAGAGGGGAAGGACAGCTGGGACCAGGTGTAGCCCTGGAGAGGGTGCCTGGCTCTTGGGGGTGGCATTAGGACCTGCTCTGGAGTCATCTGCTGTTCTCTTCAGCGCAGGTTGGCTCAGGGGATCATGTAATGTTCAGCGGGGAAGAGCTGGATCCACCGGCCATGCACACACACTGCAGAGTTTGTCATGTTCCAAGGGATTGTTTGGAATTTTTTAACTTCTTTCTAGTCCTCCCTCAGCATCCAATGCCCTGCACTTCTTAAATCACCCAGCACAGCGGAAAGAAAGGGAGGAAAATCACATCCATGGGTTGTTACCATGCATGAGGCATAACCAAGTGCTTCAAATCCCTGAGGGGATTACTTGGGAATCACCAGGCCACCTGGAGTTTCATTATGGCTCTTACAAACAGGCTTTTAGCAAGAAGGATGAGGTGGGGGGAGAAGGGGTGCTCTGTTTAAGCCCTGAAAAGAGATAAAGTTCACAGAGCCGAACAAAGCCTCCAATGGGCTCAGCCGAGTCAGCTGAGCCCGCCGACTGGAGAGGATTAATCAGAGCAGAAACTGTCAGCTCCCAACAAACCCTTCAGCAGAGTGTCCAAGCCACAGAGCTCAGCACAGACCAGCCTTAGTCATCCTCTAATCACCTACTGCCTTTGCCCAGGCTCGGGCTGTGACTCAGGACTTTGGGGCAGAGTCCAAGTCCCCTTTGCTCTGTCACAAGCCGCTCCTGGGCCCTGAAGCCCCCCCTGTAGGACAGCCCCTCTGCCACCCCCCTGTGTGTCCTGGCCCCTGGGTCACCCCCTCTGCCGCGTCCTGTGCTTTTGGTTATTCACAGCATCTCTGATGCAGATGCACTTTGCGTTTTGGGGGCAGCCTTGACTAGGATGGAGGAGGTCAAATACGTCTTCAAACACCAGGGTGATGCCTCTGATATCCGAGTGCTTTGGCCTGCTTTTGTCTGAAGAAGAATTAAATTCCCCACTTTTTGACACCTTTGTAAATTTATTTCATTTATGCTCCACAAATTTCTAACATAAAAATGTAGAGGGAAAAAGTTAAAAATAATAAACCTCTTCACCCTTGAACTCCTCTGGTACCTCTGCACTCCTTACTCTTTCACATAATGCCAGGACTGTGGAAGGACATAAGGCATGTTTTTGTATTATTTTGCAAAATTGCAATAATGAATCAGCAGGTAAAATCTTCTGGCCTGCATTAAGAAAACAAATAAGTGGCTCTAAGGATTGTCTTGGACGTCACTTTTGATTAGAGTTAATCCTAGGTGGTGAGGGAACAGATGACACATCTGTTAGAAATGCTGGCACAGTTCTCAGGCTGTGCAAGAATAACTCAGGGTTTGCAATCTGTAGGAATCTACTATATATTGAACTTATAAACATAGACAGTAGCTCTTATGTTCTCTTTTAAATAACCTGTCCCTATTGCAGGTTTGTTTGCGGACCTAGATAAGAAATCCTGGAAGAATAAGAGGAATTGAGTGCACGTGATACCCTCAGCAGGCTTAGGCAGAATGAGTGTGCAGGACTGAGGGGACAGGGGTGGGGAGGACCTCCCTGCCCTCGCTGGGTTGTTCCCTCCTAACCAGTGAGGATTTGCACTCCCCTGGACTCAGAGCAGCTGGCTGAAGGGGATTCCCTGGGGGTGCTGGGTCCTGCTTTGCCTCTGAGCTGCAGCATTTCACCTCCTTGGCAATGAGTGTCAGGGCTGTGAACCAGCACCCACTGGGCTCTGCTGGCTGACTCCTCTCACACGGGCCAGGCAGTCAGGAATTCAAATTCAGGGAACCCCGAGGTGACTGGAGGATCCTTTTTTCCTCCAGCTCAACCTTTATCATGTTATTGAGGATAAAAAGTATGTCATCAAATACCTTTGCTCTGGGTACTGGAATTAAAGCCTCTCATCACAAGCTTTCAACTGGCTGCCAGTTTGAAACTGTTAGAAAGAAACTCAGCCCAAAATTCTCCCTCTGCATTTGTTCTGTCACTCTGTTAAAACAGAACAGCTGAACAAATTATCAACATTTTGTGAGGATTAGGAAAATTGATACAGGCTGACTCACTGCATGCCTGTATAACCCCAAGTCATGTTAAAACCCAGGAAATGAGACTGGGACTGGAAAGGGTGAGAGAATTATTGTATTATTGTAGCATCCTACAATGCCAGATCATTGGACTCTCTTTTCCACTGGATATTTATGCCCTCGTAGATGTCAGAACACTCTTGCTCCAACCTGATCACCATTTATTCTTGGGATATATTGATGCTCCACTACAAATTTTGTTACTCTACTGAAGTACAACTGGAATGAAATAATTAGTTCATTTTAAGCTGCATATGTTAAATATGAAAAATAGATTAAAAGTTAAACCATCATTACAGACTGAGTGTTTCTAAATTGTATTTAACACAAACCAATGGATAGTAAGAATTTTTAGCGATGTCAGGACATGTAATGGTTAGCAAATGAGGTGTTCATTTTGAAGGACTTCAAGAAGAGAAAAAAAAACTTCCTGTTCCTCCATCCCTCCTGCCACCATCCCGAAGGCCAGGGCTGGGATTTTAGCCCCAGTGCTGGGTGAGCCAAGGATAACCCTGGTCCATGCTGGGGCGGAGGGACAGGGTCCAGCCAGCATCACCTCATTCCCTGCCTGTGATCCCCGCTTTGTGGCAGGATCACCTGTCAGAGCAAAGGGCTCCAACTTTTCCTTGCCCACGGCGGACCTTTTGATGCTGCGGGTGTTGATAATTAGGTCCTAATTGAGTGATTAATAGCCCCAACAGCTCGTGTCTCTGGGGGCACATGAGGAGCAGAGGGTGTGTTCTCCCAGCCCACCTTGCCTGGCAGGTCCCTCTGGGCTCCTCCTGGGATGGGGCTGTGCCCGGTGCTCCTCAGGAATGTGCAGAGCCAGCAGACCCAGGGAGGTGACTGCATGTCCTCCTGAGTGCTGGGATCACCCTTTCTGAGACACAAGGGATAATAACTGGGGCAGGAATAGGCTCCCATTTGCTCCACAGGCGGGGAAAATCCCTCTAGATGCATTGCACTTAATTAAGAGAGCCTATTAAGGCAATATTAAAGGAAGCCTTTCTCAGCAGGCTCCCACGGTGGGGAGGCACACAGAGCTCTCAATTGAAGCCTCATTGCAGGCCTGTCCTGCTGCCCAGCTCCGTGGGCAGCCTGGGAGCTGCTTAATCCAGGGCTTGGAGCTGGGAAAAGGGCTTGCAAAGAGCAGGGAGGGGGGGATATCAAAGGAGATCAACCTGGGGTTTATTACATGCTCACTTCGTGGATGGAGGGGAAAGGTCCATAAATGGGGTGGTTATTTAGCACTGAATGAACAACTGATAGTGTGGATGTGGTTAAAAACTTTAAAATAGGACTTAAGGAATGCAATGGTAAGCTTTGCTGAATGATTCTGGCGTGCTGCTGGGCAGTAATAAGCAGCTCCTTGCTAAAAAGTGCAAACTTCTGTATGAAATCAAAGAAATGTTTCCTTCTTCTCCTACTCCTCACTCATACACAAGTTAGTGACCACTTTTTGTTCCCTCTTTACTTCTCAAGTGCTGTCCCCAGCCTGAGCAGCACTACTGGAGTATGATCCTGGCTATAGGGGAATCAGACAAAGGGGAGATGTGATGATTAAGGAGCTCTGTCCTGCAGAGATTCCCTCCAGCCACTCTTTATTAGAAACTGCTGAACTGTGAAACTACAATAGAAATAATAAAATAAATGTAACCAAAGGGGTTGATTTTGCCTTACCCAGCACAAAAGGAACAGCATGAATGTTTAACTGGAGTAACATTGCTAACAATAATTCCCATTTTTCAGAAAGCATTTCCTCAATTTAAAGGACTGCACAGCCAGTACCTGCAACACTGTGGAACCAGCAATTGCATCAAATGGAATGGATGGGGCTGCACCATGAGAGGGCAAACCTTCAGAGCCAGGGGAATGCTGGTGGCTGCCCAAAACCCAGCTCTTGATACCAGTGGGCATCCTGGAAGGGTTCAAGGCCAGGCTGGGTGGAGCTCTGAGCAACCTGGCTGAGGGAAGGTGTCCCAGCCTAGGGTAGGAGTTTGGAACTGGATGAACTTTAAGGTCCCTTCCAACACATACCATTCTGAGATTCTACAATTGAAGAGGGTTTGGGGATAGAAAGCTCAGTTTTAGTTGTGATGGTTGTAGAAAGAAGCTTGAAAATATGACCTGAGTTGGCTCAATTAATTATGGGGTGGGTGGGAGGGGAAACTTTATATTGTAATGATATAAAGGGCTTGGGGAGTTATGTATTGATGTGAGATTTCTGCCTCCACATGCTGGGTTGGTGGTCAGCAAGCACTCCCAGATTGCCCTCACTCTTAAATTCCCAATTAGAACAAACCCCAAATTATTACTTGCACGGATAAAGTACCATGTGTGTGACTGCACTGCCCATGTTTTATTTTTACACCAAATAACAAGGGGCTCTAAAGCCTGGGATCCTTCCCCAGCCTATTCCAATAGCTGAATTAAAAGAGAGGAGCCCACTGCAGAATGTCTGTGAGGTGCAGCCCGAGGATAATTGTGTGTGGCTGCAGTTTGTTTGCCTAGGAAAAGCCAGAGTAACCTGAGAGTTCATTAGGAGAACAGTGCAGGACTCCTGCCATCTTCCAGTGGGCTCCTGGCAGCTTTGAATGCAGAAGTTACAAGGAGAGCCTTCAAGAAGTGACAGGAAAAGCTGAGGAGATAACGAAACTGGCAGGGAAATTAAGAGAAGCCTTGGGTTCTCTAACCCACAGTGATTAATGCCTTTTTAGTCCCATGATCCTTGGTTTCCACTTGAATTGATAAATTAGCAAATGTGGCTTCTCTGCTTTAAATCAATACCCCAAGAAAAACCTTAGCTGGCTTCACTGGCCTATTTGTCATCTTGTTTCTAGCTTAAGGTTGGACATAACACTTATTAGCTGCTATTTTTTCCAGTTGTATGTGAATTTCTTTTTTATTTTAATTGTTATGCCCAGAAGCGGTTGGTGTGACCAGCAGCTGAAATGCTAATAATGTTCAGCATGTGGGCAGAGCCAAGAGGGTTAATAATGGTCTTGCCAAATTCTTAGGACTACCCACCCTCTAAGGACCAATTGGTGTCCCAGTGTCAGCATAGGCTCTGAGTCTCACCAAAGTCCAGATGGCTCTTTTGCAGCGTTTTTGCTCCACACTCCCATTCTCCCTCTAGCTGTGGTCGATTTTCCTTCACACTCACTTGACATCATGGAAATTCAGTTGATGCCAGTAATTCCTGGTGGTGTGTGGGGGCCGTAGGTGTTCCTGTCATTAGAGCATGAGATGGCTTTCCCAGCCAGCGCTCGGGAGCAGCGCTGCAGCTGCCAGAGCCTTCCCCTCCCCAGCTCCAAAGCCATCCCAGAGCTTGTCTTGGGGAGCTGGCAGGGCTCACCACCGTTCCTCTTGGCGTGCTGTCCCTCGCTGATTATTTAAACTCCATTCCACAGCAATTATCCCTCCCGGACCCCTCCAGGAGAGAAGTTGCTCGTTTGGAAAACGATCCTGTCCCGATGAGCTGCCCCCGCGTAAATGTATCTGTCTTTGCATGAAACAAGCCCAGAATTCAGACATACCTTGTGTTTATTTTTGAACATGGGGGTTTTTGTCAGGGAATGTGCAGCTCGACCTTCTGCTCAACAGGAAAATGTTTCTGCAAAGAGTTAAAGGGGGTGAGTCACCCGGGATGCTCCTGCCAGTTCTCGGGTGGTGGGATTCCCGTAAACAGCCCCACACTTTGAACCCGCGCCTTCTCTTTTCTGTCCTGCTCCAACCACTAAAACAACAGGCCACCACGGAGTTCCTCCCTGCTAAACCAAAACACTGATTAAACCATGGAAACTCAGGCTGAGAGTGTCATTTGGGGGGGGACCTTCTGTTCATCATCACGTCCTCTTTGATTCGCTCTGTCTCGAGGTTGGCCGAGTGCTGTTTGGGTGGTGTGGAGGTTTGTTACAACCCCAGGAAAGCTGTTCTGGGTCTGTGTTCAGGTCCCTTCCAACCCAAACCGTTCTGGGTTCTGTGATTCAAGAGGGTTTTGGGATAGAGAGCTCAGATTGAGCTATACCTACAGACACAGAGATGTAGTGGCACAATCAAAGACGTGAAAAATGAGGGAGGATAGACCTTGGGGCTAATAACTTTTGTGCACAAATGTCCTCCTGGATCCTTTCCCTGCAAATTTAATCTTGGGCTGGTTATTCCTTATCTCTCTGCTTCCAGTTTCCCTCCTCCCTCTGAAGAGCTTTCTCTGAGGGACCAGGTCCTGGGCTGGTGGGATCACAGCTCTGGCCCTGCTCAGTAACTTCTGTACAGATCAGCATTCACCCTTTTATCTGTTGATATCAGTTCTCTGCCGGAAAGTCACTTAAAAAACTTGATTTAATGAAGTCATGTTCATCTGTTGCAAGATATACTTACATGTGCAATCAATACTAATAAATATTGAATTCTCAAGTTGACCCTAAAAACCCAGTTCTGCCCATTTTTAGTGGAAGTCAGGGACATGGGGTGGATATGGGAACTGCATCAGTAAGACTCTTGGAGATTTTCTGTGGATGTTCTGAAGCTCAAATTCCCCTGGATAACTGCTCAACATTAATACCACACAGAGTTATGAGACCGAAGGATCCCAGAAATAATAAGAATAATGTGCATGTTAAGGACATTACATAACCCTCCATTACCCTGGCATGAGTCACTGCTGAAGTGCCCTGTATATCTTTCAGGGTGGATTAAGGATACGAGCCACTGGGTATCATGAGGGCTCCTACAACGCTCCATAATGTCTCCAAAATGTGAAATGTCTTTTGAGAACAACTCTGAAAAATCACCATTTGTCGTGTGCAGTAAATAACTTGGTCACTGGGGAGGTCAATAGCTAAAGGCTCCCATCCAGGTTGGGGATTAATGACCTGCAAAATACCAGTTTAAAAATAGGCTCTTCTTCCACTTAAAGACACACAATAATGCAGCATCTCCTGCCATTCCTTAGCCAAGTCCCAGGCAGAAAAATGGGCTTTGCGGTGGATGCACAGAGATGAGTTAAGCAGTGATAGAATGAACACTGTGTAAATCAGAGGCTGGTGGCACTACACCCTCTTCCTGTTGTTGTCAGGATGTGGCACGAAGGACCAGAGACATCCAGGAGTCATTGGCTATGTCAGGAACAATTGTGAGGGAAGAGGCTGAGATGCACCTCCCTGCTCCTGCTGTGTTTCTGTTGGTCCAACATCTGATGACAAGTCATAAATGTCCCTGCAGTGGACAAATTTCCATGCAGAGGGGGAATATTTACGAGGAGATTCCAAGGTATAGAACGGTGTGAGGGAGGGCAGGAACCCAACCTGTCCTGGGCTGGGAGGATCGATGAGGTGACTTAGTCCTTCATGCTTTGTGTTGTAATGTCCTCGTGTGCACACCCACAGTTAATGGGCTGGGCTGGGCTGCTCAGAGTCATTTTTCAGAGAATTTGGTGTCCTCAATTTGCCAAGATGGTTTTGCAATATGTCAGGATGTTTAGGAAAAAAAATATAGAAAATGAAAATTCCTCTTCTAGCTCTGCTTCTTTTGTATGTCCTTTTAATGGGGCCATGAATAAAGAGAATATTTCATGCCTCAAATAGTAAAACTGGAGGCACACTGGGAGCAAAGCTCTAAAGAGATGCTCTTTATGTTAAAGGGACCATAGGGTGAAACACATTCTGCCTTGCATGTCCAGAGACATGGAGATGTCTCTGAGCTGGGCTGATTCCTCCAGGATCATTAACCCAGTAAAACATGACTCAAGCCACTCAGTAGCTGTGAGGTGATACAGGTATTTTGAACTTCCGATCATTTGTAGAAATGAGTTCCTCTATGTTGACTACCATTTTCATCAAATGGAGCAGCTGAACCCTTCTTTCTGCAAGGTTCTTCTCTCCTTTTTGCCTTGTGTTCCTCCTTCCTTCAAACCAGGGAAAACAGAAATTAAGGTGAGGAGCTGTCTAGCAGACCGAGCTCTGCTGCTTTCTTTATCCTGCACAGTGCAGGGCAGATGCTCTGGTTTCCAGTCTGCAAAGAACAAAGCTTTCTCCTGGACTCTTTATTTTAAACAGGAGAGGCCACCCACAGCTCCAAACATGCCCAGCGAGAGGAAAAATAAATGGCTGAGCTCCTCGCCAGACACGGATGTGCAGAGCATGTCTGTGAGGAGGAACTGTTTGGAAAAAGACATTCCCATCCCACCCAGGGGCTGCCATGGGATGGGGCTGGGGGGCATCAGCCCCTCCCAGCAGTGGGGAATGGCACAGGGAGCGTGCTGGGATGGAGTTAACCATAAATCACCCCTGCTCAGCAAGCCAGACCCGTACACATGTTGGAGAAGGTAATTTGGGAAGGTTTCAACACGGGAGTGCCAATTCTGCTTCACAGGAAGGCAAAAGTCAGCAGTGCTCTACTGGCTCGTGGCCATAATATCCAGCAAAGATCCCACCACCATCCTGAGCCAGCAGATTGTCCTTCTGGACAGAGGCAGAGAGGGGTGGCTGGACCTGCTGCAGGGTCAGAGGGTGTGGTTGGCAGGGGTTCCTTCTCCAGGTGTGTTGGTTCCAGGGTTGGTCATGGGCAGGTGGAAGCAAGTGCTGCCCCAGCCCCTTGTGGTGGTGCTGGAGGCACAGGAGGTGTCTCAGCCTTTGGAGACATGTCCATGGAACACAAGAGGGAATGAAATGACACGAGGGGCCAAATGTTTATTATTTCCCCGAGCTGGCTCTTTTCTGACTGCCCCCTCCTCAGCTGGAGCAGAGGTGACCCCCGAGCTCTGCGTGTCGTGAATCACCACTGCAAGTGCTTTGGGGTTTTTATTCTACAGAACCATTTTAAAACATGTAGAAGAAGTGAGGGGGGTGTTTGCTTTGGAGGTTTCCCATGCCTGCTTATGGCAAGTGCAGGACTCAGAGTGGGCTCCCTCTGAGGGTGGCGCTGCCTTTGCGAGTCAGCCAAAATTTGAGACCCGTGTTTGAAATTGTGAAACACTCGTGGGTTTTTAAAGATGTATTTTCATGGCTTGCTCACTACAGACTGAAAAATGGCTTTCCCTTTCAGTGGAAAGTTGAGACTCACCTACAAAGAGTACTTGAACTTGGGCAGCAGTCAGCAGAACTGGCAGCACAGCATCCCATCGCTGCCTCTGCCATCACATCCTGTCCTTTCAGTCAAAATTCGGCTGTGGGTCAAGTTTGTACCTGAGATTTAAGAGCAGAATGGCAACACTTCTGTCTCAGTCTCACTGCAGGCAGGAATCACTCAAAGAATCCATGTTTTCACTTATTAGATATGTGTGTCACTCTCAGTGTGGTGTTTGTGCTTATTTTAATCTACCTGGTGTTTAAGGTTTCCTCTGGAAAAGGTTGGATCGTGCACTGGGTTACACTGGTGTGGATCTGCCAAGGGCAGCGGGGCAATGTCAAAGCAGTTCAGCTGCAGCTGGACCTAAAATCACTGGAGTTCAGCACATTTTACACTGAAATAGGGTTTGTTTTGTAAGTCAATAACAACAGGCAAAGGAAGAAAATGAGTGTTCCTCCTGTTTGATTAATCTACAAATACTGTGCATGAAACTGAGCTGTGGAGCAGGGCTGGGACAAGTTCCCAGGGCAGGAGCAGGTCTGGGGTGGGCACAGCAAGGGCAGCTCCTGGTGTTCTGCCCCCACTCTGCTGTCCCACACGCATTGGTTTGCCCTTCCCTGCCCTCTCCCTGTGCCAGGAGAAGTGATCACTCCATCCCTGTCAGGAGCACCTGGCAGCCCGAGAGCAGCTCAGGGCCAGCCATCAGGGGGCTGCTCCCTGCCTTCCAAAAACTCCTTTTATTTCACCCTCACTGGCAATAACTAATATGAATGCAGGAAATATTGTGCAATATAGGGGTTTTATAAAAAATAAGTAAATAAATTCTTGATTATGGATCGTGCCTTGATAAATTAATAAATCAAATAAATTACAATTAAAGCCACATGAAAGTGTGGAGAGTGGAGCTGAACAAGCTGTGGCACTCAGAGGTCCGTGGCTGAGGTCTGTGTTACTCACACTCACACGAGGCTGTAGCCAGAGTTCAACTCCACATTTCACATTCACTAATGAAATCCTTAGTGCAAACCTTGAGCTGGAGTGGCTCAGTTTCATCAAAACCATATTTCGTGGCCTGTTTTCCACCTTAAGTTAGACTAAACTCACACGAAGCCTCATCCAGCCTGGCTTGAATGTGAACCCCCGTGAGCCTCCTCGAGGTCAAGCAGGGATGTTTTGTGTTGGGGCAAAAGCAACTCAGCGCTGCAACACGAACAGGGAAAACAATCAACGCTCACAGAATTTGTTACCTGCGTTTCTGTATCAGTGTTTCACTGAGCACAGAGTGGAGGAGTTAATAGAAACCCATTTGGATTTTGGGGACGTTTCTGCGAGTTCCTGTTCACAGAACGTTTTCTCCTGTTGCCTGTAGGGCAGAAAGTTCCTATAGGAAATAATTCTATTTGCTTTCATTTTCTTTATTTGCTTCTGTCCCACTAACCACATAGGTTTAAAGTCTTTGAGATGCTTGAAAAAGCAGGATGTTTCTTTGCCCAGAGCTGCTCCCAGCCACACGTTTGCTGTCTGGGCTGATGTCAGAATCATCTGGTAATGGCGTAATGGAGATTGTTCCAGCCAAGTGGTAAACATTAAAATGGAGGTTTAAATCGTGGCCAAATTTTTCTCAGCTAATGGTACTTCAAAGGCCTTGGATGTGAGTCTCCTCAGAAACACGTTTTTGGGGGTTTTTTGTCTTGGAGGTGGCAGTGATAGCCCTGTTTGAGGCTGGCCCAAGGAGAGACTCCCTCGAGGAGTTCTATTGAAATCTTTTCTTCTTCTTTATTTTTATTAGACAGTGAATGTCTGGGGTTTCCAGAACCAGACTATGGGACTTCTGGAGGTAAAGGGATTAAAAAACATTGAGAAAAAAAATACAGAAGCTACAAAAAAAGAAAACAAGAAAGAGGCTGATAAACTTCGTGGGGAGGGGAATAATAAAAATCAGCATATGGAAACGCTGTTTTATTTTTGGAACCTCCATACAGCTTCATTTCATTGGAGAGTTAATCATAGAGCCTGTTCCTGAAACCCCTCTGGCTTTGGGAAGGGCAGAGCTGAGGAGGCAGCAGGGTGACCTCAGCTTGGGGCATCTTGGGCACCTCTGGGGCTGGG
>VXAU01002079.1:974887-995489 GCA_013399695.1 Formicarius rufipectus
TGGGGATGGGGGAGCAGTGGGGATGGGGGAGCAGCAGGGCTGGAGGAGCGGTGGGGTTGAGGGACCACCCCAGCCCCACATTAGGAGATGCCCATTTGCACCCCACTGCTCTCACTGCAGCTCTGCAGGTCCTGGAATTTCAGAAGTGCCTCAGGCCCAGAAATATGACAATGCAGTAAGTGCAAAATCAAACTGCGGAGGTTCCTTTTATTGCCATTAAATTCCATGGTGAATATTGCAGAAGCTTTGGTTTTATTATTGCTAATTCCAAGCATAATAAATATGCTTCAGGATCTGGGCTGATTTATTATCATTTTAAACAGTCTGATATTTGCAGCTTTTCAAAATTTTCAAGCAACGTCCATTTCCAGTCACAACCTTTCTTTTCATTTCACTTGAGACACACCATCGGTCCTAAAATCCAGTATTTAAAATACAATCATTACTTTCCCTGCTTCATTAGATATCTCTTAACTTGCTGAGACTGAGGGAATATAGAAGGATTTGTTTTTTCTTGTCACCTTGTCAATCTGAAAGTTTTCTCAAAGGCAGTTAAAAATCATTGAACTGAACCACTGAGTTTTATTCAGGTTCCAGAATCCTTTCCTTTCTGTTCATACTTTTTGTAAGTCCAGATAACCAAACTAGGTGGTCTATTCCTAATCATTTGCACCTTTTCTTTTATACTTTGTAGAAATCTAATACATTTTGCTCCTGTTAGTAATAATTGATAAGTTACCAAATAGGAATGGTATCAACATCTGACCAAACCAGATGTGAACTACTTTAATCTAATTTTATGTTACAAATCACAGTTGGACTCTATGATCTTGAGGTCTTTCCCAATCCAAATGATTTATGATTCTAAATGGTCATTTTAGATTTTATACCAACTTTTTTACCCATTGGAGGCCATTTTCCATTTCAATAAATTCCAGTCTTAAATGCTGCATAAAGAATTCCTCCCTTTTCTCTTCTGGGGGTGAAGAACATACGAAGACATTTACCAGTGTCACCTTCACCCAAAGGCTATTAAAGAAAAGAAATTCCATTTAGAAACTGTGTTGGCTTTTCATTTAATCAGAGTCATAATGAAGTGAAACCTGAACTCAATGGCTTGGCCCAGAAAATCCCCAACATGGCTCACAAGCTTGGAGCTAAGACCCTGACAGGGTTTGCTAAGAGGTTTCTAAGACTTTTTGCTGTTTTACACTAATTGGTTCAGTCTGAAAACAAACACAGGGCTGACCAGGCAGAGCTGCCCCCAGACCTCTGACCTCCTGAGAAATGCCCCAATCAGGTGGTGCCCAGACCCTCTGCCCAGCTCTCCTGAGGATGATACTCAGGAGGGAAGGGTTAGATGGGATGAAATCCTTCCCTGGCAGGGTGGGCAGGCCCTGGCACAGGTGCCCAGAGAAGCTGTGGCTGCCCCAGCCCTGGGAGTGTCCAAGGCCAGGGTGGATGGGGCTTGGAGCACCCTGGGCTGGTGGAAGGTGTCCCTGCCCATGGTCTGAGGTGTCTCCCAACCCAAACCATTCCATGATTCTGTGTTGCTGCACTGGCAGAAGGGGCTCAGTTACTGATGCTCTCACACTGACCTGAGCATTTGTGCCACTGATTGTTGTTCTTGTTGTCATGAACGTTCCAGTCATGACCTGATCCTGACATCCCTCATCTGCTCAGGAACACAGTAAGGACTCATTTGAGTCTCAGCAGCTTGGGAGGAGCCTGACAGTCCAAAGAATTAAAGGAGCAAAATGAGATAATTCACTGACCTGGAGCTTTGAGTCCCTCAGTGACACAGTTGGGCCAGTCAGGGTCCAAATAAAGGATAAAACATTCAGTCTTTGGGGGCTCTTAACTGTGTCATTGACTGAGAGACTGTTCACAGCTCACGTGGGTTTGTGTTCCTGCATATTTGACCTGATTTCGTGGGGTTTGTGATTTGTTGTGGGGGTTGTTTATGGACACAGAGGAGCGGGATGGGTTCGTGGAGAGCAGCACAGCTGGAGCTCCCCAGATGTGTGGCACTGTCTCCTATACACTCCAAACCTTCAGCATGCCCTGAATTTTATCAGCCATGCAGGGCTGGGATGAGCTGGGGCAGAAATTAAATCATCCTCTCAGTAAAAACCCTTAAAACCTGAATATAAATCCCTCCGAGGGCAGCGAGGGGAGAGCGATGTTGGCGTTTCCCTTCGGCACTAAGAGCACTCAGCGTTGCATCAGAGCCCTGCCCCGAGTGATTTCTGCCCCTGATTTATTCCTTGCAGTGCTGATGGGCTATGGGAAAACAAGCCTCCTACCAATTCCCATGTCCATCTCTCTCTAACTTTGGGGATGCAGCTCTGGATTTTCGTCTCCCTTCCAGTTCAACAACTCATGGAGGTTTTCCTCAGCTCTGTGTACTGATTTCTTTATCACAGCTGGTTTGTCCAGAGTGGCTGGCTGGGTGATTTGCTTTAGTGCCAGGACAAGAGGGATTTTTGGAAGTTGCTGTGTCAAAGTAGAAAATGAAGATTTTCTCCTATTAGCAGGAGTAGAGACACAGGTTTCTCTTCCTCCTTGTCAACATTTACCCAGTGGTTTGAACCATACACTTTGTCGAATCTCCTTTCTGTCAGAAGTGCTGGTATGATCCCTCTAGACAGTCCTTATTTGATAGCTTCTATTCTGACCTTTTCATTTCATTTATTGTAATGCTTAAATGAAATTATTTCCTACTGGTTAGAATATGGGGCTGCGCTTTGCATCCCAAGGACTACCCAAAAGCATGATGGTGTCCACACTGCTCCAAAGTTTGTCCTACATCTCTTTGGCCATTGAGTCTCTGATCACCATATCTCCTTGAGTCAGAGCAAGTGCCCTCAGGAACGCAAGGAAGGATGATCAAACCTAAGGGTAATGCTCCAACTCAGCACCAAAATCTGACCGAATTATCAAAGGATAAAATAGGAGAAGGTGAAATAAATACCTTATCAGAAGTCTGTCCTCTAAACTGGCATCATAATACTGGCCTTTGATCAGCATTTCTACAGGGCAGAGCAAAGGCTGCATGGTTTAAATTCATATTTCTATTAATATATCTGAGATCTTTGCAGCCTTGGTTTATTCTCATTTTTCCTCTGTGTATAACATTTTTAGCATTCAGTTCCCAGCATGGGTTCCCTGGTTTGCTGCACTTTCCTGGGGGAGCCCTTGGACATGCCTGGGTGTCGTGGTGCCCACCAGTGCCAGCATCACCTGCCCTGCCCACACAGACCCCCGTGTGCTCAGGAGGAGGGGGCCAAGGTGGGGTTGGGCTGGTGGAGGGTCTGAGCTGTCATTTGCATTTGTGAAACACAATTTCTGCTGGACTCCACCCCTTCTCCCTCCAAACCAGATGAAATATTTATTGGGTTGGAGTGTAAGGGCTCAGTGTTTCGTCTGCAGAGGAACAGGGGAGTCCTGGTTCTGACCAGAAATTTCTAAGGCTTCTTTGTGGCTACTAAACGTTGGAGGAAAAACCACAAATTACCATGGCAGAGGGGCTGGGCCCTGTGTCCTGGCTCCAGAGCTTCCCCTGCCCTCCCCCTCCCCTCCCCTTTTCAAGTGCTCTGCATCTGTGTCAATAAGTGCCCCGTGTCCGTGGCAAGGGGAGATTTAATGTGCACACATTCTGTGTGTGCAGAATTAACCACTGACAGGGTGGGGGAGCCAGGGAAGAGCAGAGGTGTAATTACACCCAAAATGATGCTATTACTGTGATTAAGATATTTCTTTAATACGTAGCTGAGGACCCTCCTTTCCCCCCCTAAACTGGTCACAATTCATGCCCTGTGTCTCATTTTCTGGCTTCTCCTCAGTTTTCCTGTCCCTTGCCACACCTAATCCTGCATCACCTGGGCTTGTCCATGGGTGAGCTGGAGAGACACCTCCCTGCAGTTCCCTGGGGGGCACCAGGTCCTTCCCCATCACCTTATCCACATTTTTGGGGTCTTAGAAGCTCAGAACTCTGAGCACTTCTCAGTCTGTCCATCCCAACGTGTCTCAGTGTGCCTCGTGTTACCTTCATAACCTTCCTGAAAAAATTAAATTGAAGAGAGTTTTATGAGTTTAATCAATCCACAGGTGGAGCTGAGCATCCATAAGATAATGGCATGATAGGAAGAGGGTGAAAACAGGAGTATTTTGGTACATTTAGTGCAAATTTTCACTGGAAATGAGAAAGTGAGGAAAATGGATGGTGGGATGGGAGAGTCCACCCACCAGCAAAGCCAGGAAGGAGGGGAGCAGGGGTGGCAAGACAGAGGTGCCCAGTTGGAACAAAACTTGGCTGAGCAGCTTCTCCTCTTTGTCAGCACATACTTGAGTCCCAATCCTGTAAATAGTGTGAATTTGGGGATGATTGTTAGAACCACTCAACTCCTGAAAACATGAACTATTGTGCTCCCACAAGCAATGCTGCTTGGATTTCCTCATGTTACAGATGGCCCTGCTTTACACTTCTTTCCAACATATTTTGTGAAGTAAAAATGTTCTATATGTGATTAATTGACAAAGATTGGTAACATTTCCAGTAAATTTTTCAATAAACATTGCTTTAAAAAAAAGTCAATTGTTTATAGAAAAAAAGAGTATTTCAACAATATCTCACCACATTCAGAAAAATTATTCTCAGGAAAATGTCTTTTCTTTAATGAAAATATTTTTCTTAGAAATAACATTGGTCAGCTGTATTAATGATATTGGAAGAGTTCGAAGTGACAATGAGCAAACCATGAAAAATGGACAGAAAACAAACACAGAATCACTCCAGTCCTGGACGGCTTTTTAGTTATATTGGAGGCTTTCCAGGGCTTCCATTTTTCCACCAGTGTTTAATGGGCTCTCTGTTTGCATTTATGCTTTCCTGATCTTTCAATCTGCAGGAATGGCTGCTCCTGGCAGGACTCTGTGAGCATCACCCTCTTTGGAGTCTGTGTGCCTCTTTTTTTCCTCTGAGGTGATAGGAAGAAACCCCCTGGTATGAAGATATAACAGGCAAATATGAAAAAGCTTGGGAATCAGGATTTCAGCGCCTGTGTGAGACTCCATCAGGGGAGTTAGCGTGTACACGCACTCCCTGGAAAAAGTCCCTGCCCCAGAGGGTTTATGCCAATTAAAATTTTCAAATTACATCAGTGAAATTAGCCTAAATTTTGCTTGACCTGGAATTTAGGCCAGTTTAGATCATCGTCTTACCAGGGCTGTCAAGAGTCCAAGCCTCGTGGAGAGCTCTAGAAAGAGAACCGTGTTCCAGAACAGGGGCAGGTCCTGCAGAGCCAGCTCAGAGGCAGCCCCAGGAGGGGGGAAGAGCATCACCAGCACTCCTGTTGGCAAACATGCCCATGAGGGCATGAGAAACTGCCCAAGGCTTGGTGAAGATGCACAGCTGGCACCTGAGGGCACCAGGGGCTGGGTGGTGGCTCCGTGAGTGGCTGTGGGGCACGAGGCAGCTCTGGATTGTCCTGGGAGAGGTGGATCCAGGCTGGCAGCATCGGTCTGAGTGAGTCTAGGGGGAAGGCAGAGCCCCACCAGGTCTGTGTCGTGGGATCCTGCAATGGTTTGGGATGGAAGGGACCTTAAACGGACCTTAAAGCTCATCCAATTCCACCCCCTGCCATGAGCAGGAACACCTTCCACCCAACCTAGTTGCTCCAAGCCATGTTCAAGTTGGTCTGGAATACTTCCAGGGATGGGGCAGCCACAATTGTGCCTGGTTGCACTCTTTCATTTTCTGAGATGATGATGATGATGATGGTGATGATTTCATAGCTCATCAGATGATTCCATCATTGAAAATGCTAAAAACATAAAAGAGAGCATCAGTTTTCCACTCCTTTCCATGTTTTCCTCCGTGTACCACAGCTTTGTGGTACCCTGTTTCCCAGGTTTTTTGTAAACATTTTTACTGTGTTCATCCTTGTGCATAACCCTTATTATAATTATCAGAATGCAAGGAAAAAGAACTGGAATAATGTAAATTGAAATAATGGAGATGGTGGCCAGCATATGCATGTTGGTGTCGTGCACGTGGGGTGTTTCAGGGACTGCACTGACAACCTGGCCATATTTGCTTACTCATCATTCCTTGGGCCCCCGGGATGGACACGAGCCCAAATGATGTTGTCAGTGCATTCCAGCAGCAGCAAAACGCTCCTTTCCCCGTGGAGCGCCGCAGGCCTGCACCCCCTTCCTATTTCCCACCTCTCCGAGGGGGACCCGTGGCCCTGAGAGTGAGCCCGAGGTGCGGTGCTGTCCCGCACGGCTCGGTCCTGCAGAGCTTGGTCCTGTCCCGCACGGCTCGGTCTGGGCTCGGTCCTGCAGGGCTCAGTTTTGCACGGCTCGGTCTCGCACGGTTCGGTCCCGTCCCGCACAGCTCTGTCCCGCACGGCTCGGTGCTGTCCCGCACGATGCTGTATCGCCCGGTTTGGCCCCGCACGGCCCGGTGCTGCGAGGCTCGGGGCTGTCCCGCCCGACTCTGCCCCGCACGGCTCGTTGCTGTCCCGCACGGCTCTGTCCCGCACGGCTCGGTGCTGTCCCGCACGGCTCGGTGCTGTCCCGCACGATGCTGTCCCGCCCGGCTCTGCCCCGCCCGGCTCGGTGCTGTCCCGCACAGCTCTGTCCCGCACAGCTCTGTCCCGCACGGTTCGGTGCTGTCCCGCCCGGCTCGGCCCCGCACGGCTCGGAGCTGTCCCGCTGCAGGGCTCGCTGCCATCGAGCGAGGGCAGTGCTGCTGCGCTAGAGCCGCTCCCGGCCGGGCTCTCCCCTCGAGGGTGCGGGCAGAGCGAGGGCAGCCCGGGGGGACCCGCAGGAGCCCCTTTCCCGGGACTGTTGAGTGAGCGGGGCTGAGTGAGGGCTCGGGGTCTCGCCCAGTGTCTGCGAGTGGCAGAAGTTCGGGGTAAAGAGGGTCACGCGCTACTCGAGTCCATCCCTGCCCTCCAGCCCGCGGTGACTGGAGCGGTTTCTGTGTGCTCTGACGTGAGGGGGGTTTGTTGGACCAGTTCCCCGGGAATAGCTGGGAATTGTCATGGTATCAGTGCAGGGGGGTGGGTGGCAGACCCTGAGAGCTGTCTGGGTGTGAGTTTCCGAGAGGTGGAGCGAGGTGAGGGAACTTTGCAGAGCCTCTGTGTGCCATCCGGAGCGAGGATTCCGAGGACCTCAGTCGTTATGGGCCAGAATACTCAGTTCCACACCTGGGAACAGCACAGGCTGATTTAGTTCTGTGTTCTCCTTCTGCAGGGCCCCTCCAAACTCAACTCTCTGAACACAGAACTCCCTCAGGATCAGGTTCTCCTGTACCTGAGAGGAGTTTGCTGCTGGTACCAGCCATGCCTGGGGTACCTGGGCACTGCAGGGGATTTTATGGTTCCCACTGTTTGCCCCCAGCTCTGCATCCTCGTGGTGAGCTCTGAGAGCTTGACAAAGTACCAAGGAACAAAGGCCTGACTGCCTGTTTATCTCATCAGACTTTATCTCATGAGCTGGGTTCAAACCTTGGTTGCCCCCAGGCAAAGAAAGGATGAGGAACACAAACACTGCCAAACTGGCCCTGAGTTCACAAGGGGATTTCTCGGCTGAGTGGGGTTTGGATCAAACACTTGCAGAAGAAAAGCTGCAGCACTGAGAAGTCATCAGGGTGGTTTCCTACCTGCACTTCAGGATGTTGCACAACAGCAGGAGTGGGTGAGGTGGGCTTTGTCCAACCTAACCCCAGTCACCCCAGCACTGCAGACTCCCCTGATAATCCAGGGAAGATGAATCACCCTCTGTTAGACATCCATCCAAGCAGGATCAAGTGTTTGTCTCCATCAATTACAGACTTCAGGGGACTAGTTTGGACTAGATACCTAATTTTCAGACAGCCAAAGTGCAGGAAAATAAACCCAGCCTTAATCTCTCTCTGCCTCAGGCATTGACCTAAAAAGTACAGTCCACTGGTGTGCTCGAGTTTTGTTGGCAGAGTCTTCCAGGTGTGGAGCAGATGCTCCAGTGTTCACTAAGAAGAGGATTTCAGTTGGATCCTGTGCCCATCATGACACGGGTGACAGAGTGGGAGCTGCAGGTGACACACCTACTGACCTTCAGGCTGTGCATGTGCTATGGGTTACTGTCTCCATGGCAATAAAAGGGATGCAGCTTCTTGTGAGGAAATAACATTAGAGCCGAGATCATGGGATTTCACCTCCTGCTGTCCTGGAAAGCTTGTCCTTCAGCCTGTGGAAGTTCCAGAGGACAGAGTTTGAAGTCACTAAGGTATATGGTGTGAAAGGATCAGCGAAATTTACCTGAAGTGGTTGAAGCTTTAAACTTTTCTGATGCAAGTCAGATCTGACTGGAGAAGTGAGCTGCCCAATTTGTTACTTGTACTCACTTCAGCACTTGTTTGCAAGTACAAGGGCAACATGGAAACCCACATTCCTTTAAGACTTTGCCCATGTTTTTGCTTTCCTATGTGAGCAATAATTATCAGGAGTTACAAGAAAAAAGCCTTACTTTTCCAGACAGGATCCTTTTAAATTTGTTACCAAACCAGTGGTTTATTTTTGTTGTGAGTAACCTCTCAAAAATATTTACAAATATGCCCAATGTTACTCAGCCATCAATAGAAGATGTGGGGAAGTTGCCAAAGGACAAAGGCAGTTAAGGTGGAAACCACCTGCAGCGTTTCAGCAAGAACTTTGGTTTGGGACAGCCAAAGTCTTCCTTTGGAAACAACTGCTGGCTGGGTGTTATCACCCAGCTCTGATCCCTCTTCACACTGGAACGGCAGACACAGCCATGTATCTGCCTCTTCTAACTCATAAAACAAGATAGAAAGCATGGTTCATATGTCAAATCCACAACTCTCAGCAGCTGGCAGCTCCCCATTCTCCAGGCAGCTTCACCCATGGCTGGAAGAGAGAAAACACTGTCTCTGAAATACCTCTGTTCCTTAAAAAGAAAGATTATTCTCACTTCTTTTCACCCAGAACAAGTAGGAGCAACGAAAAATGAAAGCACTGCAGCCACAAGAATGTCCTTATTGTTTTGTGCCCATCACTGGGTTTCCATAAATACCAGCCCAGCTGCTCTTGAAACACTCCCCACGTTTCTTGGTCTCTTTTGCTCTGCTCATGTGTCCATATTAAAAGGGCTGTTTTCCTAAGGCCCAAATCCCTCTTTCCAATGACTGAATTTAGCATTCAGCAACTGCTGCTCAGCCCTCCCTCAGCCCATTACATGTGTAGGTTATTTTGGGGGTTTGGCAGAGCCCTCAGCACCAGCCTCAGAGCAGCCCTTCAAAATGTGTGCTCAGCTAAATTCGCCTCACATAAAAAATTATGTCCAAGTCCCAGCAAGTCGCCCACCTTCCTTTCTGCCTCCCATCCTCCAGGATGGTTTTCAACTCAAATACCACGTGGGAGAACATGTTCTCCTGCCTCATCCAAAGGGGTTGTTGGTATTATCAATTTGCATGCATTTACATTCCCCCCAAGAGCAGTTTGGGGAGGGGAACGTGTCCCTGACATTTCACAGAGAAACTTGTGTATGTTAAACAAAATTTAGAGTGATTTTTAGGAACTGGGGGTCGTTGATTGGAGGGCATCAGCTGAGTCAGCAAGTTTGCAACCCCTCGCAGTCACCTGATCCATAGGCCAGTGAAATCCAAGGAAACATCCAGAAGTTTAAAAACCATGATTAAAACCCCCAATTAACTGCTCACTGTCCTGAGTGGGGTTGAAGGACAATGAGCAGAACTGCCTAAAGTGGGGGGTGGGGTTTGTGTTTTCCAGTACCTCAGGGAGTGTTTAGAAACCCCAGAGGGTTGTTCCAAATTGCCCCAAGAAATGGCTTTTTAAAAGTCATCTATGATTTGACCCTCATGTGGTGACCGGTCCAGATGAAGGGATTTGCAGTATCCAGTGTGATGTTTCTTCAACTTAATAGCAAAATTTTACCCTAATTTTTAATGTTTAATCCTAAATTCCAAAGTGCCAAGTTGATTCACAAGCTTAAGATTTAAGGGTGATTTTAATTTTAGTTCTTCTATTTACTTCCTGTTTGCAGTCCCAGAAGGAACACAAAATATACTTAAAATGGGATGGCAGAAAAGCTCTGAACAAAAAATATGAAACAACAAAAATTTTTCACTGAATCATAAATAACTTGAATGTGATTTGATGCAGATTCAAAGGAACATTCCTGGAAACTGAGATGAAGTTCAGAGGGCTTTGTTTGGTTTCTTTTGCACTTCCATTCCCTGCTGCTTTTCCTCTCCTCCTTTTGTCTTTTTAATTTCATCATTATGTTTCTCTCAGCTGTTTTCCTGGTATTTCCTTCTCAGCCAGAATAATTCTTAGGTTTCCCATGACAAAGGCTGCCAGTTGCATATAATTTTATCTGCATGCAACTTCATAGGATTGGGGATGGGACTGTGGGAGCTCCTCTGGAGCTGGGGCAGGACATCCTGGGTCAGCTGGGATGAGGATCCAGCAGCCCGGAGAGCACAGAGGAGTGGAAGCTGAGACAGGGAGGTCCAAGTGTCTGCTTAGCTCAGAAATGAAGTCTCTCTCTGTCTCCTCATTCCCATCCTGAGATGATACTCCACATGCACCCTCAGTGCCCATGGAAGAGCCTCAGACTTTCAGCTGGAACATCCTGAGGTTGTTATCTTGTTATCTCGTCCTACACAGGCTGGTTTTGTGTCACCTCTGTGCTCCTGGCCAGGAAAGCCACGAGCTGAACCTCAAACCCAAACAGTGGATAAAGAGGAACCTTTAATTTCCCCTGCTGGTGTCACTGCCCAGGCTCTCTAAACAAGGGCTGCTCACCCCAACTCCTCCTGAGGGGTGGATCAACTCTGCCTAATCAGAAGTGCAGAAAGAAGGTTTTGTTGGGATTTCTCTCTCTCTTTCAGTTATGAAGTTGATTAAATAAATAAAAATAATTCCCTTTCACTTCTGGTCCAGTGTAAGCAGCTTCATGACGTTTGTTGCCTGGGGATTTATGCATTAGAATAACCTTTGCTTCCAAAGTTTTCTAAAGATCTGCCAGCAAATGCTGCTCTTTAATTTGGATCAGTCCACATATCATGGAGGATGGGAATAAATAAGAACAGGGATTCTTCTGCATTGCTCATTCCAGTTTACCTTATTAAAATGAAGCTGGAACTACTGTAAGCAAGGACTGAGCTGGCATTTCAAGCCAGTGTGTTTTCATCTCACAGCATCTGAGAGGTTTCCTTGGCAAATGCCTCCTGTATCCCTGTTTGCTTCCTAGCAGTGGTGATGTACAAGGAAATCAAGCTCCCAGATCTGCCTGAGGGTGTAAGACTTTTCCAGACATCTGGCAGATTCAGTGTTGGATCAAACATGTTGGAAGAAACTGTTCCAGCAGATCCAGACCTTCCGACCCCCTTCGAGGGTGTTCAGGATCTGTGCTTTAGTCTGGACCCATCTTACATTTTAATGCTGTGGTTGAGAAGTCCTCCTTGTTCCAAGGTGCAGATTGGCCCTGAAAAATAAACAAAAATAAACAGTGGAAAAAAACTTTTCATATGCACAAAACATAAAATCATTCACATGTTCTGTCTGAAATTTTCCAGCCAAGCTGGAACCTCCTGAACAGCCCCACGAGAGACCCCAGGAAATAATGAAGTTTTAGCCCAAATTTTCAGGAGAGATTCAGTGCTGGGGGCACAGGTGGAGTCTCCTGACTGCAACAGCTCTTTTGAAGGTCAACTTGCACATTTATTGGTTGTATTTTCAGTCAACCATTAACTTTTTTCCTGCTGTCCAGAGCAGTCTGGTCTGTGGGTGGTTGGCAGAAACAGGAGCATAATCTTGTCACTCATTGCCTTTGTTCTTCCCCCTTCCTGCCTTTAGTTTATTGCTCTTGCCTGTTGGGAGCTCTTCCTTTTTTTGGATTCTAGATCAAGACATGAGCAGTGTGTCATCAATCTGTCTCTTCCAACAGTTGCATTATATGCTTTCCTGCTTGGAGTGTGGGTGGAAGAACAAGTCTTTTTATGGATAATCTCTATGCCAACAAGCAAACACTGCATTATGGATAATAACAAATAGTGATTCACTGAGATGAAGGGCTGGAAGTGCTAATGAACCTCAGACAAGTTCCCATCTCAGACAGTTGCTGCTGAATCTCCCATCTCATGCTTGGAGGGATGAAAATAACACAAGACACGGAGTCAAGTTATGTTTGGAGGAGGAAATGGGAATGTTTCTCTTCCCTGGAGGTGGTAAGAAAGACTGTGATGCCTGGGATCAGTATAATGTAAGCATGGTGTAGATAAAGAGTAATACCATTTCTCAGTAATTTTTTAACAGTTTCTATCAGTTGTCTATTAACTTTTCATTAGCAATTTGCCTTCCTATAAATTCAGATGCATCTCACTTAATTTTAGAGCTTCCTGTCCAGTCAGTGGAGAAACCTGAGTGTGTTCAGATGGTGACCCAACCCCTCTGCTTTAGTTTAGGATGGGAGAAATTATTCTTTGGTAGAACAGTCTCTTTATTTTGACTCCAGCTGGGCAAGACTACCACCTTTGACTTCGAATTTAAATGTCTGATCACTATATTAGTCTGGATTTATTTCCAGAAAATGGAAAGTAGCCTTCTCTTGTTTGTTTTCCATTGATTTGCATTTCTTTTCCTTTAGTTTATAACAACTTTTTTCATATCTAGGAAGATAAATGCATCATTTCCCTTTGGAAAAAACCTTTCCTAAAGCCAAGATCCTCATCCAGATCTTCATCCCCCAGCACATTCCTGAGCCCTGATGAGGATGGTGTCCTCCTGGAGGCCCTCAGCAGACAAGTTAACACGAATCCCACAGCAACAAACAAAACCAACCAAAATCAGTGTCAAGATATTCTTTCTCCATGTGTTTTAAAAACCTTCTGGACATTCTACTGAACCCTCCACGAGGCACTCAGGTAGTTTCATGCTGATGGAAATGAAGGGAAATTCTGTAGCTGATTTTCTTTGCGGTGAATTTGCGCTTAATGACGACGAGAGACTAACGCTGATTTCCACACAGTTGGTTTCAACATGAGCCAACAGAGCTGACTTACAAATCACTGCCCTTTTGATGACAGGACAGCAAGATGGCAAAGCAAGGGGTATAAATTACTCTTGGTTTACTTAAGAAATAAGTCTGCATCATCAACATAGGAAAGACATCCAGCATCACTTCTACCATGAGCGCGCCGTCCAAGGAAAGCAAATAGCGAGCACCAGAAATCTCCGAAGGAGCCGTCCCAGGGCACTCACAGCTCCTCTTGGAAGGGCAGAAATGGTCCAGAATCCATCACTCATAAGTTCACTGATCATATCAGGCTGTTTATAAGCAAAGCTGGTTTCATGTGGTGCCAGACAAAGATGTAAACACTGGTTGGTGCCGGCAAGGAACATCACAACCCATATTGTGCTGTGCTCAGACAGAGCACGTGGGAGTGAGGAGGGGGTTGTTTGGGCAGAAAAGCTTCAATCCCTGAAAATCATTGTTTTGTGTCAATATAGGGAGAGGCACATTACCCAGGCCGAGCTGCTTTTGCAGTAATTGCTCCTGCAAGTCTGCAGCTGACTAAAGCTGTCAGCAACAAAAGGGGATGTGTTTGGAAACGGGACGGCAATTTCCAAGGGCTTCGGGATCCTGGGATTGCTCCCCTAGGTGAGGGAAAACAACTGCTGTCTTAAAGGCAGCAAAAACACAGCCAACAGTCAGCAAGATGTTTATAAGAGAAACGATTGATACCCTCCCCCTGTGCACAAGGTACAGAAAAGGGGCTTGGAATGGGATAAAAGGGCCAAATGTGTAAGGACAGAAATAAATGTTTCCAACCAACAATAGTGTGAAGGCACCAGGGACTAATAAAGATATTAACTTTACCCGTGTTTTCTTAAACTTAATATTACAACCAGTAGTGGTCTGTATTTCCAAATAATTTAACATCTGAAAGATGTGTCCAGCTCTGTATCATAAGGCTGCAGGGTTCTAACAACTTTCCCAGTGCAGGGATGGAGCCTGGTCTTCTCTGGCTCGACAATTCCCACCAGGCTGTGGGAGGGCACCTTGTTTTTCTCACTCTCTGAGTATGACACAGCAGTGCCTGAGCTGTTAAATGTGTCTGAGTTTATCTCTCTTTGCCTGTATGTGTCTGGAATCAAGGAAATTAGGATCAAAAAATGTAATCCTGTATTTTATTTAGGTGGAAACTCCCTGCTCCCCTTTAATGCCATAGATTTTCTGAATCAGCAGGATTTTTTCAGTAAGCACATCACCATTTATTTACCCTGAGAGAGAGTTTACAACAAGATTGTTGGTTTGTTTTACTCCTAAGCAACACTAATGTTTTTTCTATGTACTGTAATCTCAGCCCCAGCTTTGTCAATATTTGGTCTTATCTTAAAGAACTCCAAAGCAGGGTCAAAAGAAAGTAAACTTTCCCTCCAGAAAGTAAATATCAATTATTTAACCACCTCAGACACCAAAGAGTCTTTGGGCAAGCTCAGGAGTGAAATGGCAAGGAAGTCAAAGCCTCATTCTCCAGACAGAGCTGTTGTGGGTTGAGGCCACCACCCCTCAAACCCAGGGGCTCCTGATACAGAACAAATGTAAACTGCCAAGGGCAGGGGCAGAGGGGGATCAGGGAGGAATCCTCCCCTGGGAGGGTGGGCAGCCCTGGCACAGGGTGCCCAGAGAAGCTGTGGCTGCCCCATCCCTGGGACTGTCCAAGGCCAGGCTGGACGGGGCTTGGAGCAACCTGGGCTGGTGGAAGGTGTCCCTGCCCATGGCAGGGGGTGGGACTGGATGGGCTTTAAGGTCCCTTCCAACCCAAAGCATTCCAGGATTCCGTGGCTGTGTTTGTTTTACTCTTGGCTGCAAGAACAAATTGCCACCTCTGCACAGAAGAGCCTGAAGAATTCCAACAGTCCTCATTTGTGACTGTTTGCTGGAAATACACTGGGACTAAACTGCAGAGTGGGGGCAAGAGCTTGGAACTGAAGGATGGTTTTAGCACAAGAATTACTGGTGCAAATTGACAGTAAACTGGGAATTGAAATGAGGATTCTGACCATAAAACCCAAAAAGGTTCTGGAGCAATGTTGGAGCCTGAGCAGGGAGTGACAATCTGCTTTTAGGGGACTGATAATCTGCAGATTGAACCCTAAATTCCAATCAAATCGAGATGAATGGGTCTAGTGGCTAATTCACACTTCCAAATCCCAGGATAGATTTGATAACAGGTCCTGGAAGCAGAAGGCTATAAAGGATTTATAAACTCCTTTGTGCAGTCATAGCACTGGAGAATCAGTCTGGGTTGAAGGAGCCCGTGTGTTAATTCCTCACACTTTTCTAATCCCCCTTCCCACTGTTTTTACATCAATAGTAAGAATAATGTTCAGTTTGTGAATATTCCCTGTCTGAGCTGTCTGGGTTAGCATCATTTTCCTTCCCACGTGGCCCTGTTTAAATGCTCTGATTAGAAGATACATTCAATTACCTGCCAGAAAAGCCCTACAGATACCAGGACACTGTGAAATTACCCTAAGTTTACAGACTTTAAGAGAGCAGATCATTTAATAAACCCTCTCAGCCCCACAGTAGAGCAGAATTAGTCTTTTGAGAACAGTTTCACTTAATTAAATAAAATTGACATGTTTGAAGAGTAACCTCTGTAGCATCTGGAAAAGTTTCCACGAGCACTGTTGGATCCATCAGGATTAAACCATGGAGGTCTGAGCTCCCAGAGGGGCAGAGGGGAGCTGCACAGCTTGGCCACCCCAGGGTGTGAGGCTGGTTCTGCAGCAGCACCCAAGCAGCAACACTCTGCAGTGTTTGAGGAGCCCTGGGTGAGGTCTGAGGTGAGTCGAGCAGATGAGGCTGAAGGCTCAGAAGGGATGAGTCAGGAAATGCTTTGCTGTTCCTTCAGTCCCACCCAGAGTGGAAACTTTGGAGGAATCCCCTCTCCAATATACTATTGATTGTAATTTATTATGTGCTCTGTTTCAACCAGCTAAAGAGAAAAGAAAAGAGTAAGTCTGGTGTTTGGCCATGGAGATCTGCCTGGTGACAAAAACCAAGCCCACGCTTACACAGCCCAAGTGTGTAAAAAGCAGGGAGTGAGTCACTGGCAGTGGGAACTCTGTCAGAATTAGGAAATTAGGTTCATTAAAGGTGTGGTAACTTAATTTTCTATGCAAGCATGTAATGATGAGGGTTGGGCAGAAAAAGAAACGTTCAGACACCCAATTTAGCACAAACCCACCCGACCTTGGCAGGGCGGAGCATCCCCAGCCCAGCCCACCCTCCTGGCCCCTCTGGGGGTCACTTTTGCTCCCTGTTGAGGTGACTTTTGCTCTAAATAGTCCAAATTAGCCCCAGCCTGTGAACCCCCCTGGTCCTTTGATGAGCACTGTCAGAGCAGAGGGGCTCTGTGGGTGCCATGAGTGTTTGGGGGGGCAGGTCCCAAAACCCTCCTGGAGGAGCCCCCAGAGGGGTCCCATCCCCAACAGCAGGAGGAAGATGCATCCCAGGTGGAGCCAGAACCCTGCTTTTGCCCCACATGAGGCACTTCCCAAAGTTCAGCCCCTTCTCCCCTCCTGCTGCTGCTGCTGCTCAGGACGGACACAAACTCCTCATTCCTCATCTTTCACCCGTTTGTGTTTCCAAGTACCCACGTCTGTGGTGTTGGTGGTTCTCTGACCCTTCTTCATCACCCCTGGGACTGTGGTGTTGCTTTTCCTCAGCTGGAGTCAGGCTTTTTGATTACTAATTTCTTTAAACTTTTCCATAAACCAATTACACAAATGTGCTGGAATCATAATGCTCCTATTAAACATCATCATTCCCTGTGCCTGTAGATTCTCTGGGGCATATTTATGGATAAGTGTGTGGTAGATGAGCACAAAGAGAGAACACCCAGAGATGAAACCTCCTTTTCTCTCAGACAGACTCTCTTTTCACCAGTTCTTGATTCGAAAAAAGGCATAAAACCAAAGCAACTTCAGCCTTGACTTCACTATGTGGTCCTTTTTACAACTCAGACTTTACAACTGTCTTCCCAGTCACTCTCATTGCCTTCTTATCCTTGAATATTTAAACTAAAATGAAACAAATTTGGTTTCCCAAAGAAATTCCATGATTTTTCTCCTTTCTAGTGCCGCTGTGGTTGCCCAGCCCAGCCAGAGATGCCAGATTAATTTCCCCAAGCCCATGAAATCACTCTGGTTTGTATCTCTGTGCTCAAACCACGACTCCTGTCCACGTTCCTTAATTCTCTGCGTAGGGTTGTTCCTGCAGCCAGAATTTCTGGTGGCCTATTAGTGCTATATAAAACTGTAAAGATTTCCTGTTTCAGCCAGGAGCAGGTTTTCCAGAAAATCTGAACTGGATTATTCCAGGGAAAGTCAGTCAAGAGACACTGAGATGCCACCAAAGGCCACTGCTGCCCAAGTGGAGGGTCTTCTCCCTCCATTCCCAGCCCAGCCATGGTCCTGCTGTCCTTGTGCTTGGGAATAAGAAGTTCTTAGGAAGCACCTTCTGGGGTGCACAGACATTTTGTGGATGGTGTTGCAACACATCAAAGGAGATCCCATGGGATACCCAAGAGCAGTGTCATGGTTTCAGTGGAGCTGCATTGCCCTCCATTGAGAAGAACAGTGAACAGGGACTGAAATTCGGGATTTATTTCAAATTGTGCATCTCCCTTTGGATTCACAATGAGCTCTTACTGAAGCTGGCCCTGCTCCCTGTGCCCAATGGCACTGATTAAACCAGCTCCAATTAACACTCATTTCCACACCATCTCCATCAAGCCCCGGGGCTCCTCAGGAGGGGAGGAGCCCCAGATGACCCTCCAGGCTCCATCCTGATGGAGCTGCTGGAGGGTCCAAGGGAGCCCACCACAGCACAGGTAGTGGGGCAGGTGATGGGGGACAACATGGGGTTTGACACTGCACATTTCACTGTGTAGTTGCTGTGTTTGTGTTTCACCTTCAGAACGCTGTGAGAGTGAACATTATTAAAATTAAAATTAAAAAAAAATAAGAAAAAAAAAAAGAGCAGAAGGAAAACAGTGAAAAGCAACAAGGAAAGTTTCTGTCCAAAAAAAAGTCCGGAGCTGGCTCCAATTGGACCTCGGTGCGGAAATGCTGGAACTTGTACCCTCCAGTGGCAAAATAAAACAGGCTACCATTATTAGAAATTTGCTACAGCTAAAGATGTAACATCATAGCTAAATTCAGTCAGAGACAGGTCGAGCAACAAAAACCAGGAGCCAAGGCAGTCTAGTCTGGTCTGAAACCTGATTCAGGCACCAGATTATGAATAGATTTAACTCGTTTGCCAAATGAAAATGTAGATTTTGGCAGTGTTTGGGCTCCTTTTATTTTTTGACGTTTTTGGTGTGCTATATGTGGAGTCCTATTGCGCTCTGTGGGGATATGAGAAAAGAGCCTTTTTATATTATATAACGACTTGCCGTGCGTGTGTGTGTGTATAGAACATAAAAACACCATTAACCCCATAAATGCTGAAGGGCCTGCAGGAACTCTGCCTGAGCTCCCTCACTGAAGGAACCTGCTCCATACAAGAGATCTGGACAGAGGAGCTGTGGCGGCCCCATCCCTGGGACTGTCCAAGGCCAAGTTGGACAGGGCTGGGAGCAACCTGGGACAGTGGAAGGTGTCCCTGCCCATGGCAGGGGGTGGCACTGGGTGGGCTTTAAGGTCCCTTCCATCCCAAAGCATTCCAGGATTCTGTGATTTTAGGATCACAACCAAACCAGGTTTTATTACAAACCCATCCTGGACCACCATCACCACCAAGGAACTCACAGGACCCCACAGAACCTGGGCAGATCCAGCACCACCTGCAAAGCTGGCTGAGGTGTGGAATTGTCTGTCCACCCTTTGTGGGCCACCAAGACATATCTGGGGCCTCTTTCTTCAATGGTCATTGTAGTCACAGAATCACAGAATAGCAAAATATCCTGAGTTGGAAGGGACCCATGTGGTTCTTCAAAGTCCAACTGCTGGATTAATCATGTCTTGATTAATTATAGTGAAAACCACATTAATCTCCCTATTGACCATGGGAAGTCCTATGCAGTATCATCTAAACACCCCTTGGAGAGAGACAGGTGGGTATTTCAAGTAGAGGAGAGGTGTGCCAGCATCTCCTTGGACCACAGAGCACTTCAGTCAACACTTTGAACTGGAGTGTCTGGGTGTGAATTAATCGTGGTGCAGATGTCATGAAACAGAAGAGGGGGCTGAGAGTTGTGTAAACACATAAATGAGAGGAAACACAACTGTGGAGACTCTCAGAACAACTTCAGTGTGCCCCTCCTCCATCCAGGGTATTGCACAGTTGGTTATTTTCTGAGTTCTAATGCTACAGATGTAATACAACATTGTATTCTATACTTGGAAGAATTTGCATCCCTGAGTTCACATACTGACTGTCTTACTTTATTAAGGGATTGTGCACATACAAGATCACTGGAAATAGCACTGGGATGGCATGTTTTACCCTCCTTTACCATGGAAATGTTGATTAACTTAGTCCTATAAGGATTGCAGTGTCTGCTGGAGTTTGTGCCAGCTCCAGGACCAGAACGAATGCACTTCATCACCACAGTGTTGGGTCTCTGTCAGAAGTTTTGCCACCCAGGCTACTGGCATTGCATGGAGTTGGTTCTTCCTCAGAGAAGTGCCAGCTCAGGTCCACACAAGGCTACATGTCCTTGGACCTGTTGAGATGCTCAGACTATTCCAGCTGCTTCAAATGCTTTCAGCTGCATTGAACCCAAATTATCCTCTCAAAAGTCCACCCAATCCCACAGAGTTACCACCTGCCCCAAAGCCCCGGTGTGACCTTCAGTGCTTAGAATCAAATCATGGAACACTGTGGGTTAGGAGGGACTCACAAAGATCATCAGTCCAGCACTTGGCCCTGCACAGGACAACCCAAAATCCCACCATGTGCCTGAGAACGTTGTCCAAATGCTTCTTGAGCTCTGGCAGCCTTGGGGCCTTGACCACTGCCCTGGGGAGCCTGTTCCAACTTATCAGCATCTCTCCTAATCCAAGAGTTTGCCTGGTGGCTTGTTGGGGGGGTGGCAGCAGGACCCCTCTCCACAAACCCTCCCTAGGGATGCTGATCTGATGGAGGCTAAACCTAAAGGAGACATTTCTCACCTCAACACCTCTTCCTGCACTCTCAGATTTCTCTTACATATTGTTACTTAAATAAAAACAACCCTAAAAAGCCGCTGTGGTCAGAAACCACCTCTGCCAGCAACACCCACACGTGCAGAACGAACAGCAGGGACAGCTCAGAGCGGCAGATCCCACCCTGGGCTGCAGCATCACGGAGGAGAATCCCCGGGTTGGGTTTGAGATTCATTAATCATCCAGTTAATTTGTTTTCGCTCGGCAGCGCTGACAGCGAACGAGTGTTATTGCAGCAGCAGCAGCAGCAACCGGACCACTCCGCCTCCTCCGCTCCCAGCTCTGCCCCAAACACAGCTCTGCCCACTCTGCCCCACACACAGCTCTGCCCCACACACAGCTCT
>VXAU01002079.1:995665-1087690 GCA_013399695.1 Formicarius rufipectus
CCCTCACCCAGCTCTGCCCCAAATCTAACTCTGCACCACACACAGCTCTGCCCCAAACACAGCTCTGCCCCAAATATAACTCTGCCCCACACACAGCTCTGCCCCAAACACAGCTCTGCCCCACACACAGCTCTGCCCCAAATATAACTCTGCCCCACACACAGCTCTGCTCGCTCCGGGTCCTTCTGCACTGGCAGAGATTTCTGCTTCAGTCACATCTGTGGAAGGACCGGACCTGCCAGCTGTGGCCCTGCCAGCTGTGGCCAGGAGGATAAAAGGATCGCTGCTGTCTGTTCCTTCCTCCTCCCTCTGGTCCTTATCTCAGGAACAGGAGTTGAAATCTGGCCCAGAATTTACGGGCTGTTCAGAGACTTGTTACGAGGCAACGCTTCTGCAGGCTGATATTGAGAATATATATATTTATATACAGGTACACACATGGATTATTGTGCCTGAGGTAATTTCTCCAGTAAATCTCTTTTGTGTTTGTATACAATATGCACAGGCAGTGCTCACATGAGAGAGCAAAAATAATCCAGTGGTTAAGGTTAACTTGGGATTTGAGAGACCTGGTTTTAATTCTCCCCTCTGCCACAGCCTTCCTTTTTAATACATATGTATATATACATTTATATATGTACATTCTCCATGGAAATGTCACAGAGGACATTGTCTACACTGAACCCTCAATGGAGTTTTGCCTTCTGCACTTTGTGGATGGGAATCCACACTCAGCAAAGGGTTCTGATGAGTTTTGGCCCTCGTGGGACAGAGAGAGTTTTGGCCACATCCTTCAGGCCAAGACGAAACTCACCCAGCAGTGTCTCTCTTCCATGCACACCTTGGCTATAATAGATCTTAGAACCATGGAAGGGTTGGAAGGGACTTTAAAGCTCATCCAGTCCCACTCCCTTCATGCACAGGGACACCTTCCACCAGCCCAGGTTGCTCCAAGCCCCATCCAAGCTGCCCTTGGACACTTCCAGGGATGGGGCAGCCAAAACTGTCCTCTCCCTATCCCTTGGGGGGATCACACGGGTGGACAGTCCAAAGGGAAGAGTTGAACCCATACAAAGATCAAACTAGAGCTAATTAATTGTTTCTCCCCCTCTCACTCTGCTGTTCTCCTGGATCCCTTGGAGAATCCAAACTCAGGGAAATTTTTATCAAACTCTTTTGCCATCACAGCAAAGTGGAGGTCAGGGACCAAACACCCAGTGTGTTTTGGGGCATCCTCTGTGGATTAGATGGTGGAGAAGGAACCTCTAAATGCTGCAGACCAGGAGGTGCAGAAATTGTGTGGATTATCCAGGAGGAATGTGTTAGCACACTGTCAGCACAGTTGCTCATATGTTGTCACACTGAATAATGGATTTGCTTCTATTCAACCTCACATGATTTTAGAGCATTTAAAGCTTAGCTATAACTCTAAGAACTATTTTGAACCAGATGGGCACCTGGGCTTTCACAACATGGCAACTCCCTGCACTGCCTTATTTTGAGCAATGCACCCAAAAAAACCAAGGGAGCCAATAAAGAGAGGAGAGGAGGGTTTTCAGGTGTTTAGTGGCTGTAAAATTATTAATGCCAGTTTCAAATATGTGATTGCTGTGTTACTGCTGATTGGACAGCATTAAAAAAATCACAACAATAAAATGTAAAAGAATGGAAAGCCCTTTGTTGCAGCACTTTCAGGGTCGTGCACGTGGCCTTTACTGTACTGAGATTTAACCATTGGGGTGGGTACAGATTTATACCAGAGCCCTGCTTGCCGTGGCTGCACAACAGTTTGCAGAGTTCCCTTCAGCCCCTCCCCAAACACAGGCTAAAACCAGACCAAAACCCCAAATCTGCTTTAAGGAAGACCTGAGGAGACATGAGAGAGCAAACCATAAATACATTGACACCCAGTCCTACCTGGAAAACCTAATGGCCATGGGAAATGAATTGCTCCTTCTCCTATCTGTTTGTCTTCCATTATTTGTGGTCTCTCACACAGTAGGCAAGTTGTGGTTGCCCTGATTTGCTCACTCATTCTGTTATTAGAGGAGATCTTGCCCTGCCCCACGGGGACCCATTTTTCTGTCCTCACTCTTGAGCCAGCACAGGGATCCCCGTTCATCAACCCCCTGTTTGTCAGAAAGTTAAAACATGTCTATGCTTCTTCCTTCCCATTTTCTGGTGTTCAGATACTGACAGCCAAAACTGTGTTCATGTGCTTTATGCATGAGGAAAGGTGACTATTGATGCTTGCAAATGTGTGGTCATTTTTTTCCTTGTCAAAAAATCAGCCTCTGGAATCACTGATGCCTTGTGAAATTACAGTCTAATGTAACCAACCCAGGTATAATGTGACCAATTCCTTTACTTTTTAAGAAAATTCTTCTCCTGGAGGTTGAAACACAAAACCAAGAAATATATGAAGTTATTTTTGTCCCTAGTCAGGGGAAATTAATGAAATAGCACCTCCCATTCTGTTGACATTGGCCAAGGTTGCCAAAGTCCTTAGTAATATTGGGGTTCCCATTATGGGGAATACTGTAATCACAGGAGGGACTCGGAATATTATACTGGTGGGAATGTCCACGTAAGAGCCAACAGGGGTGTTGAAGCTCAGGCTTAACTTGAAGCAAATAATCAGTTGGAGTCAATAGTTACTGAGCTGTGATAAAATATCTGCTTATAACATTTAATCTCTTGGATCTAATGTTATAAGGAAAACTTGGTGCCCTGAAAGTCTGATTGAAACATCAGAAACCATCAGTAAACACTGCCTGAAAAAATAATGACTCAGTATGTATTCAGGACTATGTACTCATATTTAAAATTCAATATTTTGCTGAGTTTTCTACAATTGCCTTGATTATTTTTAATAATCCTGACTTTTCCAACACCATTTTTCAGTTCCATTGTGAAAATTGTGCTCGGCATCTTTGACCAATTTATCTTGTGCTTTCAACTCCTCGCCACAAGAGCCATTGGTTATATCAAATATTGCACTGCCACCTCCACGGGATGAATTTGGGAGGGAAATGGCACAGGGAGGCCAAATATACACTGGGAAATAAGGAACCCCAGTAAGAGGAAAACATATTGTTCTTGGCCAAACAAGCCATTATTCAGCATCTATTTTCAATAACAATCCCTTTTTCTCTGCACAGATATATTGGTTTGCTGCAGTTCTCCCTGGACTTTGGCATCCTGCAGGACATTTGAACTGCTGGCTGTGCACTGCCTCAAAAACTCCATCCCAAGTAATTGGTCCATTAAACAATAATAGTTCTACATATTAGTAAAATGTGCTCAAAAAGTTAAATATGTGAAGGGAAATTTTTTTAACTGCATGTGGGTTTGGAAGCTGTAATTGACATTCAATCTCTTTTCTGCTATTAAAAAAATGTATTTAACTGTGTAAGTGTGTAATTATATGTCTTGATATAATTAATTTGAAGGCATTATTCCCTTCTCACAGAAAGAAGAGCGATTATATGGAGTTTCATTTGGCCTCCAGTCACACTTTCCTCAGAGTATTTCCAGCCTAATTTTTTTCATTTTAATTTCTGTTTATAGAAAACATACCTAATGAAGAGCCAGTTAAATAGTCATCAGCTGAGGACTCGCTCCAGTCCAGTTTCCAGTGGTGTTACCTTGGAACAAACCCCATCCATCACAGAGGGGCTCCTGGGGACGGTGCTGTGCGTGTGAGGATGAGGATGGCTGAGGAAGGGCCTGGACCAGCACAGCCTCTGCCCCATCCCAGCACTCCCAGTGCCACGGGCTGGCAGGGATCCTGTGCAGGAGAGGGGTGGGCTGGGGCAGCGATCCCTGCTCTCCCTCCCTGCTCACTTTTCCCTCTGTCTTTGGCTCCTGTTCACGAGGAGAGCAGCAGTTCCCAAACAGGGCTGCTGGCCTGAGCCTCCTCCTGCTCCACAAGTCCCCACAGCAACCCCCAGGGCTTGACACGCTGCAGGAAACTCCAAAAGCGTGGCAGGAAACTCCAAAAGCGTGGCAGGGAACTCCAAAAGCGTGGCAGGGAACTCCAAAAGCGTGGCAGGGAACTCCAAAAGCGTGGCAAGGAACTCCAAAAGCGTGGCAGGAAACTCCAAAAGCGTGGCAGGAAACTGCAAAAGCATGGCAAGGAACTCCAGAAGCGTGGGAGGAAACTCCAAGAACATGGCAGGGAACTCCAAGAGCATGGCAAGGAACTCCAAATATGTGGCAGGGAACTCCAAAAGCATGGCAAGGAACTCCAGAAGTGTGGCAGAGAACTCCAAGAGCGTGGCAGGATCCTGGTGACAGAGGAAGCCGCACTCCCCATTAAACAGGAAAGGAAGCCCAGAAGGACATCACAGCATCGTGTGGCTCCTTCTCCTCTGCAGAGAAACACCCCATAAACGGTTCCCTTCTCACCCTCCTGATACCAACCTGAGCAATTCATCAGCAGAGCAGGAAACCCAAACCCTGATCCAGGAGCATTCCCTGAGGAGCATTCCCTTGGCCAAGGACCATCCTGGGTGGCCCCTGTGCCCCCATCCCTTCCCTCCCACCCTCTGTACGGCGTCCAAGCCCCCTCGTGGCAACAACCCCGTGGCTTGTTTTCCCCCACAGGTTAACAGCAGATTTCAGGCTGTTCTTTTCCCTTTCCTGCCATGTCACCCATCACATTATGATTATTAAAGGTTTGCTTTTGAGGAGTTACCTGAGGTGAAGCCTAATTGGGGCTGAGGCTGCCGGGGAAGGTGCCAGGGCTCGGTGCCAGCGGGCACAGCACGGCCCCAGCTCAGCCTGCATTTAAGATCCAGCCTGTAAGGGGACACCCAGGATAAAGCCCCAGTGCCTGGAGAGAGCTGGGAGTGGGGATGGAGCCTCTCCAGTGCAGAGAGGCTGATCCTGGACTGCTTCACGGCCAAAGAGCTGCAGATCAAATGGCAGAGTGCAACACAGGAGAGCTCTAAGGGCTCTTCTCTCCAGCCCTGCCACAGTTTCCAGCCTCTTGCTGCTTTGGGGATCCCAGCAGGGGCTCAGGACACTGCAAAGCCCATCCTTTAATGATTACATAAGATTATCCTGGCTATTCTGCCAAGGCATCACAGGCTGGGCTCTGCCACCCCAAACTGCCCCACGGGGCTGAGCTCAGCTGGCATTGCTGCTGCCAGGGAGAGCTGTGGGGCAGGGCTGCGAGCCCTGCTCTGTGTCCCTGGGCTCACAGGAGAGGAGCACAGGCAGCAGCAGACACTGAGGGTCCCACTGCTGGTGGCACTCCATCACTTCAGGTGTTTTCCCTTCAGATTTTCACGTGGCTGTGCTCCTGATGATTGGACTGTCAGGCCCAGAGACAGAGCTCTTCCCAGGAGATCCAATTCACTTTAACTGCTGCTGGAGAAACTCCCTTCTTGTCTACCAATGTACCTGTCAGGGGTTTTGAGCTAATAAAGGAACCACAACGGAGGGAAAGGACTGAAATACCAGGACAATTCACCTCCTGGATCTCAAGCACAGCCTGAGGAGACACCAACAGTGGTGTCACTAATCTGCCTTGGCAGTTCAGAGCACAACCAGCTGAACATCCACAGCCAATTCTTCTCATGAGATGTTTTAAACAGAACCATTTTATCAGGAGCTGGATGGGATGACAGTGGGGCAAAGAGATGGTAGGGGAAAATTCAAAGAAAGAAACTGCTACAGAGATGAAATGGAAAAGAGAAATAAAACATTGAAACAAGTTTGATTTTCTCTCTCACAGCTTCTTTTTTTTTTTCCTCGTTAAACAAGCTCTAGAGAACATTTTGATGTGGTCTGTGGGATTGTTCCCTCAGAGATAATGAAAAACAAATCCCATCAGCCATTAGGGCTTTTGATGTGATCATGTTTTTCCATCCCATTCTATCAGCCCAAAAGATGACTAAACTGGGGACCAGCACCAGGAGACCAACTCTGTCCCAAAAAGCATTTTCTGAGCAGGCAAAGGTTCCCTCAACAAACTCTGAGTTTCCATGTCTAAGTGTGCAGCAAACACACACACACACGTGCAGACTCACAGAGCAGAAACCAAACCCTTTATTCACCATTTCTGTACAATCAGATGTTTTAGAGATTAAGAGAAAAGAAGAAGGGGGAGAGGAGGAGGAGGGAAAAGTCACATGGGAGGGAATTAAAAAACAAAGCCACGTTTTCTATCTCTTCCTACTTTATTTTTTCTGTTGGTTTGGCTTCTTTTCTTCCCCCTCTTTTTCCAGCCCCATGTTGTGACTTTGACAAATGATGATGCGTGGAGAAGATTTATGCAGGTCTCGGGGCATTAGCACATTATCACGAGCAAAGCAGAGCCCTTGGTGCACATCACTGGGGAGCCATTGAGAACCTTCTGGAAGGTGATCTATGGGCCCAGGGCCGTGGCAGAGCTGTCCTGGTGCAGGGGGGATGGCTCTGTGCCCAGGGACAGGACCCCAGTGCTGCGTGAGGAATGGCTCCTGAAAACCCCTCCTGGGGGCACAGAGGAACCCTCTGCCCTCGGGGGAGCTGAGTGTGGGATGATTTAATGGCTCCCTTTAGGAAGTGCCTTTTGCTTTATTGCTTTCTTTTCTTTTTTTTTTCTTTTTTTTTCCTTTTTTTTTCTTTTTTTCCTTTTTTTTTTTTTTAATTTAAGGCAAAGAAATGCAATGTAGGCTCTTCCCCCGTTTTCCCCCCTCTCCCCCAGCTCAGCGCCCTGCAAGGCCACAGCTTGAACTTGTGCTCCTTGCAAAGACTCCCCAGCTGCTGACACATGGTCTTGTGGATCAGGACATCCTCAACTGATTGCTTGTGGAAAAAAAAACAAACAAAAATTGCCCTAAATGAAATATATGGGTGGTGGCTACAAGTGCCAAAGGATTTCTGAGCTCCCTCTGGAGGGTTCCCACTGCTCCCAACTCCATCCTGAGCTCCTTCCCTGCTCTGCTCTGGAGCAGGGCTGGAGCTCCCAGGGTTACACTGTGCAGACTTTCCACAGAGCTGTCAGGAATCACATGGAAAACCAGTGGGACTTCCAGAGCTGCCCCAGGCACCATCCCAATGTTTTTTATCCCACCAAAACTGTCACAACTCCTGTGGAATGACTCCCCTCTCCCTGCCCCAGGAACTGCAAAGCTCAGTTTGCACCAGAGTTGCTGCTGATGCTCTTTGTGCCTCCGGAACCAAATGCTGCATTTGGAACATTTCCCCAGAATTAACATTTTCTTAAATTTGGGGAATTAATATCAGCATTTCAGGCTCACCCTCCAATTTGCTTGGAGAGAAAAGAAAATCACACAGACTTTGGAAGTTTGTATTTCACTTCTGGTCCATCTGGTCCAATCTCAAGGCGTTATTTCATTTCCCAGATTTTTATTATCTGAAATTCCAAGGAGCAATAAAGTTTTCAGAATGTTTTCGCTTCAAACAACCAGTGTAGAGACAGTTTACAATTCCAGAGGAATTTTAGCCTGTTTTTCAGGAGTTTGTGTATCTTTTCTAGGGCTACATAAGCTTTAGAAGCCACAAGAGTCTCACAGAAGTTACTGAGAAACTTTGGGTACAGTGTATGTAAGAAGTTAATGCACATAAAAAAACCAACAGGGATGAAAAACTGTAGGCATTGCAGATGTAACCCCTAAAAATTGGGTTGATTGAATTTGTCTCTTTGGAATCTCAATTTTTTGCCCAAACATTGGCAAAACATGTCCTAATTGGAGAATTAAGTCATTCATTTCTTATCCATGATGCTCTGATTTGTACCTCTTGGAATGCCACCATTTACCCAGAAATCTGAGGGAAAGAATTAAAACCCAACAACCAACTGGAATTAGCAGGACATATTTGAAGTTTAAAGGGGGAAGGTTAACACCAGGAGGTTCTTTATCACTCAGAAACGCTGCACATGATGTTCGGAACAAAGTGCCACTGACGGCTCAGCCACCCTCGTTCCACACACAAACTACAGAACCAAAGTCCTCGTGTGAGCCTCGAGTAGGAGCAGAGAGATTTCAGGGCTCTCCTGGAGGCTTTTCAGGGTGCCCAGAGATAAAGAAAACATTTCTGAGTAAATGACTTGTATCTTTTCAGCACCATCTCAAGTGCAGCGTGTCGGGATGATGGATGAGACGAGCCTGTGGCAGCTTCCTGACAAATTGGGGATTTGGACACATGTTTGATGCTCGGAGCATTTTTCACTTGAAAGGAAGACTTGCTTTTCAGGTGCTGCCTCTGCTCAGAGGTTTGCCACTGAGTCTGGGAATTCAGTTATCTGGAGGACAGCAGACTTCTGGAAATGCCATCAGAACACACCCACCAACCCATGTTTTCCCAGGGCTACTGTCTGATTATGTCTACGGAGACACAAGGAAAATGCAGGAGCGAGGCCAGCACGAAATCAGGGCATTGCATATTAAGTCCAGAAGGGATGACAGGAGGACTGCAGCAATACAGGCACTTCTCAGGAGATGGAGCCTTTTATTTATTTTTTAATTTATCTCTGCAAATGATTTTACAGCTTTGTGGATTTGTGTGTCAGTGGCATTTGACAAGCGATCAAAGCGGAATTACCACACCAGCTCTGTTGTCTTTGAACACAAGACAACAGAAAATAGGGATGTTTGGTTAAAAAAAAACAAAAAAAAACAAATAAGTTACAAACCTAATCTACAGGAAACACTACTAATCCTAATTTCACCAGCTGCCCTGGTTTAGGAGCAGGACTTGCAAAGTCTTGCTTCCCCCCTGTCTTTGCCTTGGTATGGAGACAACCCTTGCTGATGGCTTAGTGGCTTTGCTAAGCCCATGTGGCAGAATCAGATCCAATATTTTATCATGGAGGGGGAAAAAAAAGAGGAAAGAAAAGGGCATTTTGCCCCAATAATGGTGCTCAGTGTCACTGAGATACCATCCTGTGCTCGTGCCCTTTTCCTCCTGGGCCAGAAACAAGGTGGTGTTTGGAGAGAGCACGGCTGTAATTGTGGGCAGTTCTATGGAGGGGAAAAATAATGTGGTTTGTCATCAATCTCTCAGTGTGGCACACAAGGGCTGGCTTGTGGAAATTCTGTGGGCTGTATTTACAGAGAAAACAGAGACCTGGTGCTGTGCTGGGCCCTATCGGTCCCAAGGTCTGCAAGAACCATGTCGGGGGGAAAGGGAAGGCTTGAATCATAACCCTTCAGGAGAATATAATCCATTAGGGAATGAAAATTACTCTGCTCCTGTGAGCAAGATCAAAACCTGAACAATTTAATTATTGGGCAGTTCTTTCTGAATAGAGACATGGGCTGCTTTGAGGCAAGAGCTAACAAACAGCAGTAATTCCTTGGATTGCTGATTTACAGAGCTACAGACAATGAGGGAATGAAGGATGGATGTTCCCAGCCTTGGAAAACGCTGCAGTGGAGGAGGAGGAGGTGGAGTGATGCTGATGAGAGGCAGTGGTAGTGAGAGGGGGGACACAGCTCCAAAGTGGGGACACTATTCAGAGAAGGGGTTGGAGTTCAGACTAGAGCACATTTGACTCAAGTTACTTGTGCCCAGCCTTCATCAGGGCAGTGCCCTTCCTTTTCACTTGACATGATGAATGGTTTTAATTCCATGCATGAAATCACAAAGTAGAGGGCCAACATGGTACATTCTGAAGGGGTTTTTGGCTGAAACTATTCATTGTGTTTGGCTCACAATTGTGAACTATTGGTGGCCTTCCTACTTCTCCTCCCACACGATTATTTTTCGGTTTAGCATTATTATTTGGGTTAGTATTATTTTTTAGAATGATGTTTTTACATGGGAGAAAAAGGTTCCAGCATGTGGAAGAGCTTCTAGCACAAAGGCTCTGAGAAGATCCTGTAGCAGGCAGAGCCCTGCAGGAGGGGTTTGAGGCAGAACTCTCCCAGCTGCCCCTGTGCTGGTTGAGGCCAAAAGCAGAGACACAGCACATGGGCTGTTTCTGGCTCTGGTTTTGCCCTGTAAAAGTCAGGCAGCTCCTCTTTGGCTGCAGAATCCATTTACAGTCCATGGAGAAAGGAGCCAGGCAGCTCAGGAGGAAGACCCACGACGTTGCATTGTCACCCTGAAATAAAACCTGTCCTAGGCTGAAGATTTCATAGTCCGAGTCTGAGCTGCACTTCCACCTCCCAGACAAGAACATCCCCAGCCTGGCTGTCCCTTGGATGAGCTCTCCTTGCAACTCATGCTGTGTATTTTCTTTTTAATCTTGTTATTCTGCAGAATTAGAAACACCATGTGAAAGGTAAAACCCTCCCCTGTAGCAAACGGCCTCCTTCTGCAATTTGACCATTTTTCTCTTTCACCCAAATAATTCTGGAAGAGATTTCAAAATAAAACTGAATCTACCTCTTATTAATATTGCCAAATGAGTCACCCCCATGCATAGTTCTAATACATAAAAGGAGCATTTTCTTTTGCTTCCATAAAAATATCCAGAGGGCAGTGGCAGGGAGAGTAAATTGAGAAGACCAAAGTTAAACAAAACCAGTCTCATACACTTTCTGCAACTTCATTGTCTGCTTTGCCTCTTGCAGGGGGAAAAAAAACCCCAAACCGTAGGTTTGCACTGAACAAGTTCTAGAGTTAAAGAAATTATCATAAAAGCCCAATGGCTATTTTAAATAGCTCCCAACTTTCAAAGACAGATTGAATTTTCACATTTGTTCAGAGCCTGGTCAGCAGCTGCTGGGTAATTGCCTGCAATGTCACCCCAAAATGATTTGAAATTTGCCAACTTTCAGGGTTTGCTCTAAGGCCAAATCTAGACCAGATCTGTGGAGTTTTGTTACAGGGATGCAGAGGCTGATGGATGGAGCTCACTTGCCTGGAGTCCCCAGGATTCCAGAGGGTCAGTGGCTGACGTGCTGTGGGAGGGGGTGTGGAGGCTCTGCAGCTCTGAGTCCTCCTTCCCTGAGATCCTGGATGGTGTCTGTTAAATCAGAGGCTTCTTCAGAGCCCCCAAAATCTGGGACTTGTCCTGCAGATCTTTGTTCACACACACAAAATATGCCTTATTTGCCCAATATTGGAATTTTCAGTCAGCAGGATCTGTTTGCAGGCCTTGCATTTCATGGAGCTCCAACATTACAAATGAGAAAAAGAATATCAAAAATATCAACATGGCTCATTGCACTGGTTTTGCCACAGAAATGCTCCAAGATTCGTGGCTTTCTTTCCAAAGAGTCCTACATTCAACTGAGCGGGGAAAAATAAAATGAAAAAGCATTTTCAAAATGAATCTGGAATTACTGGTGGCATTTTCAAGTTAACTGAAAGAAGCAAGTCTTTTGCTCAATGACAACCAGAGAACTTCAGGCTTGCACAGCTCCACTGATAACTTTGGGCTGCTTNAATGTAAATAAAAATCTGAATTCTCCTTGCACATCCTTGTGTAAGGAACAGCACCAGGATAACTCAGTAATGACGGTTTAATTTTTATTGATGATTTTATTTTTCACAATTCCCTGATTCTGTAGTCCCAGATGATAGATTTCCAAAGCTTTTCACATCTCTAATGTCCAGTGGAAATGTCACTATTCCTTGGCCAGACTGGTCACATTGCATGCATTGGCAAAGCAAGGCAGGATTCACATTTGGGGAGGACAAAGCTCATGATGTTCTCCAGCTCCAGGGAATGTGGGAATTTTCCAGCAGGGCAGGGCAAAGGAAAGGGAGAAAAGAGGGAGCAAGGCAGAAAAATGGGATAAGTAACACTAAATATACTTCTAAAATAACCAGTGTTAAACAGTCATTTATAAAAATGTTTTAATGGCACCATAAAATACTCACTATATAAAACAGTTGTTCTTGAGAGGACCGTGAATGGCTGGAGATATGAACCACAGATTCCAGCCCTGCCCAATTAGTCCATTTTCCTGTGGACATAATTTTGCAAAGCATTTGATCTTAAAATGAGCATTTTGCTGCCTGTTTGTTTTGCTCAGAATGAACAGACAGGCAGGGCCCTGCAGGCACAGGACAAGGATAGAGTGGGTTATGCCTCAGCCTCTCAGGGCCACCAGAATGTGCTAGACAGGCTTTTAAAATCAACCCCTGGGGTTCATAATGAATTGGTTCCCATTTTTAGTCTCCCAGAAAGTCTCTCAACCCTTTCATCCAAAGCCCACTGGAAACAATGGAAATCTTTTAATTTCCAAAGTGGGATTTTGAATAAGACCCTGAGTAGTCATGAAATAAAGGAAACTCTATAAAAAAGAAGCATAAATATGCCCAGAAATCATTTTAAAAGTGTTCAGAATTTCATGGAGAGTAAGATTACGTTTTCTTCAACAGGATTTTTAAATCCTTTTATGGACTTCATAGGCAGGAATGTGATTTCCCATTAGATGTCAGAAGCTGGCTGGAAATACGTGTATGAAAAAAAATCTCATTTTCTTTTATTTTCTGTGAGACAGAATGCCCATCATTCCAGAGGGGAGACAGTAATTCTGCAGGGATTCATTCTGATTTTCCTCCTGGTTGCAAAACCACTCCAAGTGATCCTGTTTGTCTTTTCAAAATCTGGTCAAAATCCACGACAACCAAGAGTTTGAAACACCCCTCCAGAAGTTCCTGAGCCTGATCTAAAGAGCTTTTAGGGGCTTGCTTTGAAGAGCAGGACACAACGTGGTGCCACTGCAAAGCTTCCTGTTAGGGGCTGGTTTTCACTTGACTGAACACGTTTTCACTCATCTTCTGTCTTCCTCTCTCTATTCTTCACATATATACCTATATATGCATTTTATACATATATATATGTCTGCTATGTCTGTGCATCCACATCCTCCTTTTCTGAAGCTTAGAAATGCAGCCCCTCCTGGTTAACACCACCAACAGCATCCCTGGGGATAGATTTCAGCATCAATCCCCCAAGGACTTGTTCCCTCACTGAAGTAAATGATTGTAGTTTTATTTCTTCTTCTGTGTTTGAGGTGGTGATGAGATCATTTATTGTTTTTAAGGGTTAATAGAGCCTGTCAGGGGCTTTTCCCCTCGGCTGCTTTCACTGCTGCCCCAGGATCAGTAACAGCTCCACGATGCTAAATCAGACCACACTTTGCTGGAGAAAAGAAAAAGGCAAAAAGAAAACTTAACAGGGAGAGAAGAAGCAGTTCAGTCTGGTTTAAAGGAAGGGGAGGAGGGAGCCAGGGGGAACAGGGACTAACTTTGCAGAGAAAATAACAAACTTTAAGTCCTGAGGTCTTTCCTCTATATTGAAAAGGCAGTTTGGAAAGGAAATTAGTAAAAACAAACAGAAGGTGCCAAGGTTTCTTTATCATACCTGGAGTAGGATATGCTAAATTCCACAAGCCCTCGCCCTGGCGCCTGGTGCTGCCTCGGAAAAAATGGTACCCACGGCTCCAGCAAATGATCTATTGGGACTTCAAAGTGGGGGCAGCCCCGTGTGGCACAGGATGTGCTCAATTAATTACGTGAGTTCTAAATGACAGGGGCTGGGAAAAGGAAAAATAATAAAAAAGGGGAAGAAAAAGAACAAGCTGCAGAAATTCAAAAAAAAAAAAAATAAGGGGGGGGGGGGGGAAAGGTTTTTAAAGAAAATAATATTAAGGGGGGGAGAAAAATGGGAGAAGTCAAGTGAAAGGCCTTGTTGTCTGTGTGCCAAACAGCAGCAGCAGATAAGGGCTGGAGTTGCTGTGGAAACTCAGGCCTGGAGGAGACAGAATCCAATTTCAGAAACCACAAAATCAACATAAACGTGTGCAAAAATAAAAAGGTTTGTTTGGGCAGTAATAAGGAGAAGGCTACCAATGTATAAAGCAGATGAACCGGGGTGACCTTGGCCAGCTCTGAGCCAGAATAATGACGATGGTCCTGGTGGCTCTGGCACCTCTGGATGAGCAGCAACAGGAGCCCCACTGGTGTCATCTCAGTGCCACCTTTGGCTGCAGTGCCCAATCCTCTTCCCTGCCCTTCATCCCTCTCCTCTAAAAAAAAAAAAAAAAATTAAAAAACAAAATAAAATTGAGTGAGGAAGGAGAAATGTTCCTTCAAGCGCCGCTATAATCTCGTTTCAAACCTCAAAAGGGGTTTCAGAACTGATTCCTTTCATTTTATCACCTACACGTAGTCTGCTACCAGCGTGCAAGTCATCATGTAAAAGGGTCATCCCCCTTCTTTCTTGTTCTCTGTGTGGTCAGAGAAAAGGAGACCTTAAACCCTTTTCCAGTCTATGAAGACTTGACAATTACAGCCTTTGCAGAAGTGTTATAGTGACTATCACTGTGGTGAAGCAGCCCTGAAAGCACACCCTGAGGGCAGCTCCAGGGTGTCCTAAGCGAGGGTGGCTTTGGGAAACCTCCCCAACTTGTAAACCAAACTGTATCACCCCTGGTTTGAGTGGGATGGTCAATACTTTTCCCATCCTTACATTTTCGGGGGAATTTGGAGCATGTTGTGCTATTCTGTGAAATGCCTCTAAAACAAACAAACAAACAAAATAACCAAACCCAACCTCAAAATCCTTAAACCAGACAGGATTTCATCCTGCTTGGTCTTGGTGGGATGTAGACAGTGAGATTGAGGCTCTGCACTGGCCAGAACCCCCTGAATTCTGCTCTGCTCCTCCGGAGAACATTTCCTAACTCAATCCAACCAAAGAGCAGAATTATCTCAGAAGCAATTTTTCATTTTAAAGAATATCATCAGCAAGCTGGGAAGGCAGAAGGGGGAGACAAACAGTTGTACTGATGGGGTGAAACCTCCACGTTTTATCTTCTTCCAACGTGCCTGCTGGGAGCCCCTGAGAGTCCAAGGGGAGGGAGTCACTGTAGTTATGGCTCCACTTCCAAGAGAAATGTCTAAGAGAAAGACTGGATCATGTCTCCATGCAGTGCTGAGAGCCTGGTTTTGGTCAGAGGACAAGCCTTTACCCTCTGTGCCTGGTGATCCCTCTGTTGCCCCCTGCCCTGAGCCCTGAGGAGGAGCTGTGTGTTGTCCTGTGCCACTGCTGCCCTGCCCAGGGGAGCAGAACCCCGAGGGAGTCCCCAGAAAGGCTCCCATCACACTGCTCCTCACCTTTAGGATGGAGCTCAACCTGTCCTCGTGTGGCAGGAGATGAGTGTTGCTTTGGCATTCCCTGGGAATAACCAATGTAAAATGCAGCGTATATAAGAATATCCAATGGTAAATCCTGTCCTGGTGCTGTCGAGGACAATTCTTGGCAAAGAGCTGGAATTATTCCCTAAGGACAGCAAAGCTGAAGGCCATTAATCTTAATAGGGTCCTTATTTCTTCATCACTGCGTCCTATAAATTCTTCTTTCAGCAAATGTCTTTCTTCAGTGTTAATTGTCCTTATTCAGGCAAAACAGTTGACTTCAGCACTGGTCACCCAGCTCTGCTGGAGCTTTGGTGTGAGGAGATGGAGAGAGCATTCCCTGGACAGTGTTTGTGAGACTTGGAGGGGAAAGGCCAAAGAATCCTCTGCACTTCACCCCCCTCACTGCACCTCTGCTTTACAATGGTACCTTTCTGCTTCCAACAGTGGCACCTGGGGAAACAGCCAAGAGCCTCCCCCAGCACTGCCACTCCTCACTGCTCCAAGAGCACACTTGCACAACCACATGGAGCTTATGCTGCTCTGACAAGGAAAGGGCTGAGGACTGAGGAGGAAGGCGAGGGATGGATGTTTTCACCATTTGCACATCTCCAGTACTTTTGCTTTCTCAGTGTTTTCATTGGCACAGCATCCTTGTCCTTCTCTAGCCTTTGATTGTGGGGCTCCCATTCATGTTTTACCCTAAAATTGATTGATTTTTCTGCTTTTTTCACTGAATGGTTTGAGTTGGAAGGGACCTTAAAGTTCATCTTCCAGACACGGGCAGGGTCACCTTCCACCAGCCCAGGTTGCTCCAACCTGGCCTTGGACACTCCCAGGGATGGGGCAGCCACAGCTTCTCTGGGCACCCTGTGCCAGGGCCTGCCCACCCTCCCAGGGAAAGATTTCCTTCCCAATATCCCACCTGACCCTGCTCTCTTTTTTGTGCAGCTCAGCTGAGAGCTCGGGCACTGCACACACCTGGGACTCCCTGACCTTCTCCAAGGTTGTCTTTATTAAGGAAAAAGCCCCACTATGGACACAGAGGGCGGAGATAGGAAGAAAGTCTAAGCTGAGAGATACAAGAGCATCCCCCACTGTTACAGATAATTGGCACTTTCAGCCCAATTCCTGCAGCCTTTCAGCAGTTCTAGGAGCCAATCATTTCTGTGCCAGCGGAGTGAGGGGCAGGGAAGGTGCGGGGTGGCCGTGGCTGTGTGGGGACACCCCGGGCACAGCGTGGGGCACAGCTGCCCTTGGCAGGAGCTCTCCCCTTCCCAGGACTCGCTCTGTCAGCACAATCCAGAGCTGACGTGCCTCACTTGCCATCCCTGGGCCAGATTTGTCACCTCTCCTCTAAAGTCCCCAGCACGTGGAGCGATGCCAAGTTCCCACACTGGGGTCAAGCCCAGCAAACACCAGGAGGGTTTGTTGTCTTCCCTTGCCACGCGGGTGCCTCGGGCTTGTCCGGGAGCTGCTCCTCTTCCAGGCGTTCTGTGTGAGCCCAGGGTGGGCAGAGGGGGACAAGAGGCAGAGGTGCACCCTGCCAGAGCCCGGCCAGCCGCTGGAGCTGCTGGTGGAGGAGACACAAGGGCTGGGAATAAAGAGGGCTGTGTTCCCCTCCCTCGCCTGGCAGGGCTGTGCTGCGTGACAGCGAGTGAGTTATTTCAGCCTCGGCTTTCCAAGGCGCCCACAAGGTTGGATGCATCGGGGTTTGGGTTTTTTGTTGGATTTTTTTTTTTTTTTGCATGGTCCATTCAGCTCCTCTGCATTCTGAGGGACCTGGTTCTCAGAAGTAATTGTGGCCTGAGGATGTAACTCACTTCTCCAGAAGGCAGACGCTCCTTACCCGCAGGCAGACACCAAAAATTAGTGACAGCCCCTCTGCCGAGGTACAGAGCTTGGGAAAAGATAATTGCTCCTTCTCTCCTGCACATCTGCACCAGCCCAAATAGAATGAAGGCCTATATTTCAATGGGCAGTAATGTTTAATATTTGACATTAGGTAAATATACTTTCCTTGCCTCTAGAATAATTTCATGCAGATTTAGGGTGGAGCCTGGAAACGCTGCTGGGGAATGGAGTCCCAGCCCAGACTGTCTGCAAAGTCCCACCCTTCAGCCCCGAGCACTGCAGACTCTTACCAGCCAGTAAATCTCCACCACCGTGTTTTCAATAATGCTGATCCCAAAAAAGCCAACACCTGAGGTCAGATCTGAGGAGTTCCTGAGGACAAGGGGTGATGTCACACCTCCCCACGGCCGGGGGGGCACAGGGAAAGTTCCTATTCCTGCAAAAGCTTTGGCAGTGCAGAGCAGTGGAAAAGGACATAAAGAGCGAGCGTATGGAGCTGAAATGTAAATAGCAGTTCCTGTGAAATATGGCTCCAAGTTTGTCCATGCCCCACAAAAGTTCTTGAAACCTATCTGGATATATTGTAATAGCAATTTGTTTTTCTTTTTGTAAGTACTTTACCAGCCTATCTGTGGCAGTTCAGTGCATGTCAGCAGCAGTGTTGCATTTAAAATGATAGATATTTTCAAATGCAGCCATAAATCTTGAGAGGCTCACAATCCACTTCCTTCTGAAAAACGGGGGTGATGGCAAATGGAAATCTGCACTGAAAGGAGTCGGGTGGTGTTTGGTCTCCACGCACACGGAATTCTCCACACATGGAATTCTCTCCTTGGGAGGGGATTCTCCTCACTGGCCTCAAGGCAGCTGGGACAGAGCCATGCAAAGGGCTTATGGAGGGGCTGTGCTGACCCAGCTGATCTCCACGAGGGTCAACGCCTTCAGAGCGCTGCTGGGTGCACAGGAGCACCTCAAGTGAGGGAATGGAATCAAGACCTGACTCAACAGGGTCAGCTTCTAAAGAAACAGAAACTCTGTGGGACTTTGGAGCATCAAATCAGCTTTCCTGAAGTGCTGCCTGGACTGCAGCAGTTTGAAGGTCTGGCTTTGGTGGGATCAGAGGGAATCCAGAGCAACTCCACTCTCAGTCCTGGTGCAGCCACGTGCACAGAGGAGCTGATGCTCCTCCTCTCCTGTGGATGTTTGGGGTTCCCCAGGTTTTCTGTGCCTCTGAGTGGAGGGATTTAGGTTTAATAAGGCAGAGGAACCCTTCTCAGAGCTTCTCTTACCCTCTCATGGCTCAGCAATAATGTCTGCAGCATTTTGGAACAGGGTATGAGGCACTGAAGGTGGGTTCCCTTCCCAAACAGTGACCTTACACCATCATTTCTGAGAGGTCTCTTCCACTGCTTTTCTGTATAAGATAGTAATAATAATATAATAAATTATCCTGAAATGGAATAACAGAGCCTCCTTAAATCACAACACTGAGAACCTGAATTGTTTTTCGAAAGAAAATTAAATAGCCCATTATATGATTTATTCTCTCTTGCTACACATGCAAGGCACAGCTTATTTTTCCATTCAAATTTAGCTGCTCTCTGAGCACCAGAAAGAAAAATGCTTGCAAACACCACATTTTTTAGGACTGGTTGAGTTGGAATAAACTTCAAGTACCACCTTTTAATATTTAATATGTATCCCAATGCTGTGCTGCCTCATTAGAGGTTTATTTTCAGGCCTGTAAGAGCAAACAGAGGTGCTGCAGCTTGTCCTGCACGGAGCTGAGGGGGTGGTGGGGACGTTTTCTGCCCAATGTCCCACCCCAGGACAGCCCTGAGCTGAAAAGCAGGCAGGGAAACGAGCTCTGCTTTTGGCAGGGTTCGTTAAGCAAGACAAAATCAACTTGTGTCCGAGACCTCACAGGTTTGTGCAGGCAAATTGTTCCAATTACCAGCACCTGAGAGCAAATTAGGAGCAATTAAAAGGAGCAGCTGGGATTTCACTAAGTTACTCCTGTCACTGTCATATACATTCCATTTTAGGCTCATTTAAAAGGTACTTTACAATTTAAATTTTTCTTTAGCAGTGGCATTTTTATTTTAAAATAGTTAAAACACACATTTGGAAATGTCTCGTGGTGTGGACAGAGGAGGGGGCCGTGCTGGGTGTGTTTGTCCTCGGTGTGGTTCAGGTAAGAGCCTCTGCAGGGGCTTTTGCTGCCACTTTCTCCAGGGGCTGATTTGCACGCACAGAAAGCTCAGGAAACAACAGGGCTCTGTGCACAACATTTGCTTCCCTGTGTCTATCAGAAATACAAACGAGAGAAAAAGCCATTCTCTATCCATCCTCTTGCCTGAAACAAAGCAACAGAGTCCTGTTTGACTGGCAAACACTCCCACAAACCATGTCCAAACCATGTTTGGGTCCAGGGAAGGATCTCGGGTCAGGTGGAAATGTGAATTAATTGTGCTTCGCTCAGCTCTGCCTCACAAACAGATGATGTGGGAATTACCATTTCAATTAGTCAGCATCACACAGGAAATAGGAATCCCAACTTATAAAATATTTCCTGTGCAACTTCACCCTAACTCATTCCAGGAGAAGACAAACTCTCTCTCTTCAGCCTTGCACTGTCGAATCGAACTTCCCTCCCCTGACTTTTCCCTGCTGTCCCCAGACATTCCTCTCTGGGCTCCCATCTGCATTCCTGGGCGTTTTGGATGTGCTCCATCACCTGCACCTTCAGCCTCAGGACACTGAGTGAGCCCAGCACGTTGGACGCTTTGGGTGCTGGTGGTTTCCCCGGAGCTGTTTGTGGTGAAAGGCCTCGTGCCAAGGAGGGGACGTGCCTGGTCCGTGGGAGGTGGCATTGGCCCGGGTGTGGGGAGGAACAAAGACGCTTCTTGGATCTCACCCATCACTTGACCCACCTCACGTGGGTCCAGAGCGAGTTTGTTCAGTGAGAGGCATTTGCAGTCACACCAAACCACCGCACAAACCCATCGTGTTGGGGACAAGGCAGAGAAGAACTGGTGGAGGTCACCGAGTCATGGAAAAGATCATCAAGTCCAACACCCAACCCAGCACCAGCACCATGTCAAACCAGGGCCTCAAGTGCCATAGCCACGTGGTTTGAACTCTTCTAGGGATGGTGGCTCCACCGCCTCCCTGGGCAGCCCTTCCAAAGCTTTACTACCCTTTCCACGAAAGAATTCCATGAGATATTCCATGAGATATCACACACACATGTGCGACGCCCACACAGACACACGTGTGTGACACACGCACAGAGACATGTGAGACACACACAAAACACACACACACACACACACACATACACATGTGAAACACACACGTGTGCAGCACACACACACACACACACGTGCAACACACAGACACACACAGATACACACATGTGTGCAACACACACACAGAGACACACAGAGACACATACACACTTGTGCCACACACACACGTGCAACACACACATGCAACACACACATACATGTGCAACACACACTCACAAACGTGTGCAACACACACACGTGCAACACACACGCGTGCAACATACATATGCACATATGCAGCACACACCGCCATCCCCATCCACGTGTCACACACACACACACACACACACACACACACACAGGTGTGACATCCACCTACACACCCACGTGTCACACATGCACGTGTGACACTCACCCACACACCCACACTCATGTGTGACACACTCCCACACACGTCACACACCTCCACACACACATGACACCCACCCACACACTCACACATATGTAACACACACACACATGTGACACACATACAGGTGACACCCACACCCACGTGACACACACCCACACACACATGTGACACACATACAGGTGACACCCACACCCACGTGACACACACCCACACACGTGTGAGACACATACATGTGACACACACAAATGTGACACACATACATGTGAGACACACACACATGTGACACACGCACACGTGATGCACACACACGTGACACACACGTGTGACACAAACACACGTGTGACACACACACATGTGACACACACACACACACACGTGACACACCCGCCCACACACCCACTTGTATGACATCCACACACACACCACACACGTGTGACCCCCACACGTGTGACCCCCACACCCCAGCCCTGTGCAGAGAGGGCTGTGTGGCTCGGAGGGCGCCGTGCCAGAGGCCCGACAGTGAGCGGCGCGTTCCATTTTAGGTGCTGACAGTGGATAATAAATCCAGGCCCGACCCAACATTTACAGGAACATTAGAAAATAAGTGAAACGGCGTGAGCTGGTTCCCAGGGCAACCAGACAAACACAATAAACAGGCCTCAGAGGCAAGGGTAACTTACACCGTCCTCCTGGGTCTCAAATATATCACTTTACATTAGCCTTCTGGCTGTGGCTGCTCCTGAAAGCTCTTTGTTTTATTATTATTATTATTATTTGAAAAAAATAAAAATAAAAAAGACCAAAAAAAAAAAAAGGACTGGTATTTTTTTAGTGCAGATCGGCGTGAAATCGAAGAGTTCCTTTCGTTGCTTGTCTTTATAGGTCTTTTACTGCACGTTAAAGCTGCTGTGAAAATAATAATGGCTATTAATAAATCTTCATAAAGAATTGAATCCCCCTCCTGCAGAAGAATATTATTAATAAGGTGTCCAGAAGGCAGCACCTTTGCTGGCCCAATAAAAACTAGTTTTGAGGGGTATTTTTCCTCAAGGCAGATACAAGATTAGCTGTCAGATATATGGGGTGGCTTAGGCAGCTTTCTCCTGACTCAACAGCCTCCCTCCAGCTTCTTTTGTAACCAGACTGTGGGTTTGGATCTTGCTGTCACTAATTTTAAGGGAATGCTCTGGACCCAACGAGGCCTTGCAGCTCGGGCTCATGAAGTCCCACCATGATCTGTACAAAGCAGTGACATTTAATTCTCCAAAAAAATCAGCCAATAAATCTCTCTTCGCCTGCAGGTGGTGGGACTGGGCACGTATCACATCAACCTTGGCAGACACAATCCCTAAACACAGAATCTTCAGAATCAGACTGTCCAAGGACATGGATAAGGAGCTTCATTTGACGTGGGAGGAAGAAGGTGAGGTTTTCAGAGAGGCACAGAAATTGTGGGAATGATGTGACAGATTGGGGAATGTGACCTTAGAAGCTCCTCAGCTTTTAAGACCACCCACATCTGATTTATCCCGATGCCTCATCAGTGCTGCAGGAGCCAGTTTGGGCAGGTTTTCCCTTTCTCTGGTCCTGCCCATCCCCTGCTGCAAACCATGTTGTGCTTCAGGCTCTCTTATTTGGGCTTGCTGAGCCACCTTTTTGTGGTTTCCGTGGTTGTTTTGGCTTCTCCTGTTCCAGGATGGGCAAACACGGGGAGGCTCCATCTCAGAGAAGTGTCCTGGTCGTTCTAACTGGGAACAAACTGGGTGACTCAAAAGCAGCCCATGGAACATGTGAGTGTGGGAATCCTAAAAGAAGCAGCAGGAGTCACTCAGTTCTTTTACCTCTGCTCCTCCTGAGCTGTCCTGGCATGAGGGAACAAGTCCCAGTGACCAGGGGGGAAACAAGGGGGTGCCAATCAATAGCCCTAAAATTTTAGCAGTGCTTCAGCAGGGACTGGAAGCCTTCCCCTTATGTTATCCAAGGTTTTCTGCACAGGAATGACATTTGGAAGTGTGGATCCCAGGCTGGCTCACAAGTGAAGGGTGGGGTAATCACATGTTCCCGAGTTCTTTGCCACATTTAGCTGCGTCCTCTCCAAACTGCCACCACTTAGAAGGTGGAGTGACCCTGCCAAAAACGAGCTGCTGGCCCAGGCCCAGGGGGTGGGTGGAAGGGGTGGCTGCTGGGTGGGAACATCCCCCTCCAGCCTGAGAGCAAAGGAGGCAGCTTGGTGGGGAAGAGCTGAGCGAAGGCAGCGCTGGGAGAGTGGAGGTGCCTTTTTCCCCCTGTATTTTATGGTCTAATCGTCACCTTATTGACGACTAATTAGAATGAGTGAGGTCCAAATGGCCAAAGTCTTTAATGAGGCCAATTAAGGATTCAAATGTTTTCATACAGTTCCCTTTTTCCTAGAAGGACCACGCAGCAATGGAGGTCCCACCTTCTGCTCCAGGCACAGCCCAGCAACACGAACTTGGAGGACTTTAAACATAAAAGGCAAACGTGATAAGGGCAAAAGCTTCATGTCATGCCTCTGGCTCCCAGATTTATGCCAAAGTCCATTCCTGAACACCTGAAAACAAAAATCCTTTATTGGTGGGGTTTTACAGCTTCACTTTCTCTATTTTGTGGGGTTTTGTGCTGCACACTCTGCACTCCTGAGTCATGGTCATGAGGAGCAGAGCAGTAACACTGTGAACCAGACTTTCCAATTTCTAACCTGAGCAGGGAGTAGCTCCCGAGGTTTCCACCCTTGTTTTGCAGGTTTGCAACAGGGTGTCCAAGCAACTGCTTTGGACTGTTTATTTGAGCTGAAGGAGCTTCCTGAGGACTGTTGTCCCAAGGGCTCTTTGTGTCTGGCCACCTGAGGTTTGCAGGACCTCCATTCCTATGTTACAACACCACCTGAGGACCTGCTGAGGTTTTAGCCTGGTTTTTGTTTTGTTTTTTGTTTTTTTGTTTTCCCAAAAGAATCCCATGAAAACACTTGCATTTTACAGGGTGGGAATCCAGAGGGAGAGGGACTTTTTGTATTGCACAGGAGGCAGAAAAATGAAACAGAGACAACCTCAAACTTTCAAACTCAGGGTAGAATTTAGGTGCCAAATCAATTTTCTTGCTACTGCACTTCATGAGCACGAAGGAAGAAAGCAGACTCCAGTTCTGCCCTGGGTCAGATAAATGCACCTCTACTCTGCTTATGAGATGGTCATGTACAAAGGCAACCACAATGAAGTGCTTTCAGTAGGGTTATTCAGACAAAACTCCCAGACCTGCAGCCAGTTCTGCTTCCAAGTAACTTTAGGGATGCAAAATTTGTCTCAGTCCTGAACTGATCCAGAGACACAAAATTTAAACCTTGTTTATTTTATAAAAAAACCCAATTTTTTCAATCCTTCTTTTCACAAAACATTTTATTTTTACAAAAAAGATTTTCTTTTTTAATAATCCCAAATTAATAAATCATTTCACATAATTCTATCTTAACATTTCCCATACCAGAGGAACTCCACCTGACCCTCAGCTTGGTTCTTGAGGACCTGCCTGAGGTGTTGCGGGGTGGGAGGCTCCCCAGGTGGGCTCCCCCCTGGGGAATGGCAGCAGAGGAATTCTGAGCATCCCAAAGTGTCTCGGGGCAGCTTGGACAGGAGCAGCTCTGAGTGCTGGATCAGCACTGTGAGGTTTGTGCTGTGTCTGGTGGCACTGCAGCCCCAGCTGGGGGAGCTTCCCCAGCCAGGGGAGGCTGATTTGGGTCACAAACGTTCCATGAAATGTCCTGGGAGCTCCAGGAAAGCTGAGCTGGAGCTGGAGGGCTGCTCGTGGCACATGGGATCAGTGTTGACAGGATTCACAACCAGAGATTTGGGGAATCTGCAGAATGTCTGAATAACTGTGGTGATGCAGATTTTGCACCATTATTGGAGACACTGTGTGGAATTTACCCTTCCCACGTGTCCCAGGAGGTTGTCCCTGTCCTGGTGAGGACCAAACAGTGACCATACAGATCTGTGGTGCAGAAGGCAGCATTCCTTGTGATAGGAGATCTGGCTTGTTCATTTCCTCCCTCAGAAATAACAGACTTTGGGGAAGCTGGTGCTCCAAAAAGTTGACTTGGCTGCTAAAATTACCAGTGTGTTTCAGAGATGGACCCACGGGAAGCATCTCTGTAGTTTTCAACATGTTACCGGGTGAGGGGCAGAAAATACCCCTGGCAATGAACCCCTTCCCCAAAGTCCTTGATTATCTAATTAAGTATGTCTGGAGACAAACTCTTGGGTTGAGCAGGGCAGACCAAAAGCCCTACATGATGTGGATGCAGCAGCACTTACTTCCATTTAGGATAGAAAAATAGGAAGGAAGCTCCAAATGTCTTGGTTGGGTTGGGAATTTCATGCCAAAACTGCACCTGGCAAATGGGCAAAGTGAAGCTCTGGGAGCAAATGCCCAGCTGGGTTGCATTTCTGGCAAACCAGAGGCAATGGGGACTGAGAGGGAGCAAAGACCCACAGAGCCCACGGGCCCTGTGGCAGCAGACACAGCCCTGGAGGAAGCACGAGGCCACCTCAGGGCGGAAAAGTCTCCTGGGAATTTCTGACGTGTTTGGGGGATAAGCCGAGGCAAACAGAACAAGGACTTTAAACACTAATAGTGGGCAGGGTAGAGACAGCCTGAAAACCCAGAGCTTGAGCTCCCTTTGTAGTTATTTGTGGTGCTGGGTAGGGTTTCACTCGTGGTTTCTATTCTTTCCCTCATCCTGAAAAAATGTGATGAATTCTGTAAGGTTTCTGACTGGCCAGCAGGTCCAGCACTGCAAAACCCACCGACCTCTCCAGTCCCAGTCCCAGCTCCAAACTGGGCTCTCAGGGCTGGGCATCCAGAGTGCCTCAGTGTTATCCAGCTGGTGGAAGGCTAACAGACCTCATTTCCCCAGTTAGTTCATTCTTCCTTGAATAATTTCATTATTTATTCCTTGGTTTATTCCATCATTTATTCTGTCCTTCCCTGACATCTTTATCTGGATATTATCTTCCCCAACTGCCCTCCTGTGTCAATGCCTTTGTGCCAAAGCACTGGAATCCCTTCCAGTCCCATCATGACTTTAAACCTCCAGTAGTTCCTGCTGCCTTTAGCTTCAGCACGGTGGGAGATGCCAGTGCTGGCCAGGCTGAAATGGTTGAAAGAGTCCACATGAGTTATTCCCAAAGTGTAAGAAACAAATGAAATTACTTTGGTTCGAAATGTGAATTGAATCATTCCTCTGACTCTGTGAGTTGTGGAAATGCTGTAGAGACAGAGCTCCCCATACTCAGGAGAAACACAGAATCTGTTATTGGGTCTGAGATAAGAGCACAGAGGAAAGCTTTCCAAATCCAAGTGTGTGATAGCACCAGGTGACTCTGAGGGAAGCAAAGAAGCCCTTGGTGTGGAGTTGGGAGAATCAGCTGCTTCTTTTGGGTCTGTGGGTGACTGTCCCAGCCACTTGTCCCCTCCTGGGATGTCTCCCCTCCCTCACATGAGATGGGAGACAGGACCTCATGGGGAGAGATGTCCTGGGATAAGGTGAGTTGGCCCAGGAAGGAAAACTGCTTGATTTCACCCAAACTGCAGCTCCCACAAACTCAGAAATACCAACCTTCAGTTTGGGGTGTTTTTTTTGTTTTGGTTTGGTTTGGTTTTTTTTTTCTTTTTTTTTATTTGCCCCCCACAAGAAGTTAAAATTCAATCAGTTTTAATCCACCCAATTAAATAATGTTCCTTTGACTTCCCCTTCCGTGACCCCCACCAGAATTTGGGTATTTGGAGCCTCAGGAACATCTGACATGAGGGAATGGCACAGAGTTGGCCTTGGGTCCTGTGCTGCAGAATTTATGACTAAATGAGCATTACACATGGAAATTGTCCTCGCACACACCTCTCCAGGCTCCTTTGCATGGCCAGTAAAGTCAGCACATCCAACTGGGGCTGGAAAAAATGCCCTCACCACTCACTCGGTGCTTTCTGCTCCTACAACGTGATTTTGATCTTCCCTGGAGCTCCTCTGTCACAGAAACTACTGTCCAGAAACCAATGTCCCTGCACATCCTGCACACCATGCCCTGCACATCCTGCACACCATCCCCTGCACATCCTGCACACCATCCCCTGCACACCCTGCACACCATCCCCTGCACACCCTACACACCATCCCCTGCACATCCTGCCCACCATCCCCTGCACATCCTTCAAACCATCCCCTGCACATCCTGCCCACCATCCCCTGCACACCCTGCACACCATCCCCTGCACACCCTGCACACCATCCCCTGCACATCCTGCACACCATCCCCTGCACATCCTGCACACCATCCCCTGCACACCCTGCACACCATCCCCTGCACACCCTGCACACCATCCCCTGCACATCCTGCACACCATCCCCTGCACATCCTGCCCACCATCCCCTGCACATCCTTCAAACCATCCCCTGCAAGTTCGGCAAACCTGCATGTTCTGCAGCCCCAACACATTTTCAGTCTTGTAAACAAGTTATTTTGGGGGATCTTTGAATTTTCCTGCCTTTCCACGGGATTTGGGATTTTTCACTTCCTGTCCCAAGCTGTCCCAGAGTGGTTACCCAGGAGCAGCCCTGCAGGGACTCTCTGACTGGGGCTCCTCCTGCGTGGAAAGCACTGTATGAATGGGAGGTGACCCCCAGTGAAGGCTCTTCTCTAACTCCACGTTCTCTAACTCGGGCAGGGGGTCCCCACCACTGGTTTTGGTTAAAAAGTGGGGTGCTGCCAACCTGGGCACAGGCACTTCTTGTGTATCTGTGTGCAGTTCCAGCGCTGAAGCACTTTTGGATGACTCCCAGGATTTACTCATTATCACTTTAACCACTATCCACAAAGAAGGGGGCGAGGGGTGAAACATCCAAAGCAAATAGTTCGAATCTCAGTACCAACGTTTTGACAGGGCTGCCGTGTGTTTGCAGGAAGGGGTTCCCGCTGTGAAAGAGAAAAAAAAAGTTATGATTTTTTTGGAAAAAGGAGGGGAAATCGCCTTTCCACAACAGTTTTCAGTCAATATTCTCCAGAGGGAAACACTGCCCTGTGGGGAAAGGGACTCTTGAGCGGAGCAGGACGACAGGAGGGTTTGGAAGAAGCAACATGCCCTGCAGGAGGTCAGAGCTCACTGGAGACACATTTAGGAGGTGGATGAACCTGAAGAAAGGAAAACGTGGCACCAAAATACCCGCTAAGGCTGCGCTTTGGGAAGTGCTGAGTGTCGTGCAGCCCCTCCAGCAGGAACCACCTCCCAGCGCCCCGAGGGTGCTGAGCCAACATCCCGGGGCTGTTCTCACCCTTGGCTCCCTCGGATCCATCCCAGGTGATCCATCAGGTGCTGCTGGCCCCGAGCCTGGGGACACGGGGAGGTTGCCCTGGCTTTGTCCCCCAGGGCCCCCCTGGTGCTGCCCCCGAGGCTGGACCTGCCTGTCATCACTGCACCACACACATCATAACTCCCCCACCAAACCCGGCCTGTCCTGGGATGAAATGCTGGAGAAAGCACTTGCCAGTCACTTCAGGAAGTCTTTAAAAACCAAAAAAGAAAGGTTTGAGAAATTAGGACTTCTTCTACCCCCTCAACCTCTACACTTCTGGTGTATCTTCTGGATTTATTTTCATGGGATGCTGAGGACACTGACTCTTACCTGGCTGGCAGTGAGATACTGAGCTGGATCTGACTCCCAGAACTTCAGATCAGATCCTGCAGAGAAGTTTGATATGCTCACTTGAAGCCTTCTCCTTGGGCAATTCATTAAATATTCCAACAAACTGGACAAAATGCAGCCTTCCCAGTGCAGTGTAATAGCAAAGTGGTGCTTACAGAGCAACCCTGGGGGCTGTACCACACCGGGAAGGTCTCATCTCGCAGGGTCAGTAGTGACCTGGAGCAGCAGAGCAAGAACTCGGGTCCTCCTCGAGCCAAAACAAAAGCCGGAGATTGGCATCTCCCTCTTGGCTCTCCAAGGAGCCCTGGATTTTTGGAGGGCTCCCCAAACACAGCTCAGCAATCACCTCCCAGCCAATAAAAGGCAGAGACAGAGATTCATAAAAACTTCCTGCATCTCATAAAACGCAACATGCAGTTGCTAAATTACAAATTCAGATCTTCCATGTCCTTGGCTGGATGGAAATGGAGACTCCCAACTGCTTGTTATAAACCACAATGTTCTGGCCTGGTTTGCTGGGGTTTCTTTTCCCCCAAACCCTCTTCCCACCCCTGCTCTGACATCTTCTCTCTTTTTCATACCAGACATTCAACCACGAATCCCAAGCCATAGGCAGGTTGTGTTTCAGCCTCAGGTCTCCTGCCCATTCTCTTACTCATATAAAATAGTGCAATTAATTTATTGCAGTCTCGCCACAGTTGTTTTATTCATCATCACTGCAGAGCTCCTGTGAAGGACGCCCAGGAGAGGCAACATCATCTTAACAAAACCCTCCTGATGAAAGCAAGCTGAGAACCCAGGGAGAAACAGTCAGCTTAGACACCTCCAGTGTGTTTCTGGGATGATATTTCTTCCAATAAACCTTTATTTCACAGAGCCTGTGAAGGGAAGAAGCCACACAGCACACAGAGGTGGGGAAAGTCAGGGAGGAAAAGCCCCATGGGCAGACACCAGAATTAAGTTCATTAATCTATGGCAGATTCATCAAGAGGTTCCCTTTTCCCTCCCATAAGGGTCTGGGATGAAGATGTCACTGCCTTGAGAGGGTGGGCAGTGCTGCCCCGAGGGGGCTCCAGTGCAGCTGTGGAGGATGTTCTGAGCTGCCCCCTGTTCTGAGGGCTCTGAGCCAGCCTGGGGCTCCTGAGCCCTTCTGGGGAAGAGAATTGGCAGGGAAAAGGAGATCTGGGTCCTGGGGCTCTCCCAGACTGATTGTGCAATGTACTTTTGATCAACTAAGGCAACCTGATGGGTACTGACTACTCATCATGCTGTTTAAGGATTTGTATGGAAAAAAACGACTCTCACAAATCAGTGCCCTGAGCAATCTGGTGTGGGGGCAAATTGTCTTCTTCATGAATCTGAGCTACATTTTGGGTTAATTTCATTGATATAAGATTGGGAAACATGTACAGATATACAGGGCTTTATGGCTGTAGGTACTCATGATATGTGTGAGGCTAAATCCTCGTCCAGCCCCAGTCTCACCCGAGGATTTCTCAATGCCAAGCTGAAGGGCTGGTAGGGCCCCTCCATACTTTTTCCCTTTTTTTTTTCCCTCAGTCAGAACCTGAACTCCTCTGAAGTTACACTAAGCTGGGCCACTGACAAAAACCTGTTATTCTGCTTCCAGCCTATCTCTGCAGCCCATCAGTTTTCATTAGAGTTCTCTGTAGAACATTAGAAGGGTCTGCATGTTCGGAAAAAATTAAAAAAAAAATGAATCCAAACAAGCAGCTGAGACACCAAACTGGGCTGTCTCACTATGACATAGTGCCATGAGGTTCCCAGACTGCTGCTAAGAAAACACAACTCGGTGCCCCTGCCCAGCTGTGCCTCATCTGCCAGGAGATGTTGAAATTTGGCCTTCCTGGCACTGCCTTTATTTACCACAGAGGCTCCGAGTCCATGTGAAGTGGCCCTTTCCATTTGGGCTGCCTCAGCCAAGGTCATCATTGCGTAAAGCAGGAGCCCACAAATAGCAAGGTCTTGCTATTCCTGAGGAGAATTACTAGTTCTGTTTGCATCAGGGCCTGGGAGGAATCCCTGCTACACTTGGGACGTGGCAGAGCTGACTTAGTCAGACTTTCTTGGATTAAGGAGCAAGAGAGAAAAAAAGAGTCAGAACGATGAGTCACCGCTGAGTGAAAATGTGCTCTGAAGCTTCTCATGGAAACAAAGCTTGAAAGTCATCTGCTGGGCCTCTAGATACATTCTGGCTATATATAAATGTAGATAGCAGAAAAAATGCATACATATAAAGAAAGATCTGAGTACACATGGAGCCAGAAGTGTTTGTCTCTGAACAGACAGCACCAAATTCCAGATGGAGGTGAGAATATATCCTGGGATATAACACGTCAGTCTCTGAAGGAACTGCACAGCATTCCAGCACATACCCTTGCTGTAGACAAAGCAGTTCTCATGAAGAAATGATCCTCTGTGTAAGAGCTGCTCCAGATTTTAAAGGTATTTCAGTGCCCAGCTCTTGATGGAATCACAAACCAGATGCTGTGCTCATCTTCTGCCACGTGCCAGGGCAGTGGAGGTGCTCTGGGGCATTTCACAAGTGTGAACTTCTGACTTCAAAGCAATGTGTCTTTTCTTCATGGTTTAACCTCCCGTCTCCAGGCAGGCAGGTAACACAGCATGGCAGGCAGGAATGTCCTGTGGATAAGGGCTTTGTGGTTTTTTCACTTTCCCAATGCCCAGTTCATCACCTCTGATCACTTCTGGGCCATGACCATCAGTGGCACTGGGGTGTTTCAGCTGCTACTTTAAGTGCTCACAGAATTCCAGCAGATCCAAGACAGTATCTCCCTTCCAGGCCCTCTCTGAGTCACTCTTTTCCTGCTCTGGGCACTTGGAGCTTACCTTTGTTCCCAGCCTGACTCAGGTGCTGCAGCGTTGCCTCCAGGTGTCTCAGCTGGAAAGCATCCTGCATCCAGCTGCACCAGGGAGCAGCCTGGCCATTCACCAGGGTGCCTAAATCATCATCTTGGGAGTCATGGAATGGTTTGGCTTGGAAGGGATCTTAAACCCCATCTCATCCCCCCCCCTGCCGTGGGCAGGGACACCTCCCACCAGCCCAGGTTGCTCCAAGCCCCGTCCAACTCAGCCTTGGACACTTCCAGGGATGGGGCAGCCACAGCTGCTCTGGGCACCCTGTGCCAGGGCTTTACCACCCTCATTAAATCACATTTATCCTTTAATTAATGATCATCTATGTGTTGCATTTACAACAGGAAATGAACATTAATGTTCTTTTTCCTAATGGAGCCAATTCCATACTGAATCCCAACTGAAGAGGTTGCCTCTTACTCATTTGTTATGGTTGTTCTTAGGGCTGAAGGAAAGGGCCAGAGGACTGGCTGAAGGGCACAAAGGGCTCATCTCAGAAACAAGAGTATCCCACCTCCAGTGGGACTTGGCTTCTGCTGCTCTAATTAAGGTTTTACAAGATGATGCCACCCCTGGTCTCCCTCCACCCCCTGAGAGGCCTGTCCTGCAGGGTCAGCACATGACCAAGAGACACCCTTTCAGCCACGAAACAGCTGCAAATGGGACAACTGACAGGTCCCCAAGGTTGTGTTTCCACTCAGGTCCTGGGCAGGGAGATTCGGACCCCATTGGAGGATTGTCATCAATCAGAGGATAATGGACAGGAAGGTGGGTGGCTGCTGATAGTTTTGGCTCATTTGAGAAGGTTTTGGAAGGCTTCCAGATTGTGTGGAGGATTTCTGAAATGTTTTGAACAATACCACCTATGTTATGAAATACCGGGGTGGCTCGAGTGGGTCTCAGGCTGGCTGTGGGCAAGGAAAACCTCAGGCTTCCAGTCAGCTGTAAGCTGGGCTCCAAAGTGTGTCTGGGGTGGCTGAGGTCAGCCCTGGCACCCCCCTGGTGTTTGTGCACCCCCTTAGAGCACGTGATGTCCACGGCACCTGAAAGTCTCCACCTTGTCCCCTCCTGGCTTTGCTGCTGCGATTATTGCCCTTTGTAGCACATGGAGATGCTCTTCCCTTCAAACACAGATGTCCAGGTGTGTAAGACTGAAATGAAATAGTCCAGTGATGCTCAGGTAGGGCTGAATGTTCCACCAGATTTTCAGGTTGGAGTCCAAAGTCTGTCTTGTCACAAAGGGAAATGATGTGACATGAAGAACAGACAGATACCTGCAAGGAAAGAGAGTGTAATAACGGAATCACTGAAGAGTTTGGGTTGGAAGGAACCTTTCAAGGTCATCTAGTCCAACCCCTTGCCCAATGTTTCAGTACTGTGCAAAATGGAGCCTTCAGCTGAAGCAGATTTGATCTGGTTTGGTGGGTATGGAGGGATACGTTTGAAAGTTGGGCTTGATGATCTGGGAGGACTTTTCCAACCTTCATGATTCTGTGACTCTCTAAGAATGACGATTGCTGAGACATCTCAGGAAGGTTATTTTGCACACTTGCTTTTACCACACAAACCCCAGGAGCAAAGCCTCGTTGTTTCAGGCCTCTTTCACAAATGGGATTATACAGGTGAAGGGCTGAAAACCCTCTGGAGGGCTGGAGAAATAAGAGGGAAGTGGAAAAGAAGGGGGGGCCTAAGTGTGTGCCTCTGGAGAATAACTCAGTGTGGCTCCACTCCTGGCCCAGCCAAATGGTTTAAACAACAGACATCAACCTTAAACCTGCCTTTCCAGTCAGCTCCAAACCTTCCCAGGCACCAACACACCTCCAGAGGAGCTCAGCCCTTAAACCTCCTGCTCACTTCATCAGCTGCACAGCTCTGGAGTTATAAGGTCTTTTTGTTAATAAAAATTATACTGTGATTATATAGTAGCTTAAAAAGCAGTAATGTTAGAAGCCTTTTCAAAATTCCCATAATACTAAAATAAAATATATGCTATTTTGAATTCCCAGAAATCTAATCTGTTCTTGGAAGTAACCTCCTGGTGAATAATCACACACTGCTCCTGAGTGAACACACTCCACCTCTGATCCACGTTTATGTTGTGAGTGGCTTTTAATGACAGGACAGGGGAATATATTGTGGTTTCACACATACACGGATTTTATGGTCACTTATTCCTAACTAGGAGATAGAGAGACATAGCAGGGAAGGATTCTTTCTCTCCTCCAATGTGCTCACTCCGAGTGCAGAAGGTGGTTCCCTGTTTGTAACACAGTGTCTTGGAACCAGTTTTGTATCAAGAAGGAGGAAGATAAAACAGCTAATCCCGGCAGATGGGTGATGGGAAATTGTTTTAGGAGGGTTCCTTTCAGCCCTAATACCTGTGATTTGGGGTGGCTGAGCACTTGCTTTGTTGCCTCACAGCAGTAATTTACCCGCTCCTGCTCTTTCACTGCTGAAATGATGTTGCCTCCTCTCGGAGTGTGTGCGAGTGTTTGATGAGCAGCGTTGTTGGAGCCAACAGCCACTGCAGACCTGAGCCAGGGGTGTCTTTCTCCTGCCTTGCTCCCTGCTGCTGTAGGGAGTGGTGACTGTGCTTCTGCTCTGCTGCCTCTGGAGCTCTGAGGGCTGGTGTGCACAGAGCTCTCGCACAGGTGACACCTGGTCGTGCCCCGTGCCTCTTCCTGAGCCTCATCAGCTCCTTTGGGCAGGGAATGAGAAGCAGGGGAGGAAAGTGGTAGATCTGAGGTCACTGACAGGCTGTGCAGAGCAGGTGGGCCATGAGCAGGCACAAAGCCTGGACTGCCCCAGGCTGACCCTGCTTGGTTCCCACTCCCCTTGGCAAGGCTTTCCTTTGGCTCTCCGTGGCCTGGGCAATGATGGTTTACCTGGGTGGTAAGGGAGTCATCCAGACTTGGACGTTTCCTCCTGTGTACTTTAATTTTCCAGCTTGACACAGAGCTGCTCAACCTTCCTGCTCCTCATTAGAGGTGACAATTAAGCTTATGCTTTTCTGTGGACAGTGGATAAAGGGCAGTGCCTGGTGTTCAGTGCATGTTTCTGGGCTTTATTTGTGACAGCTCATCGACTACACTTTAGCCTTACTACATGCCACATTTTACCCAGCCAAATCTGAAGATTGCTCTAAATATATTTTTTGAGTCAATTAAGCCTCTTCTTTCCATGCCCTCCCTGACATTACTATATTACAGGAATTTGCCTTAAAAAAGGCAATGAAATACGTATTTCTGAAGTAAGCACTACCTAATTTGGTGCTGCTTTTGATTGGCATTTCAGATTTTCTTTTTTTCCCCCCCTCTTTTTTTCCTTTTTTTTTTCAGGATATTAGTAGCTCCTTTACAAGCTGCAAAAATAAACAAGAACAAGTAAATGCAAGGCTTTGTTTAGGAAATTCTTCCTCTTTCTCTTTGGGTTTCCATCCGAATGTCTGGGGTGAATCGAGGCTGATCCGGGTGCAAAGCTCTTCTCCCAGAGATGGGCAAACTGCTGGGACAAATGGTTCGTGTTAGCTGGAGAGAGACACTGAATGGAAACCATGTGCTTCTGGGTCCTGTGGTTTCAAAGGGAACCACAAACACTCAGGCAAGCTGTCAGTCTCGAGTCACAATTTCAACCAACCTTGCAGAAGAAAGGGGGGGCTTTGCCCACCAATCATGTTTTTAACCCTTCTGTGATTAGTGGGGTGGTTTAATGCTCTGCATTGAGGGGGATTCTGTTTCTTAGCAGGAGTCAGGAGACTGATGACTCGGGAAAGAAAAAAAGACAAACGCTTGATGCAATGGGGATGAAAATACAGATGTTTCGAGTCCAGGCTTGGAGGGATCTCAGGGAATCATGCAGCCCAAAGCCCTTCCAAGAGGCAGGATCACACCAAACCCAGCCCTCCTGGCAGGTGCCTCCCCCACTGCTCGGGAGCCCCTGCAGAGCAGCTCATGTACCAAGTGCTGCGCTGGAAGTGCTGCTGGAGCAGAAAGTCACCTGTGGGAGGGAGCCCGGGACATTCCGCAGCCCAGGAATGTGCTGCTGCCACCTGGGCTAAAGAAACAGCCCCTGTGGGCTTGGGCTGTGCTCCCTGCTCCACACCAGAACGCTGAGGGATGGAAATGCCCTCTCTGCACCCAATTTTGTTGGTCTTCATCACACCACAGTGAGCTCGGAGGGTGCCACGACCTTAATCCTTCCCTTGCCACTGCTTTGTCAAAATAGTTGGAGCACCAGGTCTGCACATCCCCAATCTCTGAGGCAGCCAAGCCAAGAAATCCAAGAGAAACATCTCAGGGAGGATGCCTGTGTGTTTTGGAGGACGTGAGGTGAGCTATTTGCAGGTCCTTCTGGTTTTTTCCAGCATGGAGGTGACTTACGTGCAAGGCAAGAACTGCTTGTCCAGGAACTGAGGCTGCTGGAGCAAACACGTGGGGATAGGCTGCATTTGAATTCCAGGAACCACGCTGGGTAAAACCCTGCTCAGAGAGTTCACACACACCTGGGTGCAAGCCCAAAATGGAAATGTGCAAGGGTTGAATATTTTGTGAGGACATGTTCTATACGAGCATTGTTTGGGGGGCTAAAAAAGCCCCCTCGCTGAAAAGCCTTGGTAAATCTATATCTCCCACCTCAGCACTCCTGAAACACCATAGGAATGTCTGTCTCCTAATGTGCTGTATCATATTTGGGACTTTTGGAAGACTGAGGGCTAAAGAAAGGAAAAAGGGGTAAGGGTTGGAATCTGTGACTTTGAATCTCATTAGTGGTTCACATGTTAAAATGAGTTTCAGTCTCCTTCCTTCTCACTCCTTCTTTCCCTGGTACACAAGGAGATGACATGTTTGGGATCTTCTCAAGGACCTACTAAGTTGTAATGGATCAGTGTGTACAAAGTCCTCTCGTGCTTTCCCCTTCAGCTAGAATGAAAGTTTTTCATTTGGAACGACTTCCAATGTGAATTTTATCCAGTGGAACAGGCCTGATTTCAGCAGCTGAGGATTTACCCGAGCACTGAATGGAAGAAATAATGTCAGTGTAAACTGAGAGCTTTAAGTAGCAACGAAAGGGTGGGTGCAGACATGAGGCTGCCTCCTGGTTTGGGAGAAGCTTTAGGATTTGAGCCTATGGAGGGTGAGCAGATTTGGGTGTGGGGGGCAGATAAGTGTGCTTGCAAGAAACTAAAATTGCTGGTTTGCCAACCAACCTGCTGAGTGGACAATGTTGCCCTTGTTGAAGAGGTCACTCTCATCACCACGTTTTCTCTGGGAGACCCCATTAATGGCAGAGCTCAGGAATTCCTCCTCAGTACACGGGTTTCTTACAGCTCCAGAGTCACGAGGCAGTGTGTGCAGGGACAGGCTGGTGGCAGACCCCTCTCAGCTCCCTCAGAGCAAATCCTGGAGCTACTGTGCCCTCCTTGGGCATCCACATCCTTCTGGGAATGTCAATCCTGCCCACAGCAGGGGGTGGAACTAGAGAATCTAGTCCACTTCCAACCCAAAGCACTTGCACGATTCTGTGATTCTGTGAAATGGAAGAGTGGCTCAGGGGGATGAAATGGGACCAGATTCTCTTGAGGTGATCACCTCAAGGATTGTCACCAACAGCGCTGAAAGATCTTCTCCATCTTAGCACCAGTCAGAAGGGAGGGAAATGGGAGCTGGTTGTGTGGGGGACAACAGGAGAACATTGTTCAGCTTCTCACAGAACATCCTACACCTCCCTCTGGGACACCTGGGGATGTCCCCCTGTTATCTCCTTCTGGTCTGGGATTCCATCCATCTGGTTTAGCTCAGGTCCTTCCCTTCACTCCCATGGCCTCCACCCCTAATTTGGAGCCCTCTGGTGAATCCAAACGCAGCTTTGTGCAGCCCAGGATAGTTGCGGATTACCAAAGCTGCAGCCCAGGGCTGCCTCAGACTGACACAGCTGCAAATGAGGGCCATAACTCTTCAAAAACAGCCCTTCCAACATTTCATGAAGGTTACATGATCCTCTACTTAATATGCACATGAACTGGGATGCCACAAACTTCCCTGGGGTTTCCTGAAGGCTGAAGTAAAACTTAATTATACCAATTGGTTAGACAGACTGTTAAAACTTTTGTTTCACATACACTTTTTATTCCCTCTTCTCCATCTTTTCCCATTTGCCAAAACCTCCTGAAGAGAAAATAAAGATTATTTTACTTTTTACCTTAAAGGGCTCCTTGTGTGCATTTGCCTTATTAAATAACTGCCAGAATATCTAATATTCCATGGACAGCACTGATGAAAATGAAGCATAACATTGGTCAAATGAGCAAGTTTCATGTCAAGCATTGTCCCTAATTTGGTCTCCAGCCAATGAAAATTCTGTACCACGCATCTGTTGGCTTTAGATGAGTCTTTGCATTTAAAAGGGTCTTAGAAAAGACAGGATTTCTCCTTCTTTTCGCCACTATCATTTTGAGCATAATCTCAACCCTTTCATTTATGCCTCACTGAGCTTTTTGTCAGCCAAACTTCCCTCATCTCTGACTCTCCCTTCTCTCCTTGATGCTGTTTTTCCTCCCAGCCATGCGCAGGGGAACCGGCACGTGCTGGGCACGGTAAAGCTCAGCCCCAGGTATTATCCCTGATCCCAACAGCCTCCAGCCTTGACCAGTTCAGAAATGCACTTATTACACCTACAGCAAGTCTGGGAAGTCTGAGGAGGAAATCTGGAGCTTCAGCGTCTTCCAAGCAGCCAGTCAGACATCCCAAAGCCCATCTGGCTGAGCACACTCTGCAGGCTGATGCATCATTAAGTTCTCCTTTAATGATTTAAGGGGGGAAAGGCCTTTTGCTGGATTTCCACAGAAGGTTAATTTTCCCTCTTCTGGCAGATCTGCGAGGCCCTTAATGGTGGCTGGAAGGAAACGGCTCTACCTTTCTACACAGCCTGCTCTGCAGTCAGACCACTAATGTGAGGACCACCAGATTCTTATGTTTTACCTCTAAGAAATTAAACACCAGCCATTAATAAGTCACCTACTGACGGCAGCTCAGCTCCTTTCCTGCAGGGCTGCCAGTTGTTAAGCAGGAGGTTCCATTCCCTGCCTTCAGACAGGGATTTCTTCCTCCACGGTAAAACATCGCCCACCTGAGGCACCGGGATCTTGTTCAGCCTTTCGGTCCAGAAACAGCAAACAGAATCTCGCTGTGGCAAGCAGGGGGAAAACTGGAATGCCAAGGGCAGGATGGGAATCCAAACCACGAGCTGCTGGAAATAAGGCTGGTTCCTGGAGAAGCCAAGAATTTCCACCCTGTTTGTTTGAAAAGATTTCCCTTGTCTGTGCGCAGGGATGGGCTCAAACGGAGCCCTCCGAGGAGCCACCCCACAAGCCCCATCACACCTCACCCCACGCATGGACCAGGAGTCTGAAGCTGCTCTTCCCTGAGTCCGTCACTGCTAGAGCAGAGCTGGAGTGCTTCCAGGCCTTCAGGAGTCATCCCTGGGGATTAGGGTTGCAATTCTGCTCAGAGATGAGGATACCAAAAAGCTTGGAGAAACTGGAATAATGATGATACATGAGACGAGAAGACCTCTCCAAAACTTTTTCAGCAGCCCTTCAAAAAGGTCTTAATTTAAATTGTCCTTGCCTCTTTCTGCAGCCAGGACCTCTGTGCCTCAAACAAGGGAACCATCCCTTCTTTTTTTTTCCATTTCTTTTCCTCCTCAGGGTCTAAATGAGTCCCCACCAACTCACACAACTCAGCTCACACTCACAGCCACCCAGTGGAGATGAGATCTGAACCAGGTCTGTAGTTCTGCAGAGCAGGGGTGGGATGAATGACCCATTCAGAGGAAAATGACGCATTGAAAGACAATCTGGAATAATCCATCTGCATGGATTTGTCAGTATTGTGGACTAATACTCACGCCAGCACACTGAGTGGGGCTGGAAAATCACACCTCAATTAAATCACACCTCAATTAACAAACCAGAGGAGTGCTGGGTGTTCATAAAGTCAACAGGACTGAGGATTTGAACCAAACATCCCAGGATGAGATTAATCCACAATAGACTCCAGATTAATTCGTTTTAAATAGTAAAAACAATAGAAATCATAACTCTATTTGATAATTAATTTCATATTTGTGAACTTTATTCCAGTAAAAGTAATTGTTATAACATTTCCATCAGAGCTAAAGGGGATATCTCAGGTTATCTCAGGATAAAACAAACGAGCAAAGATGGGAAAACTTGGTTTAATAAATTTTGATTTTGCATTAAATTTATGCATTAAAAATTTTACTTAGTCAACCAAACTGTTTTGGAAAGATTGGAAATACGAATGTGATACATTTTGCTACACGCCCCATCCCTACTCACAGACATAAATCAGAGGGGCTTTTTTAAATAATGTATTGTGCTGTCCTTGATTGCTGGAAAGAAAGTCAGCTGGTACAGAACCAGGAGTTTCCCAAAATTGGGGTAGGTAGAGAAAAATATTCAGAGCCAGGTGTAAAAAATGTCACCTTTCATGTCCACTGGAAGCCCAACTCTTCCCCCTCTGTGCTAAAATTGCTCATCAGTTGTTACAAAGAGCTCAGGATGGGCTTTGCCCAAAATTCAAGGTATTGACCCCTCTGAGCCTTCAGGGGCAAAGAGAAATCAGAATCCACTGAATTTTAACCTCCCAGAGAGTCCCTTTCCTATTGGATTTCCCCCAGACCAGGCAGCACAAGTACAATATAAAAGCCTATTTCCAGCTCTACTTTGAATGAATTATTTTCTTTCTTTGCACAGCCTCCTGTCTCTTGGCAAATGGTGTATTTTGATTATAAATTATTTGGGGCTGACATCTCCTCTGTACACATACAGACATATACAAATCTCTAGATATGTGCTTATATTTTTCTGTGCACTGCCAGCAGTGCTTCAGTTTGGGTTAAGCTGGTAAATGCAACCCTATTCTACCAAAAATTAATATAAATAATCTTCAAACTGAAACAAAGTCTTCTCCAGCTTCAACATGCAGATGATAAAAATAGTAAGTAACAGAGAAGAGCCACAGCTTTGCAGATCAGCTTCCCACAGGACCTGTTGCCCAGAGGAGCTGTGGCTGCCCCATCCCTGGGAGCGTCCAAGGCCAGGCTGGACGGGGCTTGGAGCACCCTGGGCTGGTGGGAGGTGTCCCTGCCCATGGCAGGGGGTGGGACTGGATGGGCTTTAAGGTCCCTTCCAGCTCAAACCATCGTGGGATTCTGTGATCTCAGAATTTCCAACAGTGGCATCTCTGCTGTGTCATTTCTTCACTCCTTTACTCTGGGTGAGCAGTGCAGATCCAAACCAAGAATGAGCCTAGGCTGGTTTTGGGATTCAAAAGTGAAACTGAGTGTACAGCACACAAAAAAATGACATTTATATACTCTACCTAGAGATTATTTTTTTCCACTATGGAACTATTTAAGTTTACTTTTTTTTTTTTTTTAACTGCAGCTCTGGGAAGCATTTTAGGCCATTTTGTACACCTGCTAGCTCCATTTCATTTGTTTAAACACATTTTATAACTGCAGTTTATATATTTTTCCAAGAAAATAAAAATGCTAAAAATATAATGTGGTGTTTGGGAGAATGTAGGTGGGGGACTGGAAGGAACAAGAGGGCCTCATCTTGGCACGTGTTCCACTTCATGCCAACTGCAGCACATTCCTCATTCAGCCCCGGGCTGGGGATTTCCCCCAGTGCTCCCAGTGCCACTCACAGCCACCTTCCCCTCTGCACCACAGAGCACAGGCTGGGGCACAATGGCCCCATTGGCCATGGGTGCTGCTTTATTGCTAATTACAGGGTTTGCCAAGGTGTTACTGCTGCAGCCTTGAAGCAATTTTCTGCTCCACTGGTAGGATATGCCTGAGCCCCTCTGGTGCAGTCATTGCTTTGGAGCAAAGCCAGCAAGGAAGGAGTTCTGAACATTCAGGGTTGCTGTATTCACCCCATGGAAAATCTTGACAGGGGGACCCGAGTGGAGAGCACAGATCTTGAGATTAGTTTTTAAAAAGGGCCTGTGATATTCCTGTCCTTTACATGTTTTCATTTTCACCAGCCTTAAGGCCCTGGTGTTTCTCAGCTCCTGGGTTTGAGGCAGTGCTCCCCGGTGCAGCTGCAACACAGCACATTGGATATATGTGGGTCTGTGCATACATTGTGTATAAAATGCAGTTGCAATTCATGACAAGCAAATAAGAAAAAAATATGTTTAGTCCTGAACTTTTTCCTCTTCTTGAGAAACAAAGAGTTTAGAAAGGTATTTTTCAGAAATGCTGCCTCTTCAGCAGCTGATGGGATGTGTTTCTCCAAAGACTTTTTTTACCTGATCCTAGAAATACAGAGTTGCCAAGGAGCTTTGGATCCTTCATCAAGTCCCCTGTTGTCACAAGGAGTACATCACCTTTCCTAATCTCATTTCAACATTGCAATGCTTATTGTAGAATCATGGAAGGGTTTGGGTTGGGAGAGACCTTAAAGTCACCTTGTTCCACCCCTTGCCATGGGCAGGGACACCTTCCACCAGCCCAGGTTGCTCCAAGCCCTGTCCAATCTGGCCTTGGACACTTCCAGGGATGGGGCAGCCACAGCCTCTCTGGGCACCCTGTGCCAGGGCCTGCCCACCCTCCCAGGGAGGAATTCCTTCCCAGTATCCCATCTAAACCTCCTGGTTTGGTTCCAGATTTATTATCACCACTTCACAACACTGAGCATCATCACTGGAGTGACTAAGTAAAAGTCTTGAAATGAACTTTGTAAGACTTGGGACAGAGGGACACACCAGTCCCCAACCTCTGCCTGCTGCTCTGAGCAGCACCCAGACTACCCTGGCCATAAATAAAGAACCTGGTTCTGTTCTAAGCTCTAGAGAAGGGAATTGATGGAGTCACTTGAAGATTCATGGACCATTGTGGACCTACTTATCTTTCAGTATGAAAAAGCTTCCTGCCCACTGCCTCTGTGACTTAAACAATTACATCACCTCACCACAGAACATGTTCCCTGGCACAAAGAGATCTTTTCCTTCTGAGGGAGTTGGTGTTCTTCGACTGGAGCTCCTGACTAAAGCAGCCAGCGTGATTCAGACCTGCCAAGTGACACATTAGCATAATACATAAAGAGAGGGAGTCTCCAGTCCCAACTAACCCTCATTTAGCTTGGCATTAAGTATTCCCTCCCTTAGGCTCCCTTCCCCCAGTAAAAGAAATTCATGACCTTTGGTTTTCTTTTCAGTGTTGCCCCTCTGGAATACACGTGCCCTTCCCACACCAACCCTCCTCTTTCCTGGGAATGATGGGAGAGGCCTCTGCCACCCGAGGGCCACCTGAGCCTTCTCCTCCCCACACCGCTTAGGTGAGAGATAAGGCAAGAAAGAGGAACCCAAACCAAACCAGGGCATGTTTTGCCCTCTCTATTAGCAGAGGAAAAAGAATAGCCTCAAGAGAAGAAGACTCCCTTACAGCCAAGAGGGCTGATAAATTCTTGTGGTTTTCTCCAAAAGTCAAACCCAACTGGAAGCTCCAGCCAAGGCAAGTCCTGGCAACGCTGCTCTGCCTGGAAATGAGCACAGTCCTGTCCTAATGGCTCTTGGGATAATTGTCCCGAGGAGTGATCTGCCAGCCAGAGCTGGAAACAAGTCTTTAGTGCAAATATAGCATGAAGTCTAATCTGGAATACATTAAAATGTTATTTCTGTAGCTGCCTTTTCCCAAACTTTAAATAATGGCTAAACCATTTATCAGCTTTGGAGGAGAAAGGTTGTGTATACTGTGCTCTTAGAGCAGAGATGAAAAAGAAAAAAAGCTTCAATAAAAATATTCTCCACTAAAACTCTGTGATTTCTGGTCCCTTGTACATCACTAAAATTATTACAAGTACATTTTGGACTTGCTGAAAGGGGCATGGAATGAATATTATGACATGATATTGTATAAGATTATATGATAAATGATATTATATAATATTGGATATGATGTGATAGAATAGAATAGAATAGAATAGAATAGAATAGAATAGAATAGAATAGAATAGAATAGAATAGAATAGAATAGAATAGAATAGAATAGAATAGAATAGAATAGAATACCCACTGTCTTTGGAGGCACCTGCTGCAGAACTGTACTGACATCACCAGAAGCTGCAAGTGGTGAAAGCAGGCAGAGCTCCCCAGGCTTTGCAGACTGTGCACCCGATTGTTAATAACCCTCAGTGCAGAGCCCATGGCAGTGCAGCACAGCACTCCCTGAGCTGGGGAAGGGTGGGAGGGGATCCCTGTGCTCTCTTGTCTGCTTGACCTCCTGACCCCAAACACCCAGGGATTTTCTACCCACACACAGCTCAGGACGTTGTTTTATTCTCAGGTGTTCACTCAGTACCTTCGTGTGTTCCCCATCTTGAAGAACGTGGTTGGACTAGGTGGTCTTTCAGGACTCTTCCAACCCAACCCATTCTATGTTTCAATGATTTTTGGCCCATGTTCTGAAGATAATGGGGCTGAGTCACTCTCTAGGAAGATCTCTCTTTCCCTGGGCACTGCTGAGGACCAGGTGGCCACAGGTCAGATGGTTGAAGGTATCTGGGATGAATCCCACATCCACACAACCTTGAGTCACCTGAGGCAATTCTAAGATAAATGTGGGAAGAAATTCTTCCCTGTGAGGGTGGGCAGGCCCTGCACAGGTTGGGCAGAGAAGCTGTGGTTGACCCAGCCCTGGAAGTGTTCAAGGCCAGCTTGGAGCGACCTGGGCTGGTGGGAGGTGTCCCTCCCCATGGCAGAGGGTGGCACTGGATGGGTTTTAAGGTCCCTTCCAACCCAAATCTTTCCAGGATCCTACAAATGTTATGTGATAGCACTTAAGGCACAGAGAACATCCCCAGCACCATAATCTGGAGAAAATATCAAAGCATGTTTTTTGTACTTAAATCTGAATGGCATCTTAGGCATCAGAGCCCTTAAAACACCAAACCAGTTCTGCACTTGATTTAACTGGTGAGTCCTCCTGTACCTCAAGAAGAGTATTCTGTGTTTGATGGATGTGCTGAGACTGTTGTATTTCAGCCCCTCCATTTCTCTGCCTCCTTTTTTCCTCCTCTTGTTATATCTATTAAAGTGACTTATGGCTTTTTCATTGTTCTCCCTGGAGCTTGGCCAACTCCCGAGATCAAAATCCAAAAATATTCTCCTCAACGAAACATGAGAGTGATCAGAATGAAACAGGACCTGTGGAAAAGATTTGAATTGTGGGAAAGGAAATAAGCCCATCTCCATGGAAACGCATTCAGGTTTTCCAGTTGCTCCCAAATAAATGAAGGTTGTGTTCTCTAATTCCTGGACTTCAATTCCAAGCACACCTAGCCTGAGAGTACCTGGCAGAGCTGCTAAAAGCATCAAGGTTTCTCTGAGCAGCGTTGCACTCTCACAGCAATGCTTTTGCTTTTTCTTGTTCCATTTATTTTTTCAGGAAATCTCCATCTAAGTTCTTCAGAAAAGGTCTGCGAATCACACACAGCTCAAAAGGTGCTTGTAGGAACCAGCTGCAGTGCCCAGGTTTCTGCTCCTGAGTTTCAAGCCCTCCTAAGTCCTGGAGAAGCCCTCAAGCAGTCAGTAACACCCAACCAGCCCCACGTGTGGGACATGAGTAAAACAATTTGAGAGCTTCCAAGCTGGAATTGACAGAGTGTGAACTCCAAGAGTTTGTGGCTGCTCCATCCCTGGAGGTGTCCAAGGCCAGGCTGGACTGGGCTCAGAACAACCAGGTCCTGTGGAAGGTGTCCCTGCTCATCAGGGGAGTGGAACACGGTGATCTTTAAGGCCCCTCCAAGCCCAAATCATTCCACGACCCTGATTGTATTTCAGTTCTTCTCTCTCCAGTCCCAGGGCAGGGAGACACCCTTACTCTTGGATTTTGGCATATACAGGTGAAACAAAGTCAACTCCTGCCCTGGACTGCTGTAAATGTTTTCAGCCCATGTCATATCCCAGCAGAGAGGGAGGCAGGATGTGCTGCCCCATGGCATTGCCTCCCAGGCACGTCCTGAGGCTCCCTGGCAGCCCCACTGCTGGATCAACCCCCAGCTGGAGGCAGAACCAACCTGCAGATTAAGATTAGTCCTGACTTCCAGCAGGCCATGGGATAATCCAATCAAATCTCAGAGCAACTTTGGTGGACATGAGTTGTGTCAGTGTGTCATCTCCAAGGCAGAATCAACTCTTACTGGTCAGGCTGGCAATTATCATTGGCGGTTTCTGTATTATTTATAATTGCTCAGGGCTTTTAGGACACGGGGCTGCTTTATTGTAATGTTTAGTTCCTTCAGCATCACCTGAGGTCACATTTCAATGTTCTTGGTCTCCCACAGGAGAGTCCCCTTTGCACAACTCCTGCACATCCCCCAGCCCTCAGCTAGCACCTCCTTCCCAAAGCCAGGAGCCTTCCCAAGACTCATTTACTAAGGGAAAAGAAAATCTGAGTTTCAGGCCCTTTGAGAGGAGGGAGCACTTCGTTATTTCCTTACAGAGGTGAATTGGTACCTGCAAATCCCCCTCCCCACAGGGGAACTCCTGCCATGGCTGGGGGGCAGAGCCCACATGTGCCCCTTTCCTTCCACTGCCTGGAGCAGAGGTGCAGCTCTCCCCCAGCCCTGCCCCGGGCCAGGCTGGAAGAGGATTTGTGTCCCCTTCTCTCTCTGCCCTCCCCTCGAAGAGAGCAAGACTCTAAACAGGGAAAAAGTGTTTCACAAAGAAGCCCAGAGCCCCTTGTGCTGCAGTTTTGTGTCCCTTTTCCACTCCCCAACACCCTCTGGGAACCCACTTTTCTCAAGTCTGTTTAATTTATTGTTTCTGTACAAAATTAATGCCTGTGAACAGTGAGGGATTGCTCCCTGCTGGAGACAGGGCTGGTGGAGGAGCACTCTGGAAGGGATTTTTCCCAAGTGGCTTTGCCCAGGTATGCTCTTGTATTGGGATTTGACATTCACCCCGTTGCAAAAAGCAGGTTTATCGATGCAACTCTCATTCCTGACCTGCAACAACCTTTGTTCCTCTGCATCCTTTCCTGAGCAGAGAAAGGCTGTGACCCATGTGTGGCCATGTCCAAATTCCACAGAGATTTTTTGTGACATTTAACTGGGATAAAGGTAAGACCCGCTGAATTAATTTCCACTCAGCATGTAAACAGGTCTGAGAACATTTGTCCTTAGGAGTTGTTTGTAGCACCAACAATCTCCCTCCTTCAAACTTCTTATTTATTTATGACAAGAGGAGCTTTATTTTTTGCTTAAGATTAGGACCTTCCTTTTCTTCTGTGTCCTTACCTATTAGCCATCCCCACATTCATGAAAAGAAATAACATAATCAGAATTTAATTCTGAGAACTGAATGGTTCTGTTCTGCCTCAGACTTCTCTCCTGAGCTTCAGTAAAGTACTTTGGGCCTTATATGTCTTGGTATCACTCCATAGATCATGAGGTAAAGAAGGGTCCACCTCCCTGAAGGGGCTGTGAGCTCCCTCCTCCACAGCAGGGATCCCACAGCTGGATTCCAGACAAGCAGGGATGCTCATCTACAAAGCAAACCCTTTAGATATGACAGGCTGCCATGGCAAACCCTCCTGGGGGCCACCTGCGGGCAGGACTCTTTAAAATCTCAGTCTTGTGCATGACAGGAGGATTCTGAGGGATGCTCAGCATGCTCCTTCCCTGTGGATCTGTGAACACCGAGGATGTTCAGCACAGTCAGGGAGTTGTTTGGGGCCACCTTCCCGAGGTGCTGAACATCAGACGCCTCACCTTGAAATCCCAGCCGGGTCCTGCTGGCATTTCTCTGCCGTGGCCCAGCAAAGCCCTTCAGTTTGCACTGCCATGAATGGGGCAGCGACACTTCCACTTTTCTGGCAGTTCCTGCCGGAGCTTTCCAATGGATCCAACAGAGATGGATTGTCCCTGACTGCACAGGCGAGCAGGTAGAAGGTGTTTGGTCTTCTTGCCCTGTTCCACCAGGGCCCGATGGCTGTGTGGATCAATAACCCCTGTGTTTTCAGGCCGTGCTTATTAAAGGTGGTGCATGGAAAAAAAATAAGAAACTTTCCCTATTTATATCTGGAACTTAATGAAGTGAAATTATCACAGGCGACAGGCGCTGCTGCTGTAACTCAGAGCCATGGCTTGGCTTAGAGGGATCTGCAGGCTGTTTTTATTCCAAATAATAAAAAAAAAAAAAGAGTGAAACCTAATCCTCTAATCAGTTCCAATTTACATATTCACAGCTCTTATTTCCAGCCTGCTGGAAGGGAAAAAAAAAAGATAGTGTTGGAGTCACGGAGCGATTATTTGATTAAGTAATTATTAATCCCAGAGTGCTCCACTTAATTGTGAGGCAGTGTGAGGAGTGGGTGGGAGCTGGGCTGCTCACCCTCACCCCACCACAGCACACTGCTGCAGCTCCACCAGGTGCCTCTGGACCTGCACTGAGGAGGTTTGTTCACCCCCGTGGCTCCCAGGGGGTTAATACTCTGCTAAACGAAGTGTTACAAATTGGAGTTTTATCTGTGCCTAACTGCAATACCAAATGCTGATCTGTATTTTCAGGCTGGAAACTTCGTCCTGGATCTGTGAGCAATTCAGTTTTTCCTTGTTTGAATAAATTTTAAAATAATAATAATAAAAAAGAAGCAGCAGAAGAAAAACTCGACATATATTTTCTTTAACAAGTTTTTCCCAACTGCCCTGAATCTGTTGTGTAGATAATGTTGTACCTGAGTGCCTCAGAGTATGGTCTGTCCACCGATTCCAAGAGCTGAGAGACACATTTCAAAGTATTATTTGTCTTCTGGAAAGGAGAAAACACTGAGAGGAAACAAGCCTGTAATGTTTCAGTTTATTGGTGTTGAAGTATTTTATTCTAACATGCTGACATCTCCTGCAGTTGGATGCACACTCAAACACACAAAACTGCTCCTCAAACTCACTTCAGCTTGAAAGCTGTTCTTCAAATCAGACCTTTCTTAGTCTCTCCATTCCTACACTTACCCTCATCCAGAAGAAAAACCATGAAAATAGAAAGATGAGGTATAATATGAGCCCACAATAAATAAATCTGAAGCACAAGGCAGCAAAGAAAAGGTGAGAAGCACAGCAAGGCAACACTACACCAAAACCACCTTGAGAAGCTCTTGTTGCTATGGCTGAAGTCAATTCATGGCACAGGGGAAAGCTGCACTAAAAAACAGAGTTAAGAAATATCTTGGAAGTTCCAAAACTGCTGATAAAAGCTCCAGAGCCGAGGCATCACTTCATGCCATCCCAGTCACACATGTCCCACACCGCCTGGGACCACCCATCATCTTCTGGAGAGCTCCAAATGCAAGACTTCTTCTTTTTGGCGTTTGAAAAGATGTTTTTCAAGTTCTGATCTGGAAATGGCTCCCATGGCTTATTTAGCATGAACTTCTCTGTGTTTGATAGGCAAAGGTGGCCAAATAACGCAGATATGGCTTGTTTTGTTAACCACTGGGTCAGACCACTGAGTGTCCAGAAACATCTGAAAGCCCTCTGAGTTTTTATGTAAACTCCAGAGCTGAGACAAGCCTTGCAAAAGTCAGGCAGAACATCCACTATCCCCTTAAGGGTTGGAAAATTCAGGGAAAAATGGGTTCATGGTTCCCTGAAGTCTCATGGAAGAACACTATGGAACCTGGGATGTGCAAAGAAGGACTTGGATGCCACAAACTAAATCCTCCTGACCACAGGTGCTGCCCCAACACGGCGATACCATGTCATGATGAGACTGAGAAATCACAGGAGAACAGGTTTCTGTTTGGCTGGTGCTCTCTGATGAGCAGAACTGGGAGGCTTCTTTCAGCCCAGACCCAAAGCAACGTGTGTGCTGCTTTAACCTTTGCAGTTTAAAATCACCTCGTGCCTAACGGACCAAAACAGGATAACTAATAATCTGAGAGGGCTGAGTAGAAAGTCTGTCAGCCTGAGTCAGAATATTGGACCATCAAGGCCAGTCTCCTGGCTCTGAAATGCTGTCAGTATCTGACACTTCAGGCTTAGCTGGGATAATAAAACATTTTCCTCAACCTTATGTAACATCTCGGCCTGGCAAAGAGGAGATTGAAAGCATTGATTGCTTTCCACTCCCCTCTGCCCCATGAATGTGACTCTGACTCTTTTCCAAAATGAACAACTCTGATGAGCTGGAATTGGTTTCTGGGCAGGATGGGAAAAGCTCCTCTCTGGCTACTCGTTCCTGGATAGATCCACTAAGCCTTTGCCTCCTAAAAGGGGGACTGGAATGAGGAGACATAAAACTGCATCCCCAGGACTCTGGGTGCCCAAGGACACCTCTTCATGGAAGGTGGAAATGCATGTCGTAAGACTTCATGTCTAGTCACTTTATTTTTCCCCATCATGTCTACTTCCTTTATTTTTTTATTTGTTTAAGCTCTCCATTAGTTTATTAGCTTGACAGCAGCCCAGGTAATTAGCCCGTCCTCCCTGCCCCGGCACAGGCGGCCTGTGAGGCTCCCCAAATGCACACAAAATTTAGTGCTGCTGCCGGGGCACTTCTCAAAACAAATAAACGATCTGCGAAGCAGCCACCAAGCATCCAACATAATTAAACTGCATTTGTTACTCTTTCGCGCACAATCGGGGCCTTGTACCAGGCTGTTTTCCTTCTGGAGGGAAGGGTGCCAGCAGTCCCACCAGCCCAGGGATGTGAGATCCCGAGGAGCAGCGCGAGGACCGTCCCAGCCAGAGTGGATGGACTGGGGGGAGACCTCTTGAATGGGAATATCGAGAGATCTATGCAAACAGACACATACAGGGGACTATAGTTCTGCAGGGGGAAAAAAAAGCAGTGGAAAGGCTCCTAGAAATTACTGCTGCATGCACAGGTATGTAAATGACTCTGGAGTCTTGCTGTCCACCACCTCAATCAATTACAAGGTTATTCAAGATAAAACAAACACCATTTCAATTAACTGCACATACAGCAGTGGTTAGAGGCACACGCGGGGAAAAGGAAGTGGGAGGAATTTTTGGAAAATGGAACTTTTTTTCTCCTTCTTCTGTAGATATGCACAAATAGAGGTTGCCTTGAGGTGCTGTGAGTAGAGCCATGCATGGTCTTAAAAACTCAAGCTTAAAGCCATCATGGTCTAAGCTAAAGACAAAATGAGTTGGGGGGGAAATTGGAAAATAAAATGAGTGAGCATTAAAACATCTCTTTGGTTTGTACTGGCTCAAATCAACTATTTGTGAGAGGAAGCGGGAGCAGAAATCGGGGCTGGTGCTCAAGGATCCGTGGCTCTGTTGGAGACAGGACCTGGATCAGAAGTCCCTCAGCAGTTCTGCACAGCAGTTCTGTGGGACAAGAGCCTCCCGACCCGGAATGCCAAAGCCTGGCAGGGCGAGGACACAGCTGGGTGACAGAATCTGCCAACAACCCGCAAATTCAGCGGTGGTTTGAGAGGACAGAGGAGGAATGAGGACACAGGGACTGGGCAAACAACATCAGGGTCATTTTCCACCTCTGCCGCATGCTTTTGCCTAACCCTGAGCAAACCATTTTACCTCTTTCCCTCATTTTTCACACTTCTGTGCAACAGGCAACTCCTCAAACTTCAGCTGAGGCATTTACAATACGAGCTTTCCAGTGCACCCAACAGAGGCTTCCTCCTCCCTTGGGTCTGTGTGTGCCACCACCGGCCTGATGATCAGCTCCTCTGATCATAATCCATCACGTGCCACACGAGCAGAGGCATCCAGCCCTCAAGGGCACGGCTGACAGCAGGGCACACGATGTTTGGCATATCAGAAAGTGACATTTCATTCCCTGTCTTTCTGGGAATTCACTGAAATTACATTTGTTATTTGTAACATTTGCCATGTAATGTAACATTTGTATATTGTTAATGTGATGTGGTAACATTGAATTGTTATTTGTAAACTGAACTGATGGACCAAATGTTTCTGGTCAGGTCTTGCAGAGTGTTCCCCTGCAATCAATACAACATTAAACATGAGTTTTACATGATTCTTCCACTTCTTTGGCTGCTGCAGTGAAACTTATGATCAACTGGCTTGTTGAACAAAATCATTCTTTATTAATCAAGTATTTTGAGATGAAATAGACCCAGGCTGGGAGATAGGAACACAATTTATAGTCACACCACCATAAATCACCATCTGGTCTCTTGCTCTTAGTCCAAAGCAGTCCATTTATTGCAGCTGCAGAGCTTCCACCAGTGCTGTGGCCACCAGACTGGAGCCTGCCCCAGCCAGGAGAGGCACCTCCTGCCTCTGTGACCCCCCTGGGGGGCTCTGGAGTTCTGGCACCCTCCCATATCTGCTTTCACAGCAGTGGAATTGATCCTCATGGCAGAGCAGGAACCCCAACCTTCTCACTTGTTGTGGTCCCACCTCACGGGCAGCAAACTCCACACTTAACCCACGTCAACCTTCTCTTACAGACTGCAAGAGGTGAAGAGGATCTTGAACTTGGGGAGGAACTGAATCAAACCCAGAGCTGATAATTAGCATTCCTTCTGTAAAGACTCAAAACCCCTGGCATTTAACAAGGTAGTTGCATAGGAAGATGAGGTCCAAATGGCCTTGATTACAATGCTTAATTAAATTCAGAAAAACCCACTCTTCCTGAGCCCTTTTTCCTTTGGTTTTTTTCCTCTTCTCGAGAAGACCCACTGCTGAGAGCCACCCTGAGCACGCCCTAAGCTCCCTGCTCAGCACAGACACAGCGCTGGGCTTTTGTGTGTTTCCCAGGACTATTAACAGAGTCATATAATGAGAATTGAGCCGAGGTTAAAGAATTCAGTGCCTCGTGTATTTTCACTAAAAACACTGCCTGCATCAGGGGACCTGCCAAGAGGAGAGTTTAATGTCGTCTGAAAAGGAAGAATTCTCACAATGACACTTGGCAGGGGCTGCGTCCCCCCATGAGCGAAGCTGCTGGGGCTTCCTCTGTGCTGCCCCTCCCTCAGCCCCATTGATCTTCCTTTGCCTTCCCCTCCCTCCCCTCAGCCCCACAGGGCTTCCTCTGTGCTGCCCTTCCCTCCCCTCAGCCCCATCGAGCTTCCTCTGCCCTCCCTCAGCCCCCTCGAGCTTCCTCTGCGCTCTTCTTAATGTTCCACCTCTGTGACAGTGAGAAATTCTTGACTAACTTGGCAAAATTGAGCATGGAGGAAGCTTAAATTGCTCTGAAGTGCCTTCCTTTAGCTTACGTAGATTAGAATTCAATATTGTAAGAAACAGGAAGAAATTTGAAGTGTTGTTTTTTATCTGAATTGTTTTCTGCTTTTATTTGGGAACTTTAAATTGAGACCCTTAATGGTGGCACCAGTCTGTGGGCTCTGTACAACACTCCTGGGGCATAACTAAGGATCAGGAATCGGGTGCTTTGGGAAAACATGGGAACAGTAGCATGGGGTGGAATCCTGGGGGACAAGATTATTCCTTACCCATTTCAGAGCCTGGATACAGAGGGAGAAGTGAGGCCCAAAAGAAAGTCCTGCTCACCTGAGCTGATCACTCTCAGAGGAGAGTTATTGTCTCAAATCCACCAGAGATGCCTCGATAAGCCATGAGTGGCTGGAGAGGAAATCCCACTTTATCTGACTCCCCATTTTTGTGCAAATATTAACTTTGGCTGGTACACATTTCTCCTGGTATCTCTTTTCCAGATCTGAGTCTCAGAGCACATTGTCTTGGCTACATTGAACTGTAGCCTTTAGTTATTTGAATACCTTTCATTTTTAACTGTTTTATCTATTTACTGTATCTGAAAGGTAAAGAAAATACTTCTTTGGTTTTCCCCATGACTCTGCTTCTGGTGATGCAGTATTGAGTTCTGCACCAGTGGAAAACTTAGATTTAATGCTGACAAAAAGCGCAGTGCTGAGGCTTTAGTTTTCTGTGCTAAAACTGATGGCAACCCTAGAGGGTGGCAGTCCCAACTTCCCAGTATCCACCTGCACTTTTATGGCCCATGTTCTCCCTGGTTTATTTTGTCACTAGGACTCCTTGGAAGAAGAAACAGTGGTGGACACTAGAACTGAGAAATGTTCCTGCTCTCTGTCAAAACACTCTTCAAGTTGCTCCAACCAACTGGATTGTTGTTTCTGTCCAGAATTAATCACAGGTGATGAGGAGAGAGGAAATTCATTTACAGATGTCCATATATTGCTTGTGCTTGGTTCCTGATCATACAAACCAGGAGATCAACACCTGCAATAGGGGGCACCAGCAGAGCTGGAATCCAGAACCTCATGGGAGAGAAGTAATTTTGAGGATTATGGGGAAAAAAATAGGGCTGAATTTGGTGATCCATGGCTTTTAAACATGGATAATGCATTTGGGCTTCCCGAGGAGTCTAAAATTGAAATCAGTCACTTTTTAATTTGTTCTTTTTCAGATTTCTTATTGGTTCTGTGGATGTTAAAATACTGTTGCAAGATGATAAAGGAAACCTCCTCCCAGGACTGCCCAGCCCTGGGGACACTGTTCCAAGGGCATTCCAGAGGCTGCAGTTGGACCTGCAGAGTTGCACAGCTCCAGACAGAGCAGCAAAATGAACTTTTCCAGCTGAGATGCCAAGTAGTATTTTAGGGAGGGTGAATAGAAATAGGCCAAATTTGGCCAGTGTAGCAGGGCTAACACCCAGCCTCTTCCAGGATGTGCCTCAGTGGCCACAGGTTGTCAGGAGCTGGGGTTTGGCCTCCAATAGTGACACATTTTGTTCCTGATGTCAACATTCCTCTCCCCTGCAGTCCCACCTTCCCACACTCCCAGCTGTGTCTTGAGGATGCTCAAAATAGCCCATATTTTTTTCCACTATTCTGTAATTCCTTTACAAAAATGGGTAAAACAAACTGCTGAGCAGATAAGGAACTGTTGCTCCGAGCCAGGATGGAAAGGAACTGGGAAAGGCTCCACGAGTGGAACAAGAGCCAGGCAGAATTTCCGGGGCACCATCCGGTAGCTGTGCCTTGGTTTGCTGGACATTGTCATGCTTTGGTTTGTTTCATTTGAGTTCCTTATTTCATCTTACGTTTTTTGACTTCTAGACTGTGGCAACTTCCACAAGTTACCAAGTCCCTGTGCACTTATCTTATCTGGGTTTCCTAATTCCCCCCATTAGGTGATGTCTGACGCCTTCTTGGGTCAGATCTGGCCGTCTGGACACTCCGTGAGTCACCCACGGTCCCCCCACCCCTTCCCACGTCCCCCACCCCACACTGAGGGTGAAACTGTTCTCCTCCAGTGGAATGAGGGGTACACCACACGTGGCTGAGTGGCTCAGGTGAAAATCTCACTGATGGAAGGTGTTCTGTTAATTCTTCAGGAGGGGACAAAGCCTAAGGATGCAGCTCTGGACAAGGGAAATAGGCAGGAGATGTTTTCAGGTCACTGGGAGAGTGGTTCAGTGTTGGAAGGAGGGTTTGTAGCAAAACTGTGCTCTAGAATGCAAGTCACTGCCTCCAGAAGTAGGGAATAACTCCAAATATTAAGCAAAGAGCTGTGATAGGAGGGAGGACACAAAAGCTGTGATTTCACCCACATTTATCTGCTCTGACAAGATTCCTGACGATTGTTTTCTCAGCCCTGAGGGCCTAGACAATCAAGTTCCTCCTCCCTTTCTGGTCTCCAACACCACAGAAAAGCCAAGAGAGGTGCCCTGAGCCCCTGCCTGGGCCGAGGTGCCACATTAAAGCCTTGCATTGCTCAAGAGGAGCTTTGCTACAGCAGAGCTGAGCCCATGCACAGCCCGGGGCTTGTAATTGCATTCCAATGGGTATCCCTAATTCCCCCCGAGTGGAGAGAACAATCCTCTGAAGTCAGTCTGGCTCCCTTTGCATTGCAACTGCTGGCTGATGACCAGTGTTTGCTGACTCCTGTGACTCATTTGCAAGTGTGATGCTTGGCTAAATAAAATTGTTTCCAAGAACCCCATCGGCATTAATCATTAATTAATGCATCGTGTTCGCTGCAAGATGTGATTGGCCACGGTTGGAACTGAGATGGGAATGAGGCAGAAGCCTCAGACCAGACTGGAATAGCTGGTGGCACAGAGGAGAGCTGGGTTGCCCCATTCCATCCCTGCCAAGGGATCCAGTCACTCAGCAGTGGCAGGATTTGGCATCTTTCCCTGCCCCAAGGAGTTTGCAGTTTGAAGAAGTGCTGCTTTCTTCATCCTTCCTTTAGAGCTGTTCCCATGTCAGTCAGTGGCCTGAATTCCCATCTTCCTTTTATTGACATGTAAATGAAGTTTGTCAGGACTTTACCCAACCTGCATGAGGAAAGTTTCCTTCCATGGAGCCTGCCAGGTCACAGGGATGTGTTCCAGGATTGCACCTTTCACCCTGGGAATGTGCTGAAATGATGGCTTGGGAGGCTGAGGGGGGGAGAAGAAAGGAGTCTGAAGGAGGCTGACAAAGGCCAGCACCAAAATCACAAGGCACAAAGCAGTTGTTGTGAGTCCTTACTGGTGGGTTTCTGTTACGTATGAAGAAGCACTTGGCATGGGAATAAAACCTACCAGGATCCTCAGTGAGTCTTGCAAAGTGGACAATTAAAATATGATTCGTTTATTACAGGAAGGATGATTAGGAATTAATTGATGGATGAGTTGCTGCTGTATTTGGGAGTCCCAGAGACTCTGCATTCTGAATGGCCTTTTGACATGTCCCACTTAGTTGTCAGATCAGAAGTAAAAACTGTTGATGCATTAAAATGCACTTGGCCTCACTGTATTTTCCGAGCAAGTTCCATTTTATTTATTAATCAAAAATAAATGAATACTGTCAATATTCCTAATTACAGCCTTTTGAAATCTTTTTGCTGTGATATCAGGGGTGATAAAACCACCTTCCAGTGCAAGAGAAAGAGCAGGAGAGTGATGGAAATCTTTACTTCCCATAGATTTAATCCCTACAAAGTCTGGACACCCTGGGCGGATGCCTTGGCTGAAAAATGACCTCCTGGCCCCTCCTTTTTGCCTTGGTTTTTAACTGGAGCCAGGAGAAGGATCCCAGCCTTTGCCAGGTGAATGAGAGCTGTACCCTGGCAGGAGGCCTGCAGAGCCATTACTGGTTTGTAGATTAAAATAAGGACAGAGAAAGGGGTGGAGAGGGAAAGAGAAAAGGGAATAGCAAAACACTTTGTTCTAATTCAGGTGACAAAGTTCCTCTGGGTGTCCTTGCAGACCGTGCGGCACGTCCAGGGTGGAGGAGGAACACACTCCTCCTCTCCCTGTGCTGGGTGGGGAACACACTCATATTAGGGAATGAATTCCTGGTACCCTTTAATTCTCAGGTTTACCTGGACATGAGGAGGAAGACCTCTGGTCACTGTAATGGCAAAAACAAACAAAACAAAACAAAACAAAGAACCCAAACTTAACAAAGCTTGGAAATCCTTCCACACAAACTAATTTATATCAGGTTTGTTTCTGCCGTTTTATTGTTCATTTTTTGTCCCTGTCAGAATAATTTCCATCATTATTTCATAATGAATTTTTTCTGGAAAGAAAACGTTTTTAGACAGCTTTTGTACTAATGAATTGGAACTAACTGGGAAGACAAGGTAAGAAGCAGAGGGAGCAGGGTGAGACTTAGAGGATATGCTTGGCCTGGGAAATATTAGTTCACCTGTGTGACAAAAATTCTCTTTTGGCTGAGACAGAACCCTTTTCTGTACAGTGAGGTTGGTTTCTAATTGATTACACGCAAGGGCGACTCAGCTGTCTGAAAGGCAATGCTCATACAAGGTTATACTTTGTGTTCTTGAAGAGATCTCCATTTCAAACTCTCCCTTTCTAAGCTGCCACATTTCCCATTGTCATGGCAATCAATTGCCAGGAGTCCTGAGTGACTGCAGACTGCTGAGTTCAGACTGCTGAGGGATTTATGTGCTTAATAACCACTAGGAAATACTAAAGTGGAGCCCAGTGGCATCTCCTGAAGAGGCTGAGACCCTCAAAGCCCCAGGAAGGGGATGGTGCATGTTGCCCTTCTTTGGTCCCATCAGTATTTCAGTTAGGTGATCCTTTCCCAAAATGCAGCAAATTTCACTTTGATGCCCAATGAGCCCTATAATTTTCTGACTGGCCATACCCAATGTCTTATGAGAATTATGCCATCATAAAATCCATCTGAAGTTCCCTAAAATATCTGTATTCTGATATTTCTGAAGCTTACTGGAGACACACTCTCTCAGGGCTGTCTTGTATTTATTTGACATTGTTTGTGCTGAGTAAACTCCTTGGAGACAAGGAGCAAGTTCCTTGGAGAGCTTGTGGTCGGATCAATTTGTCGAGCTGTTTCCATGTTTTCTGATGCAATCCAGTGTAACAATGTTGTATCCCAGTAAACATGGAAAGGGAGCAAGGAAAACATTTCTCAATCGACTTCCTAAAAATACTGCTCTGGGTGGGGAGGGGCTCGAGTTTTATTCCAGGAGCTCATTCAAGCCCTCCTCGGTTTCCACAGTGTCTCAGCTTTTACTTAGTCTTGTATTTCATGTACTTATAGATTGGGAAACAGAGTGTTCCGTGGGCCAAATGCCCACGAGCGTGACATGCAATAACCATTATGGAGTCAAAGGCACATATTCCTGGGTGGAGAGGTGCCAGGCACGGCTGGAAGCACACTCTGGATCTGGCAAAGTGGGCAGACCATCAAGGGTGATCCTGGGAGGGGCCCTCTTGACTCTGAGTTGGAATATTCTGGTGCTTTGTTCTGTAGGGGGCGGGGGGGAAGTGATGTCTCTAAAGTGTTAGTTTGGTATTCTGGGATTTGGGGCTCTTTGCTTCGTTTTAATTGTGTTCCTCCCCCTCTTTGCCTGAGGAGTTCTCGAATAGAACCTGATGAAAATACAAGTCCTTACTGAGTTCCTGGAGTGGAGGGGGGGAATGACAGGGATGAGGAGCAGCAGTTGGATGGGTTGTAAAACTCATTCCAGTGCCTGTGTCCATCTTCCCACATGACAGCAGATTTAAAGATTTACCCTGTTTAGGAACCGATTTTTCAAAAAGTTATTCATACAGTGGCATTCAGAGAAGGAGACAGCCATATATATTCCCTATTCAATATATTATTTATGACTCCTATGCTCAGTATATTCCTTATCCTGTTGTTCCAGCAGCACAGTGCACTCGTGGATTAACCATTTGCTAAGCCCTGTTTGACCCCAGAGCCATTGCAGTGGGACCTGGGGAGGAATTGTCTGTGCCAGTGGGGATGAGGTGGGATGGAGTGGGAGCTGGGAGGTGGGAGGTGGGCAGAGCTGTGTGTCCAGAGGAGCTGTGCCCCTCTCTGTTCCTCTGCTGTCCCTTCAGAAGGTGCTGGCCCTTCCAGCACCACCCAGAACCTCCCACCCTGCTCAGAGCTTGGTCCAGGCACAGATTCCCACCCAGAGGTTGCATCTGTTCCCTGACCGAGCTGCTTTGGTTGCTGTTTTCAGGACACTTGACAAGCACATCTCCCACTGGCAAAGACAAAGCCCCCTTTCCTCATCCCATGGCTGTGCATCCTCAGCCACTGCATTCTCTCCCCACCCCATTCCAGCCCCTTCCCAGTCCCTTCCCAACTGGGACGATGCCATCTCAGGGTGGTGCAGCCAATCCAGCTTTGCCCAGGGTAACCCTGGGAAGTGGCATTAAATCTGAGAGGGTTTCTAGACACGGCGATTGGTACATGATGGAGAAAGTCCCCCTGCTCCTTTCCTCCCCACGGGTCTCTAGGGCAGGCTCAAAATAGCCCTGAGCATCTGAAAATGGGCCTGAATCTCGACAGGGAAGTGGATGAGGTCCCAAGCCTGGGAAGGGACTCGTTTGCTGTCGGGGGGTTGGTGAATTGGCACGTCAGACAGAAGCAGGTGCTGCCCTGGGTGCAGAAAGGTGGGGAAAGGACCCAGAATGCCCTTTTCCCAGCGGTTTTGTCTCCATCTTCAATGCAGATGAACTGCTGTGGGTTAAAAGCCCTTTGACACACAGAGGGCAGGATGTGATGGGCTCACTGTTCTATTTTCAGCCCAGCAAACTGCACAGAGCACATAAAGGAAAAGACAAAAGTGTGTATTGAAGCACAAACGCCCGTGTGGACACAGCCAGGGCACAGCTCTGCTCTGTCCCCTGGGACACCTCACTGTGAGCTCTGAGAAATTCAGGAGCTCTCCTTCCACACGGTGAGCCTGCTTTGGCTCAACTTCATTCTCTTTGGGTTTGGAAAATGTGTTTTCTCCGTTGTTATTTGACAGGACCTCAGACCTTGGCCCTGCCTTGAAGGAACGCGGAGGGTCCAGCCAGGGGAGGAGCTTTCTGGGCAAAGGAAAGGCAAATCTCCAGAAGTGCTGGTTCGTGGAAGCAGGCTGGATCCAGGGCTCTAGGTTCTCATAAGAGTTAATGAAGGACTTATTAAATACCCCTCTACCACCCCGACAGAGATTGCCTGGGATAAGTATTCCCTGACTTCTCATTTCCTGCTCCTCCATCTCGGGCTGGGCTCCCACCGCAATCCAGGCGTGAAACGCTGCCACGAATTTGCAGCCCAAGAGGAGCAGTTCTGTTGCAGGGCTATTATTTGCAGAATTGGGTGCTAAGGAAAACAAAGCTTACAAATTGCTGATAATTGCAAAATGTCAATTATAGGGGGATAGGTCAGAGGTGGAATAGAAGGGTGAAGTCTCCAGGTGTGTCGAGGTCAAAAGCAAGTTGTTATTGAGGGGAAGCTTGTTAGGGGTAATAGCTATCAGAGAGGCCCAGCTGAAGCCTGGTAAAGCCAAGTTGTTAAATAACAGGTTGTTGCAATGTTCTAGGAGAGAGGGACTCCTGCCAGGGGGAGTTACTGGTGTGGCCTTTATGTGTTGCTGGAGGGGGGCTGAAAAAGGCACTAAAGAGGGCTGGGAAGGCTCTTGTTGTCCAGCACGTGGGACAGGAGCACTGTACCACAAAAACTGTTATGGACTGGTGGGCCCAAAGTCATGTCTGTGCCTGAACAAAGGGAATGCTGCTTCCCAGAAAAATCCCCGTGGCACTCCAGATGGCTGGGAAGAGACATCTCCATTGGCTGAGGTAAGACTGGAGAAACCTGAAGGTTGGGAGGGAATGAACTTGTGCTGATGCTTTGTAGTGACCCAAAGCCCATTGCACTTAGCTGGATTCTCCCTGCTGAAGTTGCAAAGTTCCCTGGTATTTAGGAAAATGAAAAAAACCCAAAACCAACTGGGGAACCTGAGGAATTGCAGCTCCTTTTCAAATGGCCTTGGTTGAACCTCCACTCTGGATTGCTTCAAACCCTCTCGAGGACTTCCTTCTGTAGGTGCAGAAGAGCCTCCCGAAGAGCCTCCAGGGCAGTGCACGGTGTGTGTGTGCCCTCAGCCAGGGAGGGGAGCAGCTGTCAGGGGCTGGTAAACACGGAGGCCACAGGAGGACTCTGCTGGGACATGACTTTTGTCATTCTCTCAGCGATTCTCTTTCCCTTCTGTCTTCAGTTGCTTTTCTGTCCTTAACTGAAGAGCAGCCAAGGCAGGAGAGGAACTGTCTGACAAAGGTTTCATTGACACAAGGGGATGATTTTTGCTAGAAAGTACTTCCTTCTCTGCTGAAGGCTTTGAAGTGTTGTCTTTGTTCTTTCAGGCTTGTTATTTTTTTCTCTTTAAAAATGATAGACAAAATACTTGAAAGTCATCTTTTAATACAGGCAGAATAACAGGAGCAGCAACAGAAACCCTTCATTTGAAAAGGTGTCATCACGCTCAAGTGATGTATTTGAAATATCATTTCTAATCCTTGTTAAGCAAACAGTGCCTTAAATAATTGAAAACTGCTGGTTGCATTTTTAAGCATGTATAATTTACTCTTCAAGTTGTCTTGTTCCTTCAGTGTGTGTCTCAGGGTGCCCTGTCTCTGCTGACTCTGGTCTTTGTGCCTCTTTCATGTGGCTTGGCTTTGCTATCTGCAAAAGGGATTAATGGAAATGAACTCCCTATAAAGTACAGGGGATCAGCAGCATCCAGAGGTGCCACTGCAAGGCAAGGGATTATAAATGAAGTCTGGCTCTTAATATCTGAGCACTTAGGTAGATTTTGGGTGTCTAAAACCTGAAATCCAAAGTTATTTCTTTTTCTGCTCCCTAGCACCAGGTCACCAGTGCTGTCAATGACCTGCTGCTCCACTGCTGAGCAAATGGAAAATCCACTGGGGACTTCACTGGTAGCAGGGTCAGATCTGGTTCAGACACGGCAGGACCAGGTCCTAAGACAAGTCCTTGAGGTTGCAGATGAGGACAAAGACATGTGATAATCCTGCCAGCAATGGGGCTACTGTTCTGAATAACTGCAGCCCAGGGAGACCACAGAGATCAGCAAACCAGCAGAGACAACTTCCTGTGGTTTGACACTATAATCCTGCAGTGAAACACGGCTCTGTTAACTCCTCGGTTGCTCCCTTCCCTAAAGAAAGCCCTCCAGGTGGTTGTTATCCACCAAAGAGGCCTTCCTGGGCATGGACTGGGCACTGAAAGTTTCTTGGCATGGAAGGATGGATGATTTCAGCAGTGCAATTCCTTTTGGTGCTTCCAGACTTTGTGAACAGATGAAAAGTTTTTTGACACACTCACCAGTACCTGTGTCAGGTACCTCAAATCAGGGAAATGGTCACAGTAACCCCATAAACTGCCCTTGTGGAAATCCCTTAAAATCCAGGCAGGCTAATTCTGCCTCTCCAGCCATCCATCTGCACTGCCACCTTACTCCATCTCCCTGAGCTTAACAACGGAGCTGGGGAGGTTTTATAAACGGTGAGCTTTGTAGCCAAACGCTTGCCAGAATTTCCTAAATATTTTATTAAAATAATAATAATAAAGGAATATTTTCAGTGGTGGCTGTTACAGATGGGAAGTCCATCTCGTTTCTGCTGAGCTGAAGTTTCCTTAACTTTCATAATTGGGATGGTTTAGAGGTCAGTCTTTATGATCTGTAAACAATTACGGTTATTGGGATTTACAGGAGAAAAAGATAATTCCTTGCCCCTGTTGTGCTGCTGCTCCTCTCCCTCCTCCAGGACTGCAGTAACAGAGGAAATCAGCCCCAATAAAGCAGCCTAAACCCTGTTTTTTTTCAAAACCCCATTCTTAGCATAAGCAACACTCAGCTGGGAACCCAATAAAAGCTTTGAACTGGTAATTTGTGCCCATTCTTTTAAAGCCTTTTCCCATTTTAAATATTAGTATAAAAAGGGGATTTGAGGAATCAGGATAGCCAAAGCAAACACTTGACGTGCTGTTGCATTAGACCTATCGAATACGAAGCTCAGGCACATGAGCCCAAGCTGCTGCTGCTCTGTGGGGCTGTGCTTATGTCTGCAGGAAGGACAGAAGGGCTGGAAAGAACTGTGTCCCTGTCTCTGCGTGCCTGTCCTCGCTGTTGTTAACCAGGAGGAGCATTGCACCCAGTCGGTGTGGCAACAGGAACTGTAAAAAGGGAATCCTCCTCTCACAGGGCACGGCATGGAGGCTCTTGGCTGATTCCTGTCCTGCACCACAAACCCAGTGACACTGGCACACTCCTTTGCTGTGCCTCAGGTATTTGTATTTGGGTGTTGTCGTGGAGACTCCCCTGGGCTGAGATGGTCCTTTGGGTTCTGGCTCTGAAAGGTTTTGGTGAGCCCACATTTCAGACCCAGGTCTTCAAGCGTGTGTTTAACTTCATGGCCCAGAGCACGTAAAGCTGAATGGCCACGTGTTTCTAGGACTCAGCTCCTGGACCATGGAAGCAGAGAGATGGATGCAAAAATTGTCATAGTAATAAACAAGTAGCTTGGTGAGCAGAGGTTTTAGTGGAAGCAGCTTTTCAACGTCTTTCCCTCTCTTTTCCTCCCTTTTTTGTTCTTCCTTAGGGGCAGAGGAGGCTTCCCTTTGGGAGCTGTCTCCCTCTCCAATTCCCTGTCATGAAATCTGTTAGAACTTATTTCTAAGGTGTTTACTCCTTTGATAGGTTTGCTTGAAATTATCAGGGATTAAAAACTTTCGGGATAGAAAGGAATGGGAGAAGAAATCCATACAGCACGAGCACATAAGCCTTCTTTCCTTAGGCATCCAACTAAAACATTTCCCATGTCCAAGGTGAAAAGCCAGGTCTGATGCTCTGTGTTTGTCATCTCGAGTTGCAAATCCAACACTGTAGCTTTATGTTTCTGCTGGAAAGAAAAACAAACTGCAAACAAAGGGAGAAACCGCAGAGCTTTGCCTGGAGCTGTGCTGGGGGTGGGGGGTCATTTCCATGCACCAGTTGGAAATGGGACAGCCCCAGTCCCGGGACTGGCTTGGGTGGGAGCAGAGGGGCACTTGGTTTGGTGTCTTCTCCCTGTTGGCACTCCTGACCCCTCTGTGTGTGTTCAGTCACAGTGTCTGACAGGGGAATACAGGTATTTAAACCCTGACTTGAGCTCACGCAGTAGTTTCCAGGCTGCCTGGACTCTGCTCTCAGCTGGAGTGGTGCTCTGAACCAGCCCCAGCAGTGGAGAGGGGAGGTGGGGGAAGATCTAAATGAGTTTGTTTCTGAAGGCAGTATTTAGAAAAACCCACCCAGGTAGCCAAGAGCAGAAAACTCTGTTTTATAGATGAATGTCTTTGGTCTTCTGACTCTTCAGAACAAAGGAGAAGCTTTTAAATGAAAACCCGAGTTTAATAGCTTATACCAAAAAGTGCTGCACGTGAATCATGAAGCTCTCCTCAGCAGAAGCACAGATTTTCCTGGAAATTAAAAAGGAAAAAAAAGAAAAACTAGGCTCCTACACGTGCATGTAAGCTGCTGTCCTTGCCCCCAGTAAAAAAACCAGACCCCCTGTATTTCCCAGTGTCCGTGTCCTGAGTAGGACACTGCAGGCAGAGGGGCCCAGTGGAACCTCAACTCACAAGTGTGTCGCTGTTTTTCCTTTGCTCGTGGCATAAATCATGAAAGGAAAAAAAAAATCTGTTAGCACAGAGCTCAGGTTTGTTTATTTTTTTGCCAGCTGCAACATGCTACCCTCTTAGGGGATCATGGAAAACCAGTCATGGTTTAGGCTGGAGTGACATGTCAAACCCAAACGGTGGGTCTGGCCCCTCTCAATGAATTACAGCCTTGTCAGGAACCTATTATACATATAGACATACATATATGTATTTTTTTTAAGGTAGGGGGTTTTTATCAAATCAAATACCTGCACAGTAAATTATATTTCTGGTGCCAGGCTGGCTCTCCCTCTGCCTCCCCTGCTCTCCCTCCCTCAGCACCACGACACAGGGGGTTTGTTTGAGGAGGGAGTGCTGGGCAGGTTCTCTGCCGCTCTTTGGCTTTGCCACGTGCTTTGTTTTGGAATATTTACCACAACATGTCCCAGCAATGTTGCCTTAATGATAAAAATATTCAGAGTCCAAGCGTGGAGGCCTGGGGTGGTGGGTGAAGGAAGGAAGGTGACTCAGTAATAGGGTGCAGCCATCAAAGATGTTTGCTCATCTGTTTTCTGAGCCAAGTTTGTTTTGTTTATTAATAGGGCTTGAAATGCTAAAGGGAGAGTTTAAGGTGAACTAAAAATGCCACATGTTCCTCTGCTATGGAGCCTCCTTTTGTACTTGCTAAAATTAGTTGGGTGCTGGCTTTCCCCTTTTGATGCCCCTCCAAGGAATGGATGAGATTGTTGCTTTAGGGAGGCCAGAAAGCTCAGCAGATCCAACAGGGAGAGGTCACTGGGGGGCTGGGGAATGGTGACCCAGCAGCTTCTTCACTCAGGACCACAAACTACTGCCAAATAGTCCACACAAATTTAAAAAACAAGAGGCTTTCACCTCAGATGTCCAGGAATCTTAAAGGCAACAAAATCCCATGGGATTACGGTGTTTCTGCAAGTCTTGTCTCATGCTCAGCAAACCCAAGAGGCAGAAATGTGTTCCTTCACATCCAAGGTCTTCTCCCATCTGCCCAGTAAATGACCATCCTCCAGGGGAGGGGAGCACGAGGAGCAGCTCCTGCCTGACCCCTCTGGTGCCTCCCTGGTCCCCCTGCTCCGAGGAGGCAGGAATTAGTCACTCCAGGGAATGGCTGGGAGACAAAATATTAATCATGTGCAGCCCTTTAATTGCATTATAGCCCTTATTAAATAAGGTACGGGAGAACATCAAGGTGGCCTGCTCCTATTTTGGATGCAGATATTATGGAAATTTATGTACCTGATTATGCCAGTCTTGTGAACCCCCTCAGGTTTCAGAGCAGTTTCCAAGCTGTCCCCTTTGCTCGGTGTGGAATTCTTTGTCATTTGGTTCTGATTTTGCAGTGGGGCCTGTTAAACCCCCAGCGTGTGTCTGTGTTCTCCCCTTTCCTGCAAGCCAGGTTTTCTGGCCCTGGGTTTTCTGGCTGAGTGAAGAGAAGTTTGTTTCTGAGGTGAAAAATTTGCCTTTAAAATATCTATGTAGCTTGTACCCAGATTATAATTCATAGCCAGGGCTGAATACCAAATGACTCTGTTCCTCATTTCCACAAATATTCTGAAAGGCAAAGAGCAAGGCGAGGGGAAATACTGGCCCAGATCCAATGCTGTTAGAACCCAGAATCAATGGCATTTATGTAAAGGTTGGATTTGGCCTCTTCCATCTTTCATTTGGAGCTCTCAGCTTAACAGACTATAAATACTGCCTGGTGCTCCAGAGCTGCCCCAGCAGATCCCTGGAAGGAGCATCTTCCCTTCTGGAACAAGGCAGAGATTGTGAAAGGAAGTGTCCATGAAGGAGCCTGGAAAAGCTGTTAGTAACTGTCCTTGATATTGTATGTTACAAGGTACTTGTGAAGACTAAAACTTGGAGGATAAACTCCAAACATGATTAAGAAACTCCTTTTTGGCAAGACCAGAACAGTCCACAGTGGTTTTTACATGAGGCATCGCTAGTAAAAGATTTTGTCAACCTTAGTCCTTCTGGTTCCATGCAGACAGACCCATGTATTACCCCAAGAGTTTTCCAGAGTAAAGAAAAGGAAGGAATTATGAATCCTAGTGGGAGAGAGGGACACTCCCTGGAAACTGCTCAGAAGACGTTTTGAAGACTTTTGCAGTTGAATACGATTTGACATCTCCTGTGAATTCTGGATTATTCCCACTCTGTTCATGTGGTGAACAGTGATATGGAAACAGCTCCGAGTTTTTAACTGTGAGAGAATCACCTGTACATGTGACACCAAGAATGCTCCGTGTCTGTGCCAGGCCAGATGTCAGTGGTGACCCCTGTTGAAATGCCATCCCACCATCCGTGTTCTTCCATGCCCAGAGCACCAACCAGGGACATCCTCAACCTTCGGGTGCCTTTGGCCAACTCTGCAGTCACATGTGAACCCCAGGGAGTTGAGACAGCAAAACAGTGACCAAGCATATGCCTAACTTCCATTTTGGAATCACTGCTCTCTGGGATTGAAATTTTTGAGATAAAACATATGGATTTCAGCTGCATCCCTCAGGATGCCAAGTCCTAGTCCTGTGGAATACAAGTTGTGTGTAACACGTGGTTGTTATTTCTCCGTTAGCGCTGCCAGTGCTGGAGCTGCTGTTCCTGTGTCATTCTCCTGACACGTCATTAATAAACAGGGAATTTCATACCTGATTTCCACACTGTCATGCTGAAAACCACCTGGGTCTCAGTTTTCATCGACATTTCAAATTAATAAAACCAGAAGATGTGGACTGAAAAGCGGTGGTTGTGTTTGAGCTGGGATCGCTCTAGTTGAATAATGGATCCATCGGGTTGGAATGGGAATCCTTGCTGGGAGGAGGAAAAATACAACTGGAAATTCGCAGGCTCCAGATGTCCAGTTGTATTTCACAGCAGTAGCTTCCCATTTAGGAACCCTTTCCTAAGCAGGGACCTTACCCAAATCTTCAGTAGGATATGCATTGATCCTTCGTTATGTCTAATCCCATGGAGATGGAGAGCAATTTATTCCCTTTTGTGGAGGCTTTTCGTGGATTTGAAGACCTGATGTATGTTCTTCCTGGTTTTCCTTACTTTGGCTGAACGACTCCAGTTCCCTCCACTCTCCTGTGTATCATTTCACAAAACCCCTGACCTGGACTCACTAATCCGAATGAATTTTGGAACTGATCCTTTTCCAGGAGTTGTGACAGGAGGCTTCCTTTGCCAGCAGGTGTCACCATAAGAGAACGAGAATATCCAGCTCGGAACGCCACTGTAGGAAACGCGGATTCTGTCCCCGCCGTTTTCCCCACTTTTCATCCCTCCGAAACTCCTTTTTTCCACAGGGACTTACCGCTGGGTTAGAAAATAAGTATGTCCTGAGAGCAAGAGACCCCGAGCAAAAAAACCCACACAGAGCTTGGAGAGGGAGATTGGCAAAGGTCGCGGGGGTTGCTGGCTGGTGGCAGCAGGGAATGGGTGAGGATTTGGGATGGCAGAAGAGGCTCTAAATCTACGGGAGGGTCCATCAGTGGCAGCACAGGCAGCTTTGCCCCACAGCCCGTCTCCTGCCCTGGACCATTCCCATGCACCTCAGCCGGCAGGAGCTCCTCGGGTGTTTGCACAAAGGCTCAGGGAAACCCTCCCAGGTGTGCTCTGACCTCTCCCTGGAATTTATTCCGTGGCTAATTGTTGCATAAGGGATTATTTCATTGTTCCCTTCCTCTCTTGCTCCCCTTGGCTCTCAGAGGGATTTGAGCCACACCTCCCCTGTCCCCGTCTGAAGAACCAGCCAGAAGTGGTCAAGGGAATTGTCAGGGCTCAAGAGGCTTCAGTGGCAACTGTTGCTCTCCCAAAATGTGTGATTTTCTGTGTGGGGTTTTAAAGGTGGTCGTGGCTGAGTTGGTGATTTCGTGCAATCCTGGGTGGCTGCAGGACCACCTGTCCCACGGGGGCTGCAACGAGCCACTGCAAGGGCTCGAGGCAGAGTTTTGGGATTTTTCTTCATTAAACCAGCAAGCTCTGCATAAATAATGGAAATAAAACCCGCTGCAAACTGAAGGATTAGTATTTAGCTCTTTATCTAAATACACTCCAGTCCCCCCCATCCCCTCCCCAAAATAAAATAGCGTTGTTTGAAATTTCCAGGGAAGCTTAAGGCCTAAAGCATTGGGTGAGATGTAAATTTCTTAAAATATTTATCCATCCATAAGTGGCTACATATTTGACATTATTATAGGGTTTCTCAGTGTTCCATTTTATTAAAAAATATTTATTTGGTTTCTAAGATTACTGCTTCTCTGACCACAGAAAATTCAATTACCGAAAACTGCAGCTATCAAATTGGTTGAAAATAAATAGCCTTTTATCCAAACCTGGCATGGGCTGGTTTACTTTTAATACGTAGCCATAAAAAAAGAAGCTCTTTCCACGGAGAGCCCGTTGGTTACGGAGCAAGAAGCCAAGGAATACTTTGCATCATCAGGTTTTATTTAAAATAAGGGAGGGAGGGGGTAGAAAATAAGTCGTTATGAGACTAATTAGCTGCTCATTTTTCTCTTTTTAATAAGTGACAGAAGATCTCTCGAGGCGTTTGTTTTGTTACGATAAGTAGGTCTCGTTTCACAAGGGTGAATAGATACGCAAGGAACAATCCCCGTTCTTGGAGCACCCGGTGTTTCCTACCTGGGGGGTTTAAAACAGGCCCGGAGTTTGCAAATGGCAAAGAAATTAGTGCTGGAAGAGCTGCTGGAGCAGGTTGTGGTTGGTTGTTGAATTTTCATCTGCAACAACGGAGATTCCATCACGTCTCAATACAAGATATTGCAGGGGTTTGTTGATGGAGCAGGTACTTGGGCGTGGCTAAAATTGAACACCTTTTGGGACAGATGTCACCCACCCACGTGGGGTGTCTGTGGCAGAGATGTCACCCACCCAGGTGGGGGTCCCTGCCCATGCCTTCAGCCACGGTCCTCTCTGTTCTGACAACGCTTTTGCCAAGGGCAGGTCACGCAGGAGGGCACAGCTCCCACAAGGATGGCTGTCCTCTCCAGCTCTGCCCGAACGCTCCTGTCCGAGACTCCCCCACCTTTGGTTTGTGAAGCAGCCCCGTTGCGTTTCCAGGCTCTTCCCCTGCCAGTGCAGTCCCTTCCACACCACGGCTGAGGACACCCCGTCTTTCAGCTCGGGTCCCAAAGGCATCAAAGGCTGGAATGTGAAACATCCCCGTCCTGTCGTTCTCCAGGGGCTGCTCGTTAACAGGTTCTGTTGGCGGAGGGGCCGGGGAGCTCCTGCCCTGCAGGATCAAGGGTGTGCTGAGCGATGGCCCCGGGGGAACAATGAGCACCAGGGCCCCAGCCAGGGATGCTCCAGAGAGCTGTCAGTGCCAGCCCGGGATGAAAAGCCACGAGATCAAAGCTGAGCCGAAAGCAAAGGCAGATAACGCGATGGGCACATGGTCCTCGCAGAAATGCTGGTGTAAAGGGACGCTGCCTTGCTGCCTGTAGGATGGATGCCCTCTGCTTCCAGGGTAACCTTCAAGGGGGGCTGAGGAGTTGAGGAGATCATTCTGAGGGAAACAGAAATGTGGCAGTATTAAAAATCTCAGGGTTTATTGCTTTGGAAATACAAGGGGAATTTGCCCTAAAAGATGTGTGGGGAAACTCATCAACTGCTGAGATGGGTAGAAATAGATTCCTGTGTTTCCCGCTGGGCACACGGAGAGAATTGAAGTTATAACCATTTCCTTGAAAACTGGAAGGGCTTTTTACTTCCTATTTACTGAGTTTTCATACTTTGGAAATGCACAGGAGGAGGATTACCTGGAGGTCTTGGCTGGAGCACGGGGCTCAGGACAGCAGCTGAGACCTCTTCAGAATTTACCCCCTTTAGGTGGCACATTTCATTCCCCCCTCCACCCCGAGTCCTTCCAGCTGCTGAACAGAGACATCACAAAGGGTTACACTGCAGAGCTGAGCAAAATGAAATAAAGCTTGGAAAGGGCTTTAAGAAGATTTTGTGAGGGAAGGACTCCCTCAGGTTGGAAGAATAGCTGGCTGGTGTTCATGGCTGTGGTTTCACAGGTCTGTACACACGTCCCATTGTACACAAAAGCTGCTTATTTGTTTAAGGCACTTGGTGAGTGGATTCTGTGACAAGGAGTCATCCAGAGAGATTGCTCCAGCCAGAGTGGCAGGGCAGGAAAGAACCTGAACCTGGATTTTAATCTTTTCTGATGTGATTTCCCAATTGCGTCAGGAGGAGAAGTCTCCCTGAGCTTCCAGTCTGGTGATGCAGAAGATAATCCACCCCAGGCAGAGCTGACTTTCCAGGAGCCCCTTCCCAGCTTCCCTGGAGGAGAACCAAGTCCCACCACTCCCTGCAGAGCCTGGAGCTGCAGTGCTGCTGAAATGTAGTTTATGGATTAAATGTAGTTTGGGTATCTGTAATGGAGCCTGCACTCGGAGCCAACAGAGCAGGAGCTCAGCCATCAGTTGTCAGCCCATAAAACCTGTGTTACCTTTCTTTCTTTTCCTTTTTCCCCCTGTTGTTCTTAAAGTGGTTCTTAAAGCTCATAGATTGGGAATTACAGGAGCAGCTCCCCAGATTTCTTTAGCAAATGAAAATAGAAAGCTGTTGCGATTTTCTGCTGAACTGGATGACTGCAAGAAGTGATGCCCCCACTGTCCTACTCTTGGGGCTCAGTCCCAGCCTGACCTGCTTCCCTCTCACACTTGGCTTCTGTCTCCTGATCAGTATTAAATTAACATCACTTGCAACAAAAAGCTCCCTGGAAGTGTGTTGATCCAAAAAGCCTGTATATTTATATATATATATAGTGAGTGTGTGCTCCTAGATAACGTTGCCTTGCTCCTGTTAAAAACCCTGCCTTGAATAAAGAGCTTCTTTGGAAGCTTTTTAAATGAGTTAGGACTTCATGTTGCCTTGGTAGCAGAGACCCTTTGGGCTCCAGCCTCCACTGCGATGCACACAAACAACACATTGACTGTGGCCCCACTTTATATTCTCACTAAATCAAGGTAGAGTTTTTTAAAGCCCAATTCATATTAAAAAATTTTCCTGCGGGTGTGAAGTGATTTTGACAGAGGCACAGCTCACAGCAAGAACCCTCCAGACCTGTGGCTTTGGAGAAAGAAGGGAAAAATATAGCTTGGGGTGGGGACAGGAGGTAGAAATAGTTGAGAGGACCCTTTGGTCTTTAATTCATGTCAGAGGAGCTCCAGCTGTCACCCAGCACTTGGCCCAGATTTATGGATCATCTGTTTTGTTAATGCTTGTGGATCTCTTGCCGAACATAACCTTTCTGAATTCTTTTTTCCTGATCAAAGGCTGTTAAAGTTATAAATGTCCCTGTGATATCCTGAGGTTTTCCTAAGAAGAAGGTGCATTGATGGAACAGTTGTTGGGGTAGTCATGAAGTAATATATTTTCCATATATATCTTCATAATTTTTGGAGGAGCACTTTAATTTTATATATCTTGAACAATCTGTGCACTTTAATTTTGTATGTATTGAACAATCTGTACTTTAAAGGAACCAGCTGATGAATTTCTGTGCTGAATGGACCAGTGGGAATGAGGCCATTTGTTCATCTCCAGTGTTACCTGAAATGCACAGAACAGTCACTTTCAAATATTTAAATTTTTCTCTTGAATTCACTCACAATTAAGGTTTTTGAGTCATACCTCTTTGTCTGCAGGTGTGGAAAGTTTAGGGTTCTATGAGAAGAAAGTCCAGCAAGATTTGAAGTTCATGTAATTTGGAGAGAACTGCTCCTTTCTGCCTGCTGTGATTGACTGGCCTCTCCGTTGTAAGCACGGCTGCAAAAGGAAGGAGCTTCATTATTGCTCTGAAATTCCATGGGCAATATCGTATTTCTGCATTCTTAGGCTGGACAAAGCCCTGAGGTGTCTGCAGTTGGTGGTTTGCCAAAAGCATCTCAATTACAAATGTGGTGTCTCACCTTCTGCCTGGGCTGGGAAAGCACCATCCACCACAGGGAATGCCAGAGGAGGGACTGCAGGTTGGAACCCTGCGAAGGTTTGGGTGGGAAGGGACCTGAAAGATCCTCTCATTCCACCTCTGCCTTGGACAGGGACACCTCCCACCAGCCCAGGTGGCTCCAAGCCCTGTCCAGCCTGGCCTTGGACACTTCCAGGGATGGGGCAGCCACAGCTTCTCTGGAATGTGTGATTTTAGGACGCATCTGAATTGTCTGAACTTTTAAGTGAGCCACTACCATAGAGAGACGGAAAAGTCTGGATGGTTCATTCAGCTTTGGGGCATGAACTTTGCCAAGGATGGAGCGAGGCAGGAAGCTCAGTGTCTGTTTGGTGGCTAATTCAGCACACTCCCATAAGGAACATCCCTTCTCCTGGGGGAGTTTGGCTGTAGGATTGAGAGAGTTTCTTGTTGGAATAGCTGAGGGGGAGATAAAACAAACTGGAAGCGGAAATTTTGAAGTGATTTCAGAGGGATCTTCACAAGGGTGGGCTCAACAGTAGCACAGAGAGGCTCCCTCAGTTGCTTCCCTGGGAGTATCCACAAAACATGAGGAAAGAGCATCCAAAAACAAGTGCACCCACAGGGGTGATGCCCAGAGATGTGAGGGAAGGCCGATGGAGCCCAAACCACAAACTGTGCACCTTGATCAGGCTCCAGACCTCAAACAGCCCTAATTTAAGGGTGATCCAGATACAGGTTTTTAGGTTTGCTCGTTATAGAAACGAGAGACCAAGTCTGGCTCAGCTCTGGTTGGAATACGAGGAAAGGCCACAGCATTCCGAGATCTTTGGAGCAAAGGTGTTAATTTTCATCCATTTTTAGAAAGGCATGATTATTGCTGGCCTAACTGCTTTATTTTAAATGTTTTAATTACTTGAGAACAAACTGTTTTACACAATTCCCAGAGCAGCTCAGCAACACTTTGGAAGCCAAAGGCTCTGGCAAGAGACGGGGTTGATTTTTTTTGGTATGAAAGCAGGAGAAGTTACCTACAAAGCACTCCATGAAACACCAAAACGATGGTCTGGTGTCCATTCCATCAGTCACTAGGAATTCAGGTACAATTTCATTTAAGGTCTGTATTTTAGGTACAGATTTGGAGGTTTTATTGCTGCTTTCAGGTACATGCAGATTATTTTACTTTAATTCCAAGTCCCGTTATCCCCAGCCAAGTCTAGTGTCATTTTACAGACATGAAAACATAGAAACCCTGTTCTCAAGTTCCTTGTTATGGGATTGAGGCTGTTGTTTATTGGTGATGATTTTCCTTGCTTTTCCTGACAGCAGCCATGGGGGGGAATGCACTGCCTGGGCTGCTTTTATGATTTATGTTACTCCTCCAGTGTTTGTCTGTTGGTCTGAAAGCAGACAAAGAGCCCTGCACCACATGACTTCAGTGCATGGATAGATGAGAGAAGAGAAAATAGCTGCAGCATCTCAGCTAATAATTCACAATTAATAGGCTCTGCATGTTCCTGAGTCTGGCAATATTCTCAGGGCAGTTGAAATTTTTTATCCTCATTTCATTTGTCCCAAATAACAGGGTTTTTTTCAACTTGTTCTTGAGTTGGATTAGACCCTCAGAAGAATTTCTGTTGAGAGGAGCCTGCAGTTTTCCTATTGTCAGGATGACAGGAGGGATGGAGTGAAGTACATGTAAAGACGAGTAAGATTTGGGTTCCATTTGATCTTCTGCAGTTGTCACAATGTTCTCTGCAAAGCCTGGAGCAAACATTCTGATCCTTTGTGGGAAATCATGAAACACAGGGAATGGGGCTTGCTCAGAGCACAGATGGAGCTCCCAACCAACAGCACGAATGTTTGGAGTGCTAAATTATACAGAACTGGGCGCAGAAATCATCAGCTGGGAAAATGCCCTGTGCCCCTTAAAATGAGGCAAAGGAAAAATAAAACTATATCCTTATTTCTAGTATTAATGCAACTGTTTCTCCAGGAATCTTGCTGGAGTTCCTCTAAAGGAATGAACCCCAAGGTGTGAATTTAAGGTGGGCTGTTGCTTTCCTTTCTGAAGAGAACCATGAAGAAAAGGGAAAGTAAGGAAATGTGGAAATTTCCAGATAAATATCTGAAATGGAGATCTCTGACTCCTGAGTTTGTTTCTCTTCCATTGAAAACCAGTATGGTTTTATGGCTGGTTCCAGAGTAGCTCACAATCAAATTTTCAGGATTTCTCATGGAAATTTTCCAGCCTGGAAGTACAGAGGGAGCATGTACAGGCAGAAGAGGATGGAAAAGGGGTGGTAAACTCCCTAATAAATCTGTCAGTAGGAAAGACCCTTGGAACCAGCACAGTTTGTAGCTTTCTCCAACTCCCACATCTCATCTTTTAACAGTATAAATAGCTGGGTTTAAAACTAGATTTCTCCACTGAAAATGTTGAGTTTGCTGGCATAAGATGGCAGCTTTTGACATTAGAATATGGGGCCATTCCATTAGATTTACAGTCTCCAAGCCCATATTCCCTTGAAGATTAAACCTTCATTAAGTTCCCCCTTTTTTCCCCTTTATTTCCTGCCTTTTGCTCACATCACACTCTAACTTTCATAAGCACTCTTGGGTTTAGTGCTTTAATAAAAACAGCTTTGGTGGGGGTTTAAAGGCACTTCAGATTCTCTAAAAACCTTTTGGAAATTCACCCCTAAATCAGTAATTCAACCTTCCTTCCCTATCCCCTCGTCTCCTACCATACATCTTCATTAAGATGCATCCAAAAGAAGGTAGTCTGTAATTTCAACAATTGCACCAAGGGTTTGAGTTTCTTTTTTCTCCCTATTTCTTTTTTTCTTTTTTCTTTTTTTTTTCCACCATTGTTATGACTAGACAGAGGATCATACTGAGTGCATTAGCCAGGCAGTGACTCAGGACACCTACTGCTTGGAATGCCCTTGTGCTGTGGAAGGGAAGGGATAAAGGCAGCTGTGCTCAGGCCTGAAGCCCTCTCTGCAGCAATATTTCTGCCCCAGGAACACTCTGCTGGCAGCTCCAGTGAGGCAGCCTTGGGGAGCTGAGCTGGTTTGGTGTCAGAATGAAAAATGGTTCAGTGCAAAAGGTCTCGGGGCTGGGATGCGAACAATCAAGGCACACTAAGTCAAGCATTTGACAAGGAACTTTGGTCTTGCTGTTAAATACCACTTAATATTGTCCTGCCTGATAATCCCTGCTGTTTAACAACCCTGCAGTCGTGGCCCAGGGATGGCATTATGCCTCTTGTGAAGGGAAAATCTCGGCCATATGTCATGGGTTTGCCAGCAAGAGGAAGGACGTGTCTTTTAATAGCCAAGGAAAATTGAGATGTTGCAAAAATAAGACAGTTGCAAACACGTTGTAGTCTTCATTCTTCTCTGGAGTTTGTGTCCAGGGCATCGAGGAGTGTTGCAGTTCCAGCTGAGGGTGGTTTGGCTGAAGAGCTGGGGAGCTTTCAGCCCTGTCCTGCTGGATGTCTGTGTGGGCAGCCAAGAGCCAAGAGGTGCATCCCAGCCTTTATTGGGAGTGACACTTGGAAGCTTTGCTGTTATCACTGTGAGCTCTGCAGCTTCACCTGGAAAGTTCTCCCTCATGGTGCACATTGTCCTTTCCAGTTAAGATTTGTTCTTAACAGGCTGTGAGCCCTCCTGGATCTGTGCCTTGACTGGCCCTGCTCAGATAACCCTCTGAGTGCCTTGGGTCATTTTTCTCCCTGCCTTTCAAAGCTGATCTTGAGCCATCCCACCTCCTACGAGTCCTTTCTCTATTTTGATGTGCCTTTTGGGCTCAGAGTGTTCCCCCTGGCACAAAGTGTTCCCCCATACACTGGGTGTTCCCCCAGACTGTCCTTGGGGTGTGCTCAGCACCCCGGGTGTTCAAAGGGAAGCTGCTGTGTGGGGTGAGAGGTGCCAGGGCTGGTAGAGATGGCACTTTGAGCTGGGAAAACCGGGAGGATGCCAGAAGGCTCCGAGGAGGCAGGGATGGGGCTGGAGCCAAAGCAGCAGAGGGTAAACTCTGGGAAATGGAAACAGCAGCCCTGGGGAGAAGGTGGGGGGCACAGGAGGGGAAGAAGGAGCCAAAGTTTTCAGAAGTGTAGAGAGACCAGAGCCCACCGTGCCTGTCCGGGGGTGTCCTGACCCTCCTCCCGGGCTGGGCACTGCCCAGCATCCCACGGGAGGAGGGCACACGGGTGCAGACCCTGAGCCTGTCCCCAGCTCCGGATTGCAGAGCAATGTTTTACAGAGTGAAAACACTCTTGAGTCAAAGGAATAAAGAAATTGCAAATTTAATTATGTAATTGATTTAATTTTAAATTCTATCATTAAAACAAAATTATGTTCATTTGCATTATTTATTATTACTTTCAAATTCAATGATAATTTAATTTGTATATTTAATTGTGCAGTTCCTGCATGAGGAATCAGCAAATCCCTTGACCAGATCAGCCATGTGTACACCTCAATATTTCACTGCTGTGACCTCTTGTAGGATACCCTTGTTTGAAATCCAGAAGCTGATAAAGAGAGAACAGGAGAGATGGTTCAGTCGTGGTTGTTCCTCATTCTTCATCTTGGGAAATTAGTTTGGGAAGGTTTTATTGGGGAGAAAAAAGTCAGAGAGCTCGTCAAATCTGTTAAGTCTCAGTCCAGAGAAGCAGATATTTTTTAAATTACTAAAATGCTGGGCAAGATTAATCATAGAATCATGGAATGGTTTGGGTTGGAAAGGACCTTAAATATCATTGGGTTCCATCCCCTGCCATGGCCAGGGACACCTTCCACTTAAGGCCTCATATAATCCCTGCTGGTTTTGTGAGATCATTCCCATGTGTAAAAAATAATAAAACTTTGTCAGTATTATTATCATTTTCATTATTTCCATTAATATATTTTTATGAAAAATTATTGCACCTCTCCTTTTAAAGACACTGCTTCCTGCTGTGATTTCAGATACACGTCCCAAACTCTGTTCAACCAGAGCATGTGCAAACTCCCTGAAAATGGAAAGCAAGGCTTATTGAACCCAGTTCTGGTGGAGTAAAACTCCATCTATTCTTTACTCTAAACTTTTCCCCAGGCAGCCCTGGTGCTTGCACTGGCTGAGAACGGGACTCAGAGAAAAGAAAGCAAGTTCAAATAGTTTTCTCCCTGGAATTTGTCACGCTGGAGCATCAGGGAGCTCTGTTCTGGGAACAGAGTGAGCAGCGAATCACTGCTGATTTTGCCATAAAAATAAGTCAATCACTGAATGAATTTAAAGCACTGAAGGAACAGACAGAATTTGCACTAATCTCTCTTGAAAGTTTTTATTTCGTTTTCTAAATAGGTGAAAGAGTATCATATTTAGAGTGAAGCAAAGGCCAGCCTTTATTGAGCAGGATTCCTATGCAATGTATACTTCATTTTCTGCAGAAAGGGGGATTTTGTTTGTTTTTTGTCTTTCCAGTGATGCAATTCCAACCCACGGGCTCCACGGGAGCTCAGCTCTGTTTCAAGTCTCCTCAGCTTTATGAGCAAGGCACTGCTTTCCTTGTCCAACAGCCCCTGAGGGACGGCCCTAAATGGGGCTGTAAATTTATTACTGCAGCTCTGCGAGGAAATGATCGTCTGCCAGGCTGAACAACCCAGCAGATATTGTGTCAGATATGTCATATCTTGTCAAACAGCAACTCCCTGGCTCCTGGGGTTGGGTTTCTGTGCTCTGCACATGAGCTGCCCTCGGTTGGGAGGATGGATTACTCACCCTCGGCACGTTCAAGAGGTGAAATGGAAAAGAAAATTGGCTGAAGGTTTTCCATGCCAGAAGCTGGTCCTGTGGGCTGGAAGCACCAGGGGATACAGATGGAGCAACTGCCCCCTGGAAAAGGGCCCTGCCCGGTTTGGGTGTGCTGGGGTGCGTGGGATGTGGGATTCCCACTGGAAAAGGTGGGCTGGGATGTGGAGCTGGGAGGTCTCTGTGTCAGCTTGGGGCACCTTCGGAAGGGTTTTGCACAGCCTCACTTCCCATCCTGCCTGGGCCTGGGGGATGGTTTGGATGGGATGAGATGTCACCACGGGTATTTCTGGTACTTCAGGCAGGGCTGCCTGTCCCCTGCAGGGCTGCATTCAACCACCCCTCCCATGGCAGGGCAGCTGGAGGCAGGAGGACAAGGCAGCACCACTGGCATTCCTCTATTTTTAAGCTAATATTTCCCGAAATCATCATTTTCAAAAGACAGAGAAGCAAAAAGAGCTCCCCAAACTGCAACAGTTACAGCTCCAGAATTACCTGTATGGCTGGAGCCTCCCTGGAAATGCTGCTCCTGGAAGAGCCCTGTGTTTAGAAGTCAGGCTGCTGTTGGAAAGGCACCGTGGTGTTCTAGGAAGGCAGAAATAACCATCCCAACCTGCCCGTTTCTTCCCGAGCTGGGATGTCACATTAGCAGATGGAGGGTTATTAATGGGACATGGTCACCAGCCAGCTGAAATGTCTCAGTCGGGATTAAAAAATGAGGTTTCCAGGATCACTCTGGATTTAAGCCCAAAGCTTTGCCTTTTGGGTTGTCAAGTCAAAGGTGCTCAAAGCTGTTCTGGTTGTTCCCCTCTCCTTTCTGTCACTGACTGTGGAAACTTATGGTGCCTCAGGATGTCAAAGCAGTGGCCAGCCAGGGTGCAGAGGAGCTCTGTCCTCAATTCTTCTTCGTCAGCCTCTAATCTAATACAGTTTGCTCTTGAGGAATGCATTGCAAAATTCTTGTGGTATAAGACCAGAAAACAGTAAATCAGAGTTCTGGACTCCTACACTTAATTCTTTCATCTCCAACTATTTGATCTTCTAATTTCTCAAAAAAAAAAAAAAAAATCCCAACCAATGAACCAACCAACAAAGCCAACAAAAGAGAAAAATATTTTATCATAAAAATTAAATCAATTAAAAAAACCAAAATTGATTTCTGGACCAGTCCAAATGCTTATTCATTGTCCGGGAAGTTCCTGTTCTTCCTTCCCATCTGGCCAAGTGACTGAAGAAAGACCATTCCGTTCATTTTTAGTAGCCAGTTTTTCTACTGAGAGGGAAGTGATTGGATCTTTCTCAAAAATGATAGGAAAACACCGGAGTTTGCTGGAATCAAAATCTCAGCACTGTGGTTGGAAAGGAACAGCTTTCCCCCATGTCCTTTCAATAGTTATGGGCTCCAATGGTCACTCCAAATCCTCTTCTCTGAGTATCCGTTTTCAGCCAGATATTCAGGAGCAGATCTGAGCTGGAATCCAACAGGGCCTGCTGCAGCTCTGGGGGACTGGGAGCAGATTGAGTCACCCAAATCACTCTGCACCTTGGGGTTTCACCATCAAATATAAACCTTATTATCCTGAGCTGCTTCCTGAACTGGCTCCTTGCCAGGCCTTTTCCTTGCCAAAATATTTGGCTGTCTGTGGGGACGTTCTCCATATTTTAACTTCCTGAATTGCAGTTAATGGGACCCACCTGGTCTGGTTTGGAGATGAGTCAGCAGAAGAGTCCGGCGTGTTTGGGAGGAGTCCTTGGAAGTCGTGTGTGAGGCTCGGGAGATGGGGAGCTGGGATTTGTGTCCCTGGGGTTCAGAGCTGCCTCTGCTGCAGTGCTGGGGCAGGAGCTGCACGTCACAGCTTCCCCCTGGGGCTTTAGTGAAGCCCTTGGCCAGAAATACAGTTAGTTCAGGTATCAGCTGCATTTGTGGTGGGTACAGTTTGGGAGGGCAGTTGAGCAAAGACCCCGAGGTGAAGGTGGGGCTGATCACAGCCCGTGCTGGTTTGGGCTGCAGTGGAAATACAGGTCAGAATTTCTGCCTCTTCTCCTCCAGCCAGCTGAAAATGCTGCTGCTGCTGACAGCAGTTCTTCCAGACTGGTTTTAACACCTCCTAGGTGGGTTTCAGAGCCTGTTCTAGGCTGAATATAAGCCAAGCCAGTGGTACCTAAACCTTGCTGATGCTTCTCTCTGCAGGCAGGGCATCCAGCCCTCTCCTCTCTGAGGGATAACAAAGTTCCTCCCGTGCAGGGCTGTGGGACAGGCACATGGTCAGCAGCTTTGTTCCTTCAGCAGCCTGGAGTCCCACACAAAGTTCTGATGGACATCATGGACAAAAGCAAAACAAAGCCAACCTGCCTTTCTTAGCTGATGTGATGGTTGGTAACTGGAACTCCTTTGTCTCTTCCCAGGGAACGGGATCTACCCCTTTCCAGTTCAGATCAGTCATTGGAAGGAGCAAGATCCAAAGTGCAATCTTTCATTCCTGCTCCTTCCTTTCTTCTCACTCATAATTGAAATGCTAAAGCTGAGCCAAGACGAGGTGAAACTCTTCAAATGTGTATTTGTGGTTTGCAGAGAATTCCCTACATCTACGTTCCATGTTTTTGAGGGAGGGAAAAAATTAAGTTAGTAGATGTTTCTTTGCAGGCAGTGAGAGGCTCACCCCCAAATAAACTTCCTTGGAGGGTGAATTAAAACCTGTATCAAAGGATCAACAGGAACTTGTCAATTCTACTCAAGCCAATCCCCAAAGCCAGGCAGCTCTGTAGGCAACACAAACCTGGAGCAGAGGGGCTGCCCTTCTCCAGGCAGCTCCACCCCACTCAGGGGGCTGCCTCTTCCCTGGACTGACATCCTGCACTCCCTGCATCCACCTCAAACCTCTCCCTGAAGGAACCCATGAGAAAGATGGAGAGGGACTATTCATGAGGGCCTGGAGTGACAGGACAAGGGGGAATGGCTTCAAACTGAGAGTAGGTTTAGATCAGATATTGGGAAGAAATCCTTCCCTGTGAGGGAGGTGAGCCCCTGGCACAGGTGCCCAGAGAAGCTGCCCCAGCCCTGGAAGTGTCCAAGGTCAGGCTGGAGCAGCCTGGGACAGTGGAAGGTGTCCCTGCCTATGGCAGGGGGTGGTATGAGATGAGCTTTAAGATCCCTCCCAACCCAACCCATTCCCTGAATCTGAACAGCTCTGGGATGTGTCCATCACTTGTGCCTGGCAGGTGGGATAAGGACATCCTGAAGTGCATAGGGAGACAGGAGCTGTGTGGAAAGAGCAGCACATCTGGCCCAGGATGAGGGAGAGGGGCCTCAGAACATCCTCTAAGGCTGCATAACCCTGTCTAATGATAGAAAAACTAAGGCCAGAGAGTGGCACCAGCTTTTCTCTCCTGGTTAGAAATCCATTTAGCAAGATCCTAAAGCCAAAAGCAGATGTGCCAACGCTGGAGTGCAGCACCAGGCTGGAGCACTGCCTTCATTATTTGTTCACTCTATCTGTCAAATTAGCAGGGAATTAGTTCAGTTTGTAGCAAGCTCTGATGTCCTGGAGGGAACCATCCATGAATGAATTTGAGTGAATAAATGGGTGTGCAATGAGACTGATCTTCAGTTTTGTCTTAACTGGAGAATTTGGTTGTGGGGATTTTTTTAAGGTTTGTCCTGAAATGAAAGATACTTTTGTGACTTCAATTTCAAGTGAGCCACATTCTCATTCTCACCTGGGAATCTTAGGAAAACCCAGCCCCAGCTCTGCTCCCAAAGCCCGCGCCACATACGGATTTCCAGACAAGTCCTCCTTTCTAATTAAAATAAACAATGGATTCCTCGGAGCGATGAGATCTCCAATAAACCAGAGGGGTTTTTCTTTAAAAAAAAAAAAAAAAGAAAAGAAAAGAAAAAGAGACACTAGGAAGATAATAGTTTAATTACTGGAGGCTGGCAGCCTTCCAAAGCTCCCTGTGGCCGTTGCGGGTGCGGGGTGGGGATGCTCGGGCTGGTTGGAGCCTTGCAGGGAAATGCCAGTCACGCTCCGGCACAACCCGGCAGGTGTCTGGGCTGTGGCACCCTCGGCGTTCCTGCACAGCAGCCTGTGGGGCAGCCCCTCAGAGGAGTCCCACTGCGTGCTCAGCTGGAGGGGCAAAGCATCCCTTTGGAGGGGGAAGCAAACTCCTGTGCCCAGGTCAGGGACTCGGGAGGATGCCAGCGAGGCGTCGGTGCCGCCGCAGGTCGGGGCACGTCGGGCGCAGGAAGAGGAAGGATCTGCCCTTGCCAAGAGGTGTCAGACCCACTTCCACCTTGCTCAGGTATCAACCAATGGCTTCCAAGGAAAATATTTTCCCTTCAGACCACTTTCCAGATTTCCAGAGGCAAAGGAGGTGAGTGTTGTGCCAACAGCATCAGTAGTACAGGTAGCCAAGATCTTCCCCTGGGAGAGGTAGGTGTGGGTCGCTGTCAGAGCTCCTCTCCCTGCTCCCTCTTCTTTCCTTCACTCCATATAGACCTGTCTGTCATTTTTCTCCACCCACCCTGGTGTAACTGTTGAGGCAGACCTTGTTTGTTAGAAAACCCTTCTTATTCCTCCCTCCACTGTCCCAGTCAAGAAGTCAAGCCAGTCCAGGCTCGTTTCAGCCCAAGTCATGGGAACTACCATTGCATTGGTCTGGTTTTCAGTCCTGGCCAATGACAGCCAAGAAATGCACTCAGGGAACCCTGAATGTCCTGTGGAAGGGCCACAGTGCAAGACTGCAGCCAGGGAGAGGCTGTCACTGCCACCTCCTGCTGCAGAGCAACACCCTGCAGAGTGTCAGTGTCTGACACGCAGGTGGGTCAGCCCGGGATGGTGGGAGTGGAACCCCCCTGGAAACCTGCAGACCTGTGTCTGCTCCTCATCACCCTGAGCTCTGGCTCAAACAAGCTGTGTTTGAGGTGTTCTGGTGGTCAAGGAACTGTGAAGAGCTGGTGAGTTCCCATGCAGCTCCCCAAAGACTGGTTTCGTGGATGTCTCCTGGGGCAGTGCAGAGGATGAGGGGACAGTGGCTGGTTCCTGCACTGGCTGGAAGGGCTGTGTGGCTCCTGCAGTTACTCATCCTGCAGGGGCACAGCGTGCACAGCAGAGCCAGGTGTGTCTGATTTCCCCAGGGCCTGATTATCTCATGATAACCACATCCTCTGAAGTTGATTTTCTGCTGTGTTTTCCCAGGTTTTTGTACAAAGGAATGATTTAGATAAACTGAATTGGCCATAAAATTTACCAAGTGAATTCCAAGCACCCCCTTTTTTAGGAACATGAAGTAGCCATGCTCAGAGAGGTTTGCTCAGCAGCCTGGCACAGCATCCATGCACAGGTCCTGCTGCTCTTCAGGGTGGGAACATTCCCCTGTCCCTGTGCCCTTGCTTTGGGAGGGTGGGTGGGGCACAGGGCAGCGCTGCTCCCTGTCCCCCACTGCAGGAGCCACGGCTTTCCTTCAGGACACAGATGGTTGGTTGGGTTGGGTGGGCTGTTCTGCCCTTGGACATCATTTCAGGAGTGTGACAATCCTTTGTGTTGTTCAACAAGAAGAGCGATGACTTAATCTCTAATGGATCTGAGAGGAGTTGAGCCTCCTTCAGATCACTGATTCAATTCCAACAAAAACCTCTGTGGACAATTCGGATACTATTATTAGCAGGAGCACAGTAGTAACCCACGAAGAGTCAAGACAGGGATTCTTATGCAGCCAACCCTCCATCTTAATTATTAGTTTTACTTCAAAGCAAGTAGAAAAAAAAAAAAAGGAAAGAAGCCAGCCTGTTGACAGTGTCAGCTCTAAGAGGAGAGCCCAGACTCCTGTGTCTTGTAGGAAATGTGACATTTCGGTTAATGTGTCTAAAAATAAAAGGGAAGCGGCAGAGAAAGTGCCTGTTACCTGCAGGTCCAGCCCCACCCTGCTGCATTCTTTGCCTGATGAGATCTTTCTGTGACAGAGCCAAAAGCCACGTTTCCAAAAGCCAAAGTGTCAGTCAAAACTGGTAATTTCACCCCCATCCTTGCTCAGCACCATTAGTGCTTCAGCCTCTGACAATGGAGCAGCGACAGGAGCTGGATCCCTTCCCTTGGAATGAGTCTGGCTCGTCCAACTCAGAGCATGTCCATGTTTCCGAGGTCTGCACTCACCTGTAGAGCTGAATTTAGGGGCAGGGTGTTGCTCCTGGTACTTGTGGATCATCCTGGCCACCCTGGATACGCCCCAAGGTGAAAACCTGGGAGGAGTATTTAGGTGAGCTCTCAGCTCCTGTGAAGTGGCACCAGTTCTACACAGACCATCTCACCTGCCACGTTGCATGTTCTCTGCTGGAGCACTCCCAGGCCCTGCCAGGGCTCCAAAGCCTCCCCAGAAGGACCTCTTCCCTTCCCCTTCATGAGTCCCTGTGGAAGATGCCACATGGGATGGCCCATTCCCACGGGCTCCTCATGCCCCACCGATCTCTACCTCAGCACCGAGCTGAGAAATTCGGGAGGAAACTTTTTCATCATGATTCACCAAACCACAACTCTTTTTGGGTTTTGTTTTTTGCAGGAATGAATCCATCTTGAGCAAAGCTTCCCAGATCCAGGGGAGCTCCTGGCTTTTGACAGTAAAGAGACACCTCCAACAGACAGGGAATATTTGAGTTGGAATCGTCGAGGTCCAAAATCAGAGCTTTCACCACAGGACTTTTATATGTTCTTGGGTGGGTCTTTTTCTCTAAAAAATTTATTCCTAAAGCAGAGCAAAGATGTTTTGGAAATGTCAAGCTTTTGTGGGATGGGAAAATTGTCAGGCATCTTTGGATTTTATCCAGAATTCCCTTTTCTCCCTTTCTTTTTTCATGTAGGAATATTTTTTGAAGCATCACTCTTCTTGGTTTAGACTTATTTTGAGCTAAAACAAAAAACAGATGGAGGAGATTAAATTTTGTATTTTTCTGAGGGAAACAGTGAAATTATCAAATTTTGCTTTGAGTGAAATTTATGGAAATTGCTGCAAGAATTGATAAGAATAATTTCATTTCTCTTTAAGCTGCAATAGGATAACTTTGCAGGTAACTAATGTTTTCAGTTGCCAAGGGCAGGGACACCTTCCACTGTCCCAGGTTGCTCCAAGCCCCGTCCAATCTAGCCTTGGACACTTCCAGGGAAGGGGGAGAGTTCATCCCAGAGTTTCTGCTGTAGCACAAGAGCATTCAGGTGTTTTTCCAGTGGGACAGTGGGTAAAGCTTTAGATGGAATTTTGCAGGTTGGTTCTCCTGTCTTTGACTTCCAAGCTGCAAACCTTCAAGAGCAGGTTCAGTGTTTTAGCAGACTAAAGAGTCATTTGGGTTGGTAACCAAGCCCTGGAGTTTGTGGATCTGAGACAGGGCTTGTGCTGTTGAAATTTTGGGATGAGCACCATGGATGCCAAGGCCTGAGGACACCATGTGTGTCACGGGCAAGCTCCAGCAAGGGGCTCCTCAGCAACCCTGGAAATCCCCAGGGTGGTGGGAGAGGCACTTTCCTCGCTCTGAGGTCATGGGAACATCTGACATGGAGGGGCTTCTCCTTCTCCAACTGCAGAAAACAGCCCTGGGTTTTGTTGGTTTTGCTGAAAGCTGCCCCCCTGCCCGGGGCAGGGCAGTGGAGCTGCACAGTTCTCCTCCTTTCAACAAAACCAGTTCCCTTCTGGTCTTCCCAGTAGCCAGGGAAGCAGGTCCCCAGTGCTGCCTTCCACTTCACTGCAGGGGTCTTGTTGTACCACCTTGAACCTCCCCTCGAGGTTCCAGCTGCTCACAGCACTGTGATTGTGTGTTTAATAATTGCATTGAAGTGCCTCTCTCTGAGGGGTTGTTTTCTGGCTGGAGCTGGGGCAGGGCCAGGTGGGCTCTCAGGAGAAGGTCCTTCCCCCAGAGGGTGGTGGGCACTGCCCAGGCTCCCCAGGGCAGCGGGCACAGCCCCGAGGCTGCCAGAGCTCCAGGAGGGTTTGGATGATGCTCTGGGGTGCAGGGGATGACTCTTGGGGATGGTCCTTGCAGGGCTGAGGGTTGGACTGGATGGTCCTTGTGTATCTGTGTGAATCTGTGGACAGACAACTCCCAAGTGCAGGACTTGGCCAAACCTGTGTGGTGACATACCGTGGGTGGGAAGGAGTGGAGGGAGATGAGAGCCCTGAATCCCCAGGCAAAAAGCTGCACTAAAAGAGGGAAGGTTGCATTTTGGAAGTGTTCCTTTTTGGCCATCCTGCTGCACCAGCTCTGCCCTCACTGTACACAGGCAGACAAAGGTGCAGTGTGAGGGATCTCCTTGCTCAGGATGCCAACAGATGGCAATATTTTATCATTGCACAGCCAGCCCTTCCCTCCTGTGCACGGCAGCGTTTGCACCCTCTTCGTTGGGCCATGAGGAGGTGGGGAAGCTTGTGCTTGTCTAGTCCTGGGAACACCTCTCTGCTCTGATCTTTAATTTCTAATGGGTTTGGGAGCTGCTCGTTCCAGGACAGGTCACCTCAGGGAATCCCACCGAGGTCTCTTCAAAAGCACAGGTGTGTCCTTGTGCAGATCCAAAGAGTGTAGAAGGCACTGGTGTCTCTTCAGCCCCCGTGGCTAGAAATGTGTAAGTGACAGCAAAGAGTCCCCTGGGACCCAGGAGCCTTTCCCTTCCCTTCCCTGTGTTGACAGGGACCCCCTGGTCACCAGTCAGCAGGCGAGGCCATCAAAAGCTTTGGCAGTCGGTGGAGTGGAACGTGACAACACATGGGAGCAGCTCCCACCAGCAGAGAGACCCTTCCCTGCATGGAACCCCCTCCAGGAGCAGCCTCACATCCTTCCTCACCCAAACCCCCTCCAGTGATCCCAATCCCTGACTTCCACAGTGCCCAGAGTGCCGGGTCCCCCCGTTGTCCTTTGCCACAGGTATTGCTAAAGCAAACAGCACACAGTATTTACTGGGTGCAACACTCTAAATCATATTAATCTGGCCAATAAAGTATTTATGGCCAATAAAAATTCCACAGTGGCGAGGCTGTCCCTGAGGAGGATGGATGGCAGAAGTCCTGGGAGGAGGAGGAGGAGAGCAGGGAGAGGAAACAGCCCCACGAGGCTCTCAGAGGGTCCATGTGCTGGGGATGGGCACATTAGAGGATTCCTGTTGGCAATTTTTTGACCTGTGAGCAACAAACACAACTGCAGAAATCACCCCAGAATCATGGAATGGGTTGGGTTGGGAAGGACTTTGAAGAGCATCCAGTTCCACCCCCGTGCCATGGACAGGGACACCTTCCACTAGTCCAGATCACTCCAACCTGGACTTGGACATTTCCAGGGATGGGGCAGCCACGGCTGCTCTGGCAACGTGTTATGTTGATGGTTTGGCTGTGGGGACATAAAAAGTGCCATTGAAGCCCAAAGGACAGCCCTGTGTTTGCTGCTGCCTAAAGGCTTAGTGGCTGAGGGGATGCAGAGATCCATAAATGGACTGGATTCCAATGATTCTTCATCCATTCATCTCCTGGTGAATGTATCACACACGTAGCATAGGCAGGCCTTGGGCAATCATGGAAAGCCAGGTCAAGACTAATTTGGGTGACATTCTTACCTTCTCAGGCCTACCATGTTCAACCTTTTGCTTTTTGATAAATGTCACTGTTGAAGATCTTGTGGCTGTTTCATCTCAATGATTTTGTTGTAAGCCCAAAGGGTATCTGAGGAATTTATTGGTTTGGGGATCTCACAGACTTTTCAGAAAGTTATGGATCGGTTTGATCCTTTCTTTTTTCGTTTATTTGTTTTGGGTTTCTTGGAGTCAAAGTGAAAAATCACCTCCCTTTCCACATCAGCTCAGTGGGGGAGATAGGAGGAAAATTAGGATCCCTAATTGCCAGGGCTGATTGGCATCTGGAGCCCTGTGAGTCAGAGGGTGTTTCTGAGACTGGGGAGACAGGCAGGCTCCTGGTACTGCTGACAGGTATCTGTGCTGCCACTTCCCAGGGATGTGCACAGCCACTTGCTATTTTTAGCTGGAACATAGAGGAAGAGGAGAAGGGAAGAGACATGAACTCATGGAACAGTTTATGAATTGTCTCTGACATTATGCTGCCCAGTCCAATCTGTTTCTTAACCCACACGAGTTTTGCCAGCATCTTTCCATGGTGCCACCCAAAAGAACACTCTCCCTCCCTGGAGGTGGCTGAGTTAGTGTCAGGGAATGCCATCCTACAACAATGACAGCAGCAGTGGCAGGAGAGAGGCCCTCTGACTGCAAACACAAACACATGAGGTTTTTTGTTTGCTTACTTCTGGGGTTTTTCCGAGCTAATTCATAGGTGACTTTCCATTTGCCATCTCTGGAAAGAGATTGCTCCAGCAGAGCCTGGGCCACCACCACCCTCTAGAACAACAAAGCCATGGGGATGTGTAATCCTGAAGGGTCTGACATGGCAGGACACAGAGAGGAGCCAGGACAACACCCAGCCCTGGCACAGCAGCTGTGCCACAGCCCTGGCAGCTGCACCAGCTGCATCCCTTCATACCAGCGGGCACCTTTGGCTCTTGGGAAGCCTCAAACCCTCACCCTGTTCTGCCACACAGCCCTTTTCAACCTGAGGAAACCCAGATCAATGGGTCACAGTGCCCTTGGAATGGGATTGCTCTGGAACATTGTTCTGGAACGTCCCTGGAACACAGAGCTCCTCGGGTGGAGGAGCATGTCCTGCTCTTCCTTTGGAAGGGAGGCAGCCTGTGGCACGAGGATGGCACAAGGATGGCACAAAGATGGCACAAGAATGGCACGAGGATGCATTTTCCACTCCCTCTTGAACGGGGTAGGATTTGTTGTGGTCTCTCTGAATTGCCTGGAGGGTTTGTGGCTCTCTGACCCCTGGGCTGCAGTGAGACCCCGACTGCCCCAGCAGCTCCTTCTGCAGTCCTGGGTTGTCCTTGCTGAGTGTCTGGGGAAGGGGCAGCATTCAGAGCTGAAAGCAAAGGGTCCAACCTCTGCCCAGACACAAACCTTGCCTAAGCTGCTGTGTGCCTAAGTGTGTGCACACAAATATCAGCATCTCGTTACAGACTTGCCTTTTCTTAATCATTTCTCAGGCAGGCCAAGGATCTTGTACTTCAAATCACATGTTCCTGCATTGTATGATGTGATGGAAATTAACACCTTAATATATATATGAAAAACAGCTCCAATTAGATTTTTTTTCTTTTACTGTGTTTCCTGCTCCTTATGACTAAGTGTGGGTAATTATCTTGGCTCACTTTTTCCACTCCACCCAAGCTTAGAGAAAACCTGTTGCAAGTTTTCTTGAGATTTTGCTTTTTTCCTCCCTCACTTTTTGTTGGTAGTTTTGTTAATTAAAAGGTTTGCAAATTGTTGTATGGGATAATTATTTTTACTCTAGTTTTGCAACATAAAATTAGAGAGTTGGAATGCTTTAAAGAAGAAATCTAGGTGTCCAACATGACTGTTTTTCTTTTGCTACACAAATTACTAATTTTCCAAAAGCTTATAAAGAATATCCTCATATAAAAAAGGATCAGACCAAATAATAACAGAAAACCCTGTTGTTCAGTTCTGAACAACCTTCCTTTCTTGCCACTTTCTTCCAGTTTGGTCCCAGTTCTGGACCTCGTAAGGTTTGTTATGTTTGAAACATAAGGCCACATCTCCAAACCTGCATCCTTTGCCCAGCCCAGCAGTGCCAGAGGGGACAATCCCCCAGCAGAGCTTTGCCACGTTGGATGGGGGACCCAAAGTGCCTCTGCTTGGGCAGAACCACCCCCAGAACTGTGGCCACACAAAGAAAATGCAGAGTTGTTATTCTGTACCATCAGGACAGTGTTTTCCTCAGTCACCCCCTCTCCCTGAGGGTATTTCAAGGGCAGAAAAAATGTTCTCAGGTGTTTCAGAGAGACTTCCCTTGAGCTCTCTCTGGCCACATCCCACGGGGGGACTTCCCAAAGCCCCCGGGCTGGGCCCTCCCGTGTGCCCCACAAGGTTAAATCGACTGACATTGGGGCTGAGAAATGTGGTGTAAAAGGGACCTCCTTGTCTGGAACTGCAGACAAGGCCCTGCTTTTTTAAGGTTCTTTTGCCCTGTCCAATAATGACCATTAAGCCAGTTTTAAAACATAAAAACCAAGCTTCATTTCTGTTGCGTTTCTTTTGCAGTTCTTCCTTCCACACGTCACCATCTTCCAAAGCTTTGTTGGGACCTTTGCCATTCCTGCTTCCCAAGTGTTCCCATGACCAGGATAAACAACAGGGCAGAACATTAGAACTGGTAGTGAAGGCATCACTTGGTCCAACGTGGAGCAGTTTTTGGCTGTCACAAGAAGTGTTTTGAAACAGGGCAAGTGTCACCCCCACACACCTCCCCAGGCAGACAACCCTGTCTCTGACTTGCAGTTCAGTTTTGTGCTGCCTCACGTCTTTTTTTTTTCTTTTTCTTTTTTCTTTTTTTTTTCAATTTGTTGTCACCCATGGAAATAACCCACAGCTCCCAGGAGGAATCCTGCTCACAAAGCAAGAACTCCTTGAATGGATTTCAAAGCCATTTTCTTGTCTGTAGAGCCAGACCTTTGGAATTATACATTTTCCCACCTTTTAGACAAAATCAGGCAAAACGCAGCAGTAAATTGTCAGATAATACCCTTCATTCATAGAACATTTCACACATAAATAGCAAAAAATATAAACATTGACTTCCATGGATCAAATGAAATGGGTCTCCCAGGCATTTTCTCCTGACCTCTGAAACATCCATAACTTTTTTCTCTTCTCTAATAAATGTATTCTAACTTCTTAAAGGATTTACTGTTTTGGTCTGAAGAGAGGCTCATTCTCCTCTGCTCAGTGGCTAAACAGCTCAAATTTGAGCTGTAGAAGCCCAAAGATTGAGAGATTTTTGATAGTTTTCCAAGGCTGACAGTGGTGTTGAGGGGGGATTGATTGTTCCATGAGTGCTGTGGACAGGTGAGAGCAGCTCTGCATATTTCTGCTTTATCATATAATGTGCTGATGACATTTCCCTTCCAGCTCAGCTCTCGTGCCATCTCTGCACTGGTGGCACAGGGGATGTGCAGCTGCGAGTGCCAACAACACTTGCTGGTGCACAACATTCCCAGAATCCCAGAATCCCTGAGGCTGGAAAAGCCCTGCCAGCCCACAGAGCCCTTCCTGTGCCCAATGCCCACCCTGTGCCCCAGCCCAGAGCTCTGAGTGCCACGGGCAGGTGTTCCCTGGACACAAATCCCCTGCCCAAAACGAGCTCTTGGCAAACAACAGAATATTCAACACAGTTTTGTGTCGTGATTCATTCTGGTTGGGGACATTGTGAGTGAAGAAGCATCTTTAGACGAGGATTTCTCACTTTCACTGGTTCCAAATGTTTCTCAGAGCTTTCTCTCACAGACAGCTCTATTTTGACATGTCTCTGTGTGTGCCTTCCTTGCCGTGCCCTCGCCGTGCCCCTGGGGCACAAATGGGCACCTTACCCAGGGCCAGAATGAAACACAGCATCAAAGCAAAATTATGCAGCTCCTCTCCCTGGGTAATTAACAGATGACATTTCTGACAAGTGTAAATGAAGAATTTCCAGGAGAAATAATCTTGCAGTTTTCTGCAATTAATTATCAAGCACAAGTTATAGCGAAATAAAGAGGAAAAAGACCATGTCCCAGACATGATGTGGAACTTCATACAAGGATTTTGTCGTTTTTAATATGCAAATAATGAATGACTGAAGAGGGAATCTGGTGTTTGCCTCCGTTCTTGCCAGAGCTGGTCATGCTCCTCCAAAGCATCTCCCTCTCAGTGTCTTCCCTTCGCGACCTTGAAATGCCGAGACCTCCGTTAATTAAAACTCAGCACATGCAGATCCGTGACAGGCTTGGGCAGAGGAGGAGGACGAGGAGCTGGGGGGGCTGGGGGTCTCTGCCCTGCTCAGCTTTGCTGCCCGGGTGGAGAGGGGCAGGGGGGATCCCCCCGGTGCCCGAGGGAGCCCGTGCCTGTTCCTGGATTACTTTGGCTGCCGCTGTTCCTGCCGAGCTCCGCAG
>VXAU01002079.1:1087984-1212178 GCA_013399695.1 Formicarius rufipectus
AAGGGTGGTCTTGGGGGGGGTTGGCAGGGAAAAAAAAAAAAAAAAAAAGAGAAGGTGGAGAAAACCCAACTTTAGGCTGGAATTTGATTCCACAAAAGAAGGCTCCACTTCTTCCAAAGCCTAAAGGAAGAAATCACCATCCTCTTCCATCCTCATTCATGTCAGTGAAAAGCAGAATTTCTGATACAGAAATGTCACCTTTGGGGTCCAAGCCCTGCTGGTGCTGCCCCTTGTGCAGTGCCCCAGTCCTGTGAAAATGTGTAAGGTATTCCAGGCTCTGCCACTGCATGGCTTGGCAGGGACTGGGTGTTTTCCTTCCCCGTCACCCACCCCAAGTTCCTCTGCAATGCAGGGACCGATGCTGAGCACCAGGAGATATAGAAGAGAATCCCAGGGCTGCATCTCATTTCCCTGTGTTCCTGAGCAGCGTCCCAGGGCCACAAAGCTCTGAGTCCTTCCCTGCATCAGTTCTGGGAACCAGGTTTAGCAGAGAACAGCTCAAGGCACGGGTTACACCACAACTGATTGCTCAAGCCTTAGTGGTTTGTTGAATCAGGATGTGAAAAGTCAGCTGAGGGAGAAAAGGCCCGTTTGGAACAAAGCTTTGTTGAGTGAGGTTCATTCATGAAGAGCAAACACAATTCTTCCTGAGAATGGACGTCGGTTATTCTAATTCTCATTTTTTCTGAGATGTCAAACTGATGAAGAACAGCATAACAAATAATGTCTAATCCACCAGGGTGGGTTTTTCTGGGCTTTAGATGCAGAACTGATGTTACAGATTCCACTTTACTGAGCATCTTATTTATCTGTTCATCTGCGTCATGTGCCAACTGTAAAACATCTTCTCTTTGAACAGCTGTGTCTCCTGAAGAATCATGGAATCCCTGAGTGGTCTGGGTTGGAAGGGACCTCAGAGACCCTCTGGATCCTCCCAATGATCCACTCTGCTCTAAAACAGCTCTCACCATTTTCCTCTTTTCCTCTGCCTTTGCTGTGTCTCCCTTTCAGCACATGCAGGTGACTCTGAGCACATTCCAGGTGATCTGAGCACACTCCAGGTGACCCTAAGCACACTCCATGGGACCCTGAGCACATTCCAGGTGACCCTGAGCACATTCCAGGTGACTCTGAGCACACTCCAGCAGCAGCTTTTCCCATGTCAATCTTTGAGGGTTTATTTTCACTCTTCTCCTCTCAGGATACACTCTTTCCTCACTACATCCTGCTCTGTTTATCTCTCTTTGTTCTGTATTTACACTCCAGCTACAGGAGGGGAAATGAGCATCTCTAGTGATAAATCACCCACAAAGAGCAACACTAAACACGTGGTTGTCACTTCCAGCTCCAGCCCGATGGGATGACTGGAGCAGAGCCCTTATCTGCCTGTCTGATCAGCAGAGGAGCCCCAAGGGAGCAAACAGGGCTCTTCTCCTCTCACTCACCTGTTCAGACCTGCTGCGTTTTGCCCTGTGCCATGGAATGAGAGCCAAGAGACAATGTTGTTGAGGGAAGGCAGCACTTAACCCCAGCCACTGATGTGGATGCTGGGAAGGGCTCGGGAAGGGACTGGCCTCCCAAGCTGCTGCTGCTGCTGCTGCTGCTGCTGCTGCTGCTGCTGCTGCTGCTCAGGTCCCAGGGCAAAGTGCAGTTTGTGAGGTTGAGGAGCAAAGCCCTGGCAAGGAGGAGAGCCGAGAGCTGTCCCTCCTTTGGAAGCCCTGATGTGTCACTTTGCCACGATGCTCGTGGCATAACAACACCGGCTCAGCCAGCACCCACAGCCTGAGAGGTCACGCCACGGTCAGGTGTGAGGTGCCAGAGCCAGTGGCACCCCACAGAGCTCTCCTGCAGCACGGGACGGTTTCTATCACAATGTTTGCACCTCTAAATACAGTCCCAGATGAGGCCCTGCCTGCAGAAGGGTCCCTGTGGTTCCCCCTTCTCAGCCTCCACTGGCGGGACCCTGCTGAGTGACTGGGATCACATCAGGCAGGACACACTGGGGTGACAGTGCCAGGGGCCGTGATGAGGAGTCACATTTGGTATTAGGACAAGTCACTAACAAACCAGCTTTGCCTCAATCTGACCAAGATGCCTGGCACTTCAAAGGACAACATGGAAATGTCATCCCCGAGCCAACAAAAAGTACTAAAATTACACTAGGAAGGATTTAATAGTTCACAACAGTGTAATTTCTCAAGTCAATTGTGATTGAGTCCTTTTCTCTGGCTGTGCTGGTGCTCCTTCCCAAAGACTGCAGGAGCTGTTGTCCTCTGACCTGTGAACTCCAAAGTTTGTCCACAGGAGAGTTATCCCATTTTATGAGGGCTTTTGAGCTAGTAAACAATAAGGGATAAATAAATAATGCTTCCCTCGCCCTCCACCTGATCTGGACCCATAACTGACTGCAGAGTCTATTTTTATTATGGAAATCCCAGAGCAGCTGGGCTTGTTTATCCTTGAAAGGATTCAACACCTTTGCTTTCATTTTGCAAACTTCCATTTTTCTGTTCAATATATTTATTTACTTTTTTTTTTGTGGTCAAAATTCAAAGGAGTGACAATTTTCAAAGGAAAATCCACTCTGCAAATAAAGCCAAAGATAAGCAAAAAGAAATCTGTGCAAAGTCTGTTGCTGGTTTGTTTTTTAGAATCCTCACCTTGGGTTTTGCTGCTTCTTAGAAAAGCAGGAGGAAAAAGGAAAACATTTATAGTATGTAGGAAACCTCAGGAACAATTTTAAATGCATCCTAATAATTATAATGGGGCCACTTTTGATTTGTAGGATGGCAATATGAAGCCCCACAAGTCTGGGGAACAAATGTGGGAGCCAGCAAGTAAAACATGACGGTTCTCTCAAAGCCCTGCATGTTGTGACATGTTGCCTTTCTTGCAGCAAATCCTTCACTGCTATTTGCAGTCATTAAGCTAATTGTGGCAGGAGGGGAAGGCAGGAGGGAGAGCCCGGGTGCAGAGAGCAGAGGAAATGACACAGACACTGTCCACCCCCAGATCTAACTTTCCCCTTCCATGTGGTTTTGGGACACATGTGGGATTTGAGTTGTACTTGGAAAGCAGAATGCATGTACCAACATCTGGAAGGGTCATAATGGTTGCTGGAAGAATTATTGCAGGAGCTGGGGCTGGGCTGTGGAGCTGTGCAGCACACGCAGCCCCACAGCAGCTCCAGTCATTGGCAATCCTGGGATGTCCTCAGCTGTGCTTAAACCAGGGGGAAAGAGCAAATCCAACCAGGAGAACAGACAAGCAGGATGGACACTGAGCCCTCTGCCCAGAGCAGGGCTGGAGCCTGAGCTGGGTCACGAGAACCAGAAATTTCAGCTCAGGAATTGGTTCCATGATTGGGCCCCTCTTAGGGCTGAGACAGGTCAAAGAGGAGAAGCCTTGGGAATGCTTTGTACTTTGGGGGCCACCTGGTTTGGCTGTTCCAATGGAAATTCCGAGGGGAAAACAGGCAAACCTCAGCACTTTCAGCACTTCCAGCTGAGGGGGCTTCGGAACTCCTCTCTGCCATTGCTGGGGGTTCCTCTGTGGCACGGACCCACGGCAGGACAGCTCACGGGGGGGGTTTGCTGTTTGCACATTGATTTTGAAGCCTTGGAAAGGAACTACTGAAACTGTGAAGTCCTTCCTTACTGCTGGTTCCATTCCTTGAATTCAGGGAGGGTGAGGAGTTTCTCTCTGCCTCTCTCCTGCCCCTGGGGCTGTGTTTGCTTCAGCGATCCCGATGGAGAGCTTGGCAGGGCTGTGGAGCTGCTCCTTGGATCAAAGACACACCTCGATGACATCCATTTACACTTTTCCACCCAAAGCCTGGGAAGTGCTGTGTATGAGCCAGGGATTGCTGGCCTGCCCTGGAAACACCAGCACCAGGACTTCAGCTTCCAGAGAGGGAGAGGTTTCGTGAGGATGGGATTTGTAAACAAGGAATGACAACAGATTTTGGTGTGGCTTTAAGGATCCACTTGGTTGTCAGCCCACCTTAGGTTTCCTCTTCACACTTAGTGGGAGGTGTCCATGCCCCTGGCAGGGAGGTGGAACAGGATGATCTCTAAGGTCCCTTCCAACCCAAACCATTCCATGATTCCATGATCTGTCCTCGGGTGCTCTGAACTTTGTGGCCATCTTACCTGCACTGTGAAACTGAGTCTGTTGGGTTCCTCGTGGGGGAAGTGCAGCCTCCTGCTGGAGCAAACCAAGCCCTGAATTAAAGGAACCCAAATTAAAGCTGTTGACAAAGCTCTTTTCTGGCCAAGTGCCACTGCAAACAGGCTGCAGGCTGGGGAAGGTGGGTGTTGTTTATCAGAGACACATCTCTCCCAGCTCCATAATAACTGCCTTTCAGGAAGAGGGCTAGTTAAAATAACTCCTGCTGGATCCCAGAGTGCCTTCTTGCACCCTGGGCTCTTAAAACTGCATTCTGGGAGTCAAAAAATAACAAAAAAATCCACCCCAAAAAACCTATTCACTTAGGTCAGACTGAGCCAAGAATGGAAAATTGTCCTGGAGGTGCTTTTGGTTCCAGCAATAACAAGACCTGTCATTTGTTACACATTAATTGCACGTTATTATCTTTTGTAGGTTAAGTCAACCAAAGGTTTCTTGTGGAGTTGGAACCCAAACTGTGACCTCTAATGTGGTTTGCAGTGCCAGGTTGGGGTTTTTCCGTTTGTGTCTTGCGATCTTGGGCTGATTCTTTGCAGGGACATTGGATACCTGTTTCCCCATGGAAAGCCCTTCCAGGGGAGCTCTCTTCCAGAAGATAAACTCAGAGCACAGCATTGCACACTGGGAGAAACTGAGCCTTACAGCTTCCCATGGGAAGGAAGGGTATATCATAATCCTCTTTTCCAAGACTACCAGAGTGAGCCAGTGATGGATCCAGGAAAGGAAATAAAATTTCCAAGTGCTGAAGTTGTTCTACCACCACAGATAAACCCTGTGCTCTTACCAAGTACTTTGTAATAGAATTATGAGTTTTATAAAACTTTGCTTTACTAAAGAAGCATTAGTTTTCCTGTTCTCTCCCCCGTCTCTGTCTCCTGTCAGTTTGTTCCTCACATGTCTCAAGCAATTCCCTTTTCCCAGCCTGAGGATGGGATGTAACTGTGATTTATCAACACTGGGAATCCCCAGGGCTGATCAGCTGCTCCTTGACACTGTTGATCCATCAAATCCTGAGACAAGCAAAGGCAGATACCCAGAGACAGAGGCTTTGGCTGGGCCTAATTCCTTCTTGATGGGCTTCCCAATGGTTATGCCTGAGCACTGTTTGGCTGGAGGTCTGTGTTGAGAGATGGAAAAGGATACCCAGGATTTCTTGTGTTCAAAGCTAAGGAAAAGTGAGCCCTGGGAAATAGGTAAAACATATTGTCCATTTTTCCCTCCACTTAGGAGGATCCTGGCAAGCTCCAGGGGACTGTCTGAACGCCCCAGCCTTTCTGCAGGTTATTATATCATGTTATAGCAGAGCAACACCCCAGAAATCATCCTCGAGCCAATGCTCTCTCATCCCATATTTTGCCTGTTTCCATCTTTTCTTGACTTTTACAGCACAATAATGGAGAGGCTGAGATGGCTGGCTGCAGACAGAGCTTGAGAAGCTGAGCAGTGCTTTTTCCCCATTGCCCCATGAATGTAATAGAAACCTGAAATTGCAGGATTTGCCTTGTTATCACCATATTTTTTTCTCTACAGACCAGTCTGGGCATGCTTTTCCAGTCAGAGCTTCCACATTTGTCTGTTGATTTAATTGCTCCCAGGGGGAAAAGGAAAAAACAAAAACCAAACCAAACCAAACCAAAACCAAACCAAACCAAAATGAAACAAACAAACAGCCCTACCAAAACAAAACAAAACCAAAAAACCCCAAGCAAACAAAACCAAAACACAATCCCAAGCATTTTAAAGTGTTCCCAAGCAGGGAAAAGAGATGCTGAATTTAAGTGTTCCAGGAGACATTTTCTCTAAAGAAGGGAAGTGTGTAAAGAGTGACTAAGTCATCTTCAGGACTGGCTTTGATTTATTTGCATTTCTTTAGGAGGAGTGAAGGTCAGGACTTGCTGCTCCTTTAACTGTGCAGGTGTCTGACCCCTGGGCTCCTGCAGCCCCGGGGATGGGAGGCCCCCAGAGGGGCTGACTCCTCTTGCTTCCCTCCTCACCAGGGTTAGGGATGCTCCTGCAATGGTTCTTTCTCCACATTGACCTGAGAGGCAATTTTTTGGGTCCAAAGTTTAAATTGGATGGAGAAGCTTCAGGGGGGTAATTCCAGGAGAGATGGGTTCTGGTCAGTGTAGGTCAGTTCTCTCTGAGCATCTTCTTTTCAAGTGACAGTTTGGTGATCCTGTGGAGTTAAAATAAAAACCAGTCACCATAAAGCCCATCATGTACCATTCCTCCTTACCTCACACACCTCTTTTTGCATTTTAAAAAGCAATTTAATTAACCAACCTGCCCCCTTATCACCCATCCTGTTTGTACTCACCTGTTTCCATATCTGTAGTCAATCTGTTTTCACGTGTGTCTACTTTTACAATCATTAATCCAATTCCTTTAATTCCAGCTCAAAAAGGAACACAGTTTAACATGTTTCTCACCATGTGTTCTGTTCTGCACCTGGAGCAGTTTGGGGGTGTTTTGGGGTTTGGGGTTGGGGGGTTTGCTTTGTGTGCACTGGAGTTTCCCTCCAGGCAGTGACAGTGTCTGATTCAAACCTTCCCCCTCCTGAAGGACGAGTGAGGTGCTTTGGCAAGAAGGAACAAGTGAGGTGCTTTTTGTGGTCGTGGCAGGCTGGGAGCAGACCACCAACTAGAACAAAAGACATCAACCCAGCACCAGCAGCTCCAATTACACAGGCGCAGCTCGGGGTAGGACCCAGCACACCCACCCTTGGACAGGAGACGCACGGGGGAGGATTTTAACTCTTCCAGACTGTTTTGAAACACGAAGCAATGGGTTAAATTTAGCAGAGTCCTTGGGAAGCTCCTTCCCATGCTGCAGCCTGGGTGTGGGAGCCAGCAGCAGTGCGGGTGTGCAGGTCCAGCCGCCTGGGCTGAGCCGGGGACATTCCTGCTCCTGCCACTTGGGCAGGGGCCAGACGTGCAGGAGGGGAGCAGAGGGCTGAGCCTGGGGCTGTGTCAGAGCCCTCCCTCTCTGGGCAGCAGTGCAGAGACACCGCAGGGCTCTGTCTCTCTGCCTTTCCTTGCACAGAAGAACAAGATCCTCCCCCACTCTCGGTTTGTCCCAGCCAGGGGCAGTTCAAGGCTCATCACAGGTTGGGCAGAGAAGCTGTGACTGTCCCAAGCCTGGGAGGGTCCAAGGCCAGGTTGGAGCAGTCTGGGCTGGTGGGAGGTGTCCCTGCCCATGGTAGGGGTGGCACGGGATGAGCTTTAAGTCCCTTCCATCCCAAACCGTTCCAAAATCCCGTGATATGATAAAATCTGGAAGAGCCAGCCAGTCCGAAGGTGAGCTGCTGTCGCTCCTGCTGGAATGTTCCATCCTTAGTAAGATTTCCCATCAAAGGAGGAGCTGTAATTACTTGTGACAGATACTCCAGGTTATTTGGTTGTATTTCTCTTTCAGTGATCAACAAGAAATGCCCACAGCATCCCCACACTGCCTGCTCTTCTACAAGTGTGCCTTTTGTGGGTTTTGTAATCTAGATCCATTTTCCCTCTTTTTCTCCCAAAGCCTGGGGCTTAAAAATTGCTACCACCGAGAGTCCAACTGGGAATCGCCTGTAAAAGTAGCCCAAACCCCTGCATTCCAGGGAAGTCCTTCAACCCTAATCAATGTAAAGAACATTTTACTGGGACATCTAGTGGAAGAATAACATAGTGCAAACCAGCCCAGCCCTTATCTGTGCCGGGGCTGGCTGGGAGGCTGGAATCCTCTGCAAGCACGTCCAGTTTGTAATGGAAAAATCCTCACTTTCAAAATAATCCCATGAGGAGCAACGGAAGGAAACGCTGTGAACATCTCCTTAATTTAATTTGAAAACTAATTCTGCAAAATCTCTCATTTTTGCTGGGCTTGAAGTGGCAAAGATTAAAATCAAAACAAGGTGTAAGTTGTGAGAAACGCATCGTAATTCTGTTTGCAGAATTGGCAGAAAGTGATGCAAAATATAAGGTGGAGAATGTTTTGGGGGTTTTTTGGTTTTTTGTTTTTGTTTTTTTTTTTTTAGCTTCAACTGAAGCCTCATTTGCAGATTGAAGTGATAATGAAGTAAATAAGGGAAATGATGAAATTGTTTTGGAAACAAGAGCCTCCTTTTTGGCTCCACTGGTGCAGGATTGCTAATGGGAGATGCCTGGCATGATGAGGTCTCCTTGGAGGCACCAGCAACCATGGGAAAGCACAACTTCGAGGCTGTGTCCTGTGCTGTTGAGCTCCCAGGGGCTGCAGCTCCCAGGGAAACCTGAGAAACCTGGAGGTCATGCTGTTCTTTAGCAGCAAATTTGTTCCATTCCCAAATGAGCAAATACATTTCTTGATCTTTGCCATGAAAACAAAGTAAAGAGAAATATCTGACTGAGGCACTTGAAAACAAAAGCAGGGGTGGTGGAAAGCCAGAGGAATGGTAAAAGCAGAGGGGCTCTGGCTCCTCCAGCCCACTCAGCCCTGACACAGACAAGGCCACAGAGGCAAATTCTTTGCTATTTCTTAAAAGAAACCTCTGCAAACTTCAAAAGTTCCATTTTCCTCTTTCCATCTTTGGGATGACCATTGCTGGATAACTCTTGGGTGGCTGGACCATCTCTATAAGACCAAAGAAGCCTTCAAGGAAAATAAATACAGTAATAACTGAGGAGGTTTTGTTCTTTTCATGCCTTGATGGGTCCCTGTGCCGGGTTATCCAACAGCCCTGGACTCCTGGGATACATCTGAGGTTATCTGGTTTTCCTGTCCCAGTTACAGCCATTTCCACCTCCAGACCAGGTGAAATGGGAGCAGTTCTGTCACGTTCCTCAGTGGCACATCAGGCAGCGTGCTCAGCTCAGTCACAGAAGCCCCCTGAGCTCCTCGGAGGGGCTTTCAGGGACAGGATGAAGGCAGAGCAGGAATTGCTGCTGGAATTGCAGCAGGCAGAGCTGCTCTGGAAGCACAGGGAGACCCGAGGAGCTGATAATCAGAGTCTGGCAAAGGCCAGGGATCTCAGCTGGTGGATCCAACAGCTCTGCCACAGACTCTGAGCTCGAGCAGCTGATCTCACAGTTCCTGCTCTCCAGTTCGAGCCTGCAGGAGGCTGAGCCCTTCCAACGTTTGGGGATAATGAGGTGGATAAAGCCTGGAGTGCTCTGCCTCCGAATCCTTTCCTGCCACTCTCACACGCTCCTAAGGATGTCAGCAGCTGCTCTCAGGCTGAAATCCCCGCTGCCAATACACGAGCAGAGGGTTTGGACGGAGTGGGGTTGGAAAAGAGGTGGGATCAGGCTCGCCCACAGCACTTTCTGTGGTGCCAGTGCTCACAGACGGTTCGAGTTAAAGCGAGAAACAGGCCAGGAAAAATGTGCACTGCTTAATTCTCTGCAGGATTTATAATATTACACGGGGAGCCTTTGCACCCTATACAATAAAACCAAGTTGGCTTTACTACATATAAAAGAAAACAAAACAAAAAATCACAACTTTGACAGCAATTAGGGTGAATAGACATTTATTTTATCCTTTTACTAGCAGGACCAATTGTGATTTTATGCTCTGAAAAAGCTCATTTTAAAGTTTTATGTCTGAAGTGGCCTTGCCAAATCTAGCTTAATATTGTTACATTAAATGGATGGTAAAATGTGTTCTTAAAACCCTCCATCCTGTAAAGGACCTGGAACCAGGGAACTGCTGCTAATGAGAGTCAGGTCCTGAAACGCAGCCCTTGTGCATGTTTGCTCCAAACAGCTGGAGGTGTTTGCCAGTCCCTCCCAGAACATCAGCCTGGCTCTCCACACTGCAGTCCCCATCCAAGCTGCTGCTTCCCAGCCACCCAGAGCACTGGCCAATCCACAGCCACAGCAGGAAACCCAAAGTGCCTGGAGCTCTGCTGGCACCGTGACCAAGATCTTTCACATCTTCAGAAGTGCCTCTCTCCCTTCCCACACCCCCAGCCCTGCTTTTTCTCCACTCTTCTGGCATTGAGAAGGATCCCTGGAACCACTGGTTGGAACTTCACGCTGGTTAGAGAAATTCTGGTCGCATCCTCTAATTTTCTCTCCTTCACTCCCCCAAAACCTTTATCATTTGGTAAGGTGGCTCCAGGTATGGAGGAGCTGAAAGTGGGTGATGCTCAGATCCCTCCCATCATTGCTGGTCACAGAACCCTCATGGAAGTCAACACAACTGGGGGATTCAACCCCTCAGCACCCCTGATTTACCTGGGCCTCCAAAAGTTTTCTTTCTCTTCTATTTGAATGGTGAGTCAGACATGGAGGGGCTGGAGCAAGTCAGGGAAGGGAACAGAGCTGGGGAAGGGGCTGGAGCAGCAGGAGGGGCTGGGGGAGCTGGGGGGGCTCAGCCTGGAGAGAAGGAGGCTCAGGGGGGACCTTGTGGCTCTGCAAGTCCCTGCCAGGAGGGGGGAGCCGGGGGGGATCAGGCTGTGCTCCAGGAACAGGGACAGGAGCAGAGGGAATGGGCTCAGGGGGGACAGGGCAGGGCCAGGGGGGACAGCAGGAGGAATTCCTGCCTGGAAAGGGTGGGCAGGCCCTGGCAGGGGCTGCCCAGGGAGGTTTGGAGTGCCCAGCCCTGGAGGTGCCCAAGGCAGGACTGGCTTGGGCCAGAGCTCTGGGCTGGGGCACAGGGTGGGCATCGGGCACAGGGGGGGCTCTCTGGGCTGGCAGGGCTTTTCCAGCCTCAGGGATTCTGGGATTCTGGGAATGTTGTGCACCAGCAAGTGTTGTTGGCACTCACAGCTGCACATCCCCTGTGCCACCAGTGCAGAGATGGCACGAGAGCTGAGCTGGAAGGGAAATGTCACCAGCCCCGTTCTGAGCACGAGGAGCTGAGAGGCAGGACAGACTCGGGGGGCTCAGGTCAGACCAAAAGCCCCTCCCTGTGCACAGAGCTCCTCAAACTGGTTCAGCAGAGCTCCAGGGTTGGTGGCAGGTGCCAATTAGCAGCAGTGCCCTCACACCCTGTGAGGTTCAGCACTCAGGGAGGGTGTGAGAGCTTCCCAAGCACACGCAGAGCTCACTCCCACCAGAACTGACCAGCCTGTTCTTTCTTCAGGTTCTTGCTGAAAGCTTTTCTAGCTTTCCTAGGGAGGTGATTTCCAGTCCCTTCTTTCCGTGGTGCTTATTAAACAATTCTTTTTGACAGACTTAAATGCAAACAGCAAGACTGCAGCAACTGGGAAATTAAAAATATATTGTTAATACAATGCCAAAGGCACTTTTTTTCTCCATGAATTGTTTGACAGCATTTGCTTTTGAAAATGTAACTGTGCTTTAAACAGATCATGTTTAGTACTGACTTGTATCATAAACCTCTGGTTAATCATTTAGTGAAAGGTCTTAAATGTGTATTTAAATTGAATATTTATAACATTTGATGTTAACAAATATATTTAATATTCCTGTTTTGTTTATTGGGTTGTTCAACCTGGAGAAGAGAAGGCTCTGGGGAGACCTTACAACCCCTTCCAGTACCTAAAGGGGCTCCAGGAGAGCTGGAGAGGAACTTTGGACAAGGGATGGAGGGACAGATCAAGGGGAATGGATTCCCACTGCCAGAGGCCAGGGATGGGTGGGATATTGGGAAGGAATCCTTCCCTGGGAGGGTGGGTGGGCCCTGGAACAGGTTGGGCAGAGAAGCTGTGGCTGCCCCAGCCCTGGGAGGGTCCCAGGCCAGGTTGGACGGGGCTTGGAGCAACCTGGGCTGGTGGAAGGTGTCCCTGCCCATGGCAGGGGGTGGCACTGGATGGGCTTTAAGGTCCCTTCCAACCCAACCCATTCCATGATTCTCTAAGAGCAGCCATTAATATGGAGAATGACCACATCACTTAGAGGGAATTAAAGCATCCTATTAGAAAATGGGGCTGTTTTGCTCGTGGTTGCTCGCTCAGGACACAGACAACTGACACACCCTGGGGGATCATTCCTGCCCTGTGTTCCAGAGCCCAGGGTGAGCTCCATCCCCCAGCACTGCTGAATTCCAGTAGAGCTTGTGCCCAGCAAGCCAACGGGGCAGCGAGTGACAGATTTGCCCTCAAGGCACCTCCCAGACACAGGCTGTGACTTCAAGTGGCATCACTTGGTGAGGCTGCAGCAAAGCCACACACTGACCCCACCGAAATGAGCTCCCTGAAAATGAAGTGGGACTGAAGAGCAGCAGGAGCCAAGTGCAGCCTGTTTGGACCACTCCACATGACCCAGCCGGAGCAGTTCATCACCCCCCTTTCTCCACGGGCATGTTGAGCTGTCCCTTCTCCCTCTGCCACGTGGCTTTGTTTTCAAACAAAACTTTCCATTTCAAGAGGAGCTTTCCCAGGGGAGCGGGCCGGGTGGGTGGCAGCGGGGACGGCGCTGCCGTGGGAGGGCTGGGCAAGGCTTCTGTTCCAGGCAGCTCTGCCAGGGCACTGTGGCTCTTGGCACGGGACCACTTTTCCACGCTGCCAAGGGCAGGAATGAAATCTGTGCCGTGGGGACCGGGAAAGCGGCCCCAGGTGAGTCAGTGCTGCTCGAGGGGCCCCGCCGAGTGCAGGTAGGGCTGGAGGGGCAGGTGAGAGCCACGCCGCTCTGGGGTGGCTTCCTGTTCCTCACACCTCTGTGGCAGTCCTGGAACTAAACACCTGCGTGGTGCTTTGGAGCCCACTTGGAAAGGTCTCCACGCAGAGCGCTTTTCCTGGGGGGATGGAAGGGCAGGGTTGGGGTGGCAGTTTATCCCTGGCCGGAGGCAAATATCCAGACGCCCCAAAACAGCAGCTTCCCCCCTCCCTCCCAACTGCAGGGAGAAAAAAAGGGGGGGGCAGAACCACACTAGATGAGAAGTGGATTCCAATACTACTGAAGCGGCATGAATTTATAGAAATATATATATACACAGAGAAGAAAAAAGGAACTTAATATCACTATATGCACACACACAAACAATAAAGAACAAGTAAACAAAGTCTACTTCCCAGAAGGAGACATGCAGCTCTCTCCGCAGAGACAGCAGGTCCCCGACCAATGCCCTTCACTGCTGGGAAAGGACTGACCCAAAACTTCCATCTGTCCCCTCTGATATCTAAGTTGACGTAAAATAGGATGGAATACTTCACTTGGATACAGCAAACCATGGGATCTGTCTCCCAGGAGGGCCTAAAGTCAAACCACCACAGTTGGGGTGGCAGTTCCAGTTAATGTCTGAAGGGTCTTTGCTGCTCTTATCAGACTGTAACTTAGACCTTCCACCTTAGTACACATGTTAAACAGAGGTGGCAGCTGGAGGGAATCAAGAGAAAAGTCCAACTATGATTTGCAGCCCATCTTTTAAAATCAAGTGTGAAATCTACAGTTTGATCAGGGTGGGAACGATGATTTCAGTGGAATGATCTTTATTGCCCAATCCCTACTTTCTCAGCTCATGGAATCACAGACACACAAAGGTAAACATGCTGGAGTGTTCCTCACTGCAGAGCTACCAGCATGTGCCAAAAGGGAAAACTCTAGCCCTGAATAAATCTGGAAGCCTGGAGTTTGGATGTTCATCCTCCCAGCCCTGAAAGGAGCTCAGGGTGAATGTGCTGCTAATTTTGGCCCCCTCCAGGAGGCGACTGATGTTGAGTGGAAGGAACGTGTGCCAGGTGTTGTTCTGGGCAGACTTGGTGTCACTGGGAGGAGAAGGTGCTTCAAGGGGAACATTCATTTGGGAGGGGCCTAAAATAATTAAATAACTTAATATCACAGCATTTCAGTTTATACAGGAGGAGAAACTCTGGCACCATGAGTCAGGCCCTCTTCTAAGAATGACTAATATTATAAACAAATGGTAAGATAGAGGCATTAAACTCACTTTTCTAACTGCACTTCTTAAAGGTCATAAAACCAATTCAGTTTTCCAGTTTCAGCTTTTCCCATCTACTTTGCTGAACAGTAACCAGGTCATTGGGCCACTTCCCTTGGAGACTGACCAATGCATCCTCAGCTTTATTCTAAATATAGCAGGCCTTTTTTTAGCATTGCTAGTTTTCCCACTTTTTTTTTTTCTTTCCCTTCACTTGACTCCCTGAGAGTGGATTTAGTGCAGCAGGAAGGTGCCAGATGGACAGCAGCGGGCAGGGATGTTGCAGGGCTGCTGTTTGCCCAGGGGCAGCAGGCTGTGTGTGTCCCCAGCACGGTGTCGGTGCTCAGCACTGCCCTGACCTGCTCAACCTCCACCTGTGACACCAGACTGCTCTCAGTGTCTGCCCAAACCACCCCGTGGAGGCAGCCAGCATGATTACCAAACCCTCTGGTCCTGGTCGCTCTGGAATGCAGACAGCAGTCCACCAAGGCTGGACTTGCAGTTTCAATCCCAGGAAAACTGGGATTTGGCTTTTCCATCTCCCACTATTGAGAGATGAGGCGTCACCTCCGAGGGGGACACCAAGCCCTGGCACAGAGAAGCTGTGTGCCCCGTCCCTGGAGGTGTCCAAGGCCAGGTTGGAAAGGGCTTGGAGCAACCTGGGCTGGTGGAAAATGTCCCTGCACATTGTAGGGAGTGGAATGAGATGGTTTAAGGTCCCTTCCCACCCAAACCATCCCCTGACTCTGTGAATCCCTGAAAAGGATAAAGGACCTATGTAAGAACCCCTGTGAGAGGGAGGTGGCACAGCTCTGTTTCTAACCTTTCTCTCTGCTCTAGGCTTTGAAGTGGGCTTGGGAAACAGCTTGAACCAGACAGGTGACTTAGAGCGGGGCAGAGTTTAGTGAGCTGAGTCCCACCCAAAGCGATGGGAGGCAACACGACGCTGCACAGCCTCAGTTTGCTGCAACACCAATCGCTCTGTATTTTCTTAGGCCCCAGTCCTGCCCTGGATTCCTGGAGACTCGGGTTTCTCTGGAGCTGACACCGTTCCTGGAGCAGAGCCTCAGGGGTCTGTCTGCCACCAGGGAAGGTCTTTGGATACCCTGACATGGGGAGGGGTTTGCCCAACACCCAAACCAGTGGGGGAAACGGGGTCCTGCTGGGAGCCCCTGCTTGTGATTGAAACATCAGTTTCTAAGTAAATAGTACTTTAATTAAATTTAAATAACTTTGCCCTGCTGTTTATTGTGTCACTCAGAGGTATTATATGTGGTATAATGGCTACAATTTGCTCCTGTAATTGCAACTCCATGTTTTGCAAAATGCACGATGCTTTTCACTTTCAATCCATGAGAACTATTGCAGATCGACCCTGACAGCTCCCAACTTTTCCTTTTTCCCCCGTGTGCTTTCATTTCTCCTGCTGATTCTTGGCATTCTGCTTTGGAAGCTGCAGGACTGTTTGCTGGCCATGGCATGTAGGTATTGAAACCCAGTGTGACAAAATGTCCCCAAATACACTTCTGCTGGTGGTGCTCTGCAGATGATATTCCAACGTAGCAGCCATGCAGTCCAAGGAAATAAAACTGTCTTCATGCTGTCCATGTTCCAAATGCTAGAAATGATGCAAGTTTAAGTGATACAGATGCTCCACAGCACAGTGGATTTAAGTGCAGCGTTGTAGGAACACTTTCTCCTACAGTTTGGTCTTTGTTGTTCCACCTCATGTGTGTTCTGGCAGAGGGGAGCCTTAAAGAGCTGCAGGGAGGTACCTGTTTGGCACAGTTTGGTCTGTTGGCTTACTGGGGAATTCAGTGCTTCAGGAAACACTTTCTCCTCATTTCTGAGCTCAGGAGGAGATGGAGGTGCTCTGCAAGAAGGAAACCTGCAGCTCTGCCACCACCACCACCAGTGGTGCATAGGCACAGGAGTCCCTGGGCAAATACACTCACAGGGGTTTGGAGTGGTGACTGGAGAGCCCTGTTACAGACTGGGCTTGGAAACACAGGCAACAGGCTGACAGAGGTGTGGTTGTGGGGGTCAGTGATGGGCAGGTAATTGCAGTGATCTAAAGAAATTTGGGGGCAAAGAATGATTTCCCTGCACCTCTTTCATCCACTGGCTGTCCTCTGCTCACCTGAGCACAGCCAGTTTGCCCAAGGCAGCAGGAACTTGAGCTCCCTTTTTCCATCTGGGAAGGACCCCCAGGTCCTGGCAAGAGGGTGTGCACAGAGATGTGTGTCTGACATGAAGATCTGGCCATGTCTGCACTCTGTGTGCAAGCACTGGAAAATACAGCCACGTTTGGCCCAAAAACTGGCCCTGAGGACACTCCTGTTGCATGGATTGGTGGTGCCTTGAGCCCAGTTCACTACTCAGCCTCTTCGCACCCACGGGAACTGTGGTTACAGGGATTTCCCATTCCCTTCCTGTGGAGCAGTTTTAGATGTTTCCAGCAAAGAGCAAATTTTATTCCATTTTGGTTTGGTAATTGCAATCAGAGGCTGTTTTAGAAGGCAGCTGACCCTGAGTAGGGAGGTAGTTTTGTGAAGCCTTTGAAAAGAGCTGGACTCAGTGATCCTTGCTGGTCCAATCCGACTCAGAGTATTCTGGGATTCTGTGAGTTAAATTAACCCTCTAAGATTTCTCACAATCTCCATTTGGTTCTTTCCTCTGCTGAAGTTTTCCTGCAAAACCTGGATAGATGAGATCCATCATGAATAGTCTCAGTCATCCAAGGGGACATCCAGGGGATGCCCCATGGCCTCCTGCTATGCCACTGGAGAGAACTGGTGTCTGAATTTAGTCCACCTGGTTCTTCTTCACCATGGAGGCATCAGGTGATGTCCTTTAGTTCTGGCAGAGAAGTAACAGTGATCTCTTCCTTCAGCCCTTGGGCCTGGTCCTTCAGAAGCCACACCAGGGTCCCCATCTCTGCAGAGTGCTCAGAGTGAGGAACATGCTGGTGTTCAACCATCCTGAGATCCCAACAAACACCAAAACCCACACAACACACTGAAACCGTTTCCACTCAACTCTATAACCTGTGAGAAGAAGGAGAAAATACTATTTTAAAGTATTTTTTACACTTTTTGTCTCAAAACAACCCAGCTAGTGGGTCTGCCTTCAGATAGACAGATATTTGTCACTCTATTATTGTTTTACAGTGTCAGTTCCAGACACTTAAGTATTGTTGGAATGCAGGAGGGGGGAAAAAAAAATCATGTTTTAAATCTCCGATGGGGTAATAAAGTGCAGCCAGGAGCTAATTGTCCTGAAACTTGATCCTTTACAATGTGTTATTGCTGGAGTGGGACTCCCCAGCCCCACTGCACTGGGGTTTGTTTCACCAGGAGTTAGGTAGTACAAACCCCCAGATCACAGCTTTGCTCCCAGCTGTGGACTTAAGCCCAACTCTCCAAGCGATCGATGCATTTTGTCCATTAAGCCGGGGAGGGAGGGTATTAATCCTCATCAGCTTTAATGGCCCACTGTGGACTTGCTTCCTACCAACTTTCTTCCACCCAAAAAGTCCTGAGAATGTTGTACCCCTCCTGTCAGGAGGAGATGAATCATTGCCCCGAGTCTGGAAGGCCAGAGGTGAATTGGAAGCCACACTATGGAACACTCACACCACAGTGTTATTATTTTCTTTTTACACCGGCATTAAATAATATTTGAGCTCAGGGTGGTCAACCCAACGGGGGGGTTCACATGCTGAATGGGACCAAAGACAGAGCACATCCATCAGGGACTCACTGCAGGTTTTGTTCAACAGTCTCTTCTGTTTTGCCCCCAATGAGGCTTTATCAGCCACATCTTAAAATGCCAACTCCAACTTCCAAATGTTAAGCCCCAGGTTGGATGGAATTTTGACTGGAAAATCTTTGGAAGCTCCAAAACAACTGTGATGTTCCTGCTCAGTGTTTTTCTCATCTGTGTTCTGTGTGAGGCCAGTTAATAGATGTTCCTGGTTGGAACTGGAAAACTATCCTAAGGAGGTTTTAGCCAAGTGGAACGAGATTTATTAAAGGTGGTGCAATTTCAGGTCCCATTTTAAGGGAAATTCACTGGATTTTGATGTTCAGGATTTTTCAGCTGTAAAATTTAGTGTGAAAATTCAGTGTGAAAATGCCTTGAACAATATTCACAGAACGTGGAAATGGCTGCTAAAGCTTTTGGTAAAGGTGGTCACTTCTTGAAACACAGTGTGAGAGAACATCTTATCATGGAATCATGGAATATTTGGGGTGGGAAGGGACCTCAAAGCTCATCTTCTTCCACCCCCTGCCATGGGCAGGGACACCTTCCACCAGCCCAGGCTGCTCCAAACCCCACCCAACCTGGCCTTGGACACTCCCAGGGATGGGGCAGCCACAGCTTCTCTGGGCAACGAGGCTGAGGAGATGCTGAGGTAGGAACTGCAGAAATAGCTCATGCTGGGAGATGGTTCAGTGTTCCTGCAGTCACAGAGAGGGACACGACGACAAACTGTTCATGATTTCTCCCCAAAGAACACATTGTCCCAGTTCTACTGAGCTGAACACAAAGATCTTCCAGTTGCTAAAACCTGTTGGGTTTGGACTCTTCCAGCTATCCCAGCTGAGGCTTCTGACACTGGGAAAAGTAAATGCATCTGTACCATATGCAAAACAATAAATAAAAACATCCTGCAGTTAATGGGGGGAAAACACCTCCCCCAACAGCACCAACTCCAGATCCAAACGGGAAGTGACCCAAGTCACTTTAGAACTTTATTTAGAACCAAAAACTAAACTCTATTTAGAACTAAACAGAACTTTACAACACAGACTGGGTGGGGCTTTGAAATCTGCAATGGAAAGAAATGCAGGGAGAGGTTTTCAGTGGAAAACATGGTTGCTCTAGCTCAATATGTGAGGTGAGCTAAAATAATTTGCAATTTTAGAAAGCCAGAAGAAATCCAGACAACTCACCTATTTCTTTTTTTCTTTCTTTCTTTTTTTTTTTCCCCCAATTATTTTTTGGCAACGCAAAGTGAAGAATTCAACAAGTTTGAAGAAAATCAGACTTTAAATACAATGAAAGTTGTCAAATTATGGCTTTTTGACACTATATAGAAAGGCAAATTCCAGCTTTTTAGTTTCCTCTCCCTAAGTTAAACCTGTGTTCTGTGAAGGAAAAACAAAAATGGATTCACAGTCACAGAAAGGTGTTACACTCCCCTGTACCCTCCTCCCCCCCCTCACACACCCCCTGTTTTGGTCAGCTTAGGCAGAACTTAAAACTAGTTGTGGGATGGTAAATCACTGGGAGCAGGTGGCCCAGGAGTTGAGATGTACATGGCAGGTGGAATGGCCCACATTTTGGGTGGATTCCTGGTTATCCACATTGTGCAACAGGAGGCACTGCCCAGGGAAGGAGAGATGTGGCGTTTGTCACCGAGCCTCCTAAAGGACAGTGCACAATAATTAAGTCAAGTCTAATCAAGAATAAAATCTCTTCTGGAAGTATCATGGAATCATAGAATCATGGAATCCCAGAATGGTTTGGGTTGGAAGGGACATTAAAGCCCATCCAGTCCCACCCCCTGCCATGGGCAGGGACACCTCCCACCAGCCCAGGTTGCTCCAAGCCCCATCCAAGCTGGCTGTGGACACTTCCAGGGCTGGGGCAGCCACAGCTCCTCTGCCCACCCTGTGCCAGGGCTGCCCACCCTCCCAGGGAGGAATTTCTTCCAGGAGTGAAAGGCTCCCTTTTATATTAGTACATGTTTTTCTTATTAGTTACACCAAAGCTGCATTTAATTCTTGTCCTGGTGGAACTAAATTAAGATGCACAGAGAGGGTTACAGTCTGAAATGCCCTTGGAAAGCTCCATATCAACATAATCACAGGGAGACCCCCCTGTAACCAAACATGCCCTTCCATGGTTAAAGAAAGGGTAAACAGAAAAACCTCCTCGAGCTGGTTTGGCCCCTGCTCTGTTCCTTCACTTTGGCACTTGTTCACTTGGAATGATGGATTAACAACTCCAAATTTCAGCAGTTTCTTTTTCCCCTCTCTGTATTGGGATTAAGTGTTTGAGTATAATTAGTTTCTAATTGCTGTGTCTAAACCATAGGAGTTTATGGGTGGATATCCCGGTACATCTCAGCCCTCCTCAGGCAGGAGGGAGCGAATTTGCTCTGAGAGACTGACCATGTTTAACGAGCAGTTACGGTCTGACAAATGATTGTGTAAAACACTTCCTCACTTCAGTGTGCTCCGCGCACTCCTGGGCCCTCCGAGTGCCAAGCTCTTCACTTTTGTATTGAGTATCACACGCTCTGCAATTATTCTGTCTACTTGTCAGATCCTCACGGTGTAAAGAAGAAACTGTTTTTGTTATTCACCTGCCCGGTGTTAATGGGCTGCTCAGTCACCCCAGACACGGTGACAGGGAGGCATTTCTCAGCTTTAGGGAGAAAAAGAGTTTTCCCCCTGTCAGAAACAGCTGTGACACTCGGCACTCTCAGCTTTATCCCAGATGCAGCATCTTCGAACCACAGAACCATGGAATGGTTTTTTCACTCCTTTGTGTTCACAGTCCTCCAGTTGTCTTATTTCTCCCAGGGATGGTGTTTGGAAGGAGGAGGCAGGAGTGGCAAATCCCCTCTGGCAGACAGGACCTGGTGGTGGTTTGTGCCACAGGTAGAGCACAAGGTGACTTAGAATCCTGGAATCCCAGAGTGGTTTCGGTTGGAAGGGACATTATAGCCCACCCAGTCCCACCCCCTGCCATGGGCAGGGACACCTTCCATAGCCCAGGTTCCTCCAAGCCCTGTCCGACCTGGCCTTGGAGACTTCCAGGGATGGGGTCACCCACCAAAGGCCTCTTTCCTCTTTGAAGAGATATTCTATGAAAACTCTAAATTTAGCAAACGCTAAAGTTACTTTGGTGTATTTTTTCAAGCGATTGTTACAGTATTTTGTAACTTCTGTTCCCCTCTGGCTGGGCTTGGAGAACCCTCTCCCTCCCACCCGGTCCCCAACTCCTGACAGCAATCGCTAGTTGTAAAATAATAGACCATCAGCCAGCAATAATTTGCAATCCAAACAGACTTGACGCTCTCTGACATTTATTGAAACCTCAGACCCTGTTCGCTGGTTTCAGTTTTCCTCCCTTTGCTCTGTTTTTACAGACAGACAAGTGCTTAGATTTGGGTTTAATAATGAGGAGAAATTTCGCCTTGGCCCAGCTTTGCTTGTGTTGGCTGCGGCGGGGCCGAGCAGCAGACGGGCGGTTGGACTTAATTACGCTAAATGGTGAGAACATTATTTGACCCCACTGGTTCAGCACCAGATGTTGCTCGTTGTGCCTCTGAGAAAGCAGCACAGACGTCAGGCTTTGGGGGCTGGTCGGGCAGGGAGAGCAGCTCGTTGCTCAGGCACTGTTCCCGCAGCCTTAACTAGCCCGGGACAAGCCCGGGACAAAGCCCTGCGCCTTATTAGGGACAGATGACAACATTCATCTCCGGCCACTTGGGGCAGATTAGGGTTTCCTTGTGTTTTTGGAATTGAATGTATCAAAAAAGAAAAAAAAAAAAAGAAAAGAAAAGAAAAAAACCACCCTGAAAAATCATTTTGCTAAATGTGCAGTTCAGGTCCTGCCAGCACGAGGTATCAGCTTTGGTAAATCCTTCCTGGAAAGTGAACTTTACATTTATGGGCCAGACATGATGGAATTTAATGTTCAAAAATGATTAAAGGATTTTGTTCTTTCCTAGTAACAACTGCATTTATCAAGGTGGCAGCCACGGTGGCCTCAGAAGGAGCTGAAATGGAGCTGAACTGCTGAGCTTACCCTGGCTTGGGGCTGGGAATCCCTCCGGTCTTTAAGCAGTAGGGTTGGGAATTGCATCGGGAGATATGGGAGGAGGGGAGTACAAAGTGTTTATTGACCCCAGTCTGTGTTAATAAAGCATTAGAAGTATTACCTGCTCAGGGATTGTCAGGGCACAGCAATGTTGTCCTGACCTTGGTGGAAAACTGAAACTCCTCTCAGTCTTTGAATAAACTGTTTGGACTGTGGAAATGACACTTGTGCACACTTATGGATTGCAGGAGGGGAAGCTAAAAAGCATTTTTACCACCAAAAATGTGTTCCCAATGCCACTCTTTGCCTGCACAGCACTGACAGGGTTTTTAACACTGCAAAATTCACAGACAATTTTGAATTATGTCTCTTTTTCCAGTGGGTGACATCACTCACATCACTGAACAGTAGTCCCCCTTCACCTTTTGTGTGTGAGGGTCCTTGGGATGCAGGGGCAGCAATTCCCACACCTCCCAGTTAGTTCTGAACAGCATTAGGTGTCTATTTTGGGGTGACATTCCCTGTTGGAGCAAAAGCTATTGACCAAAGTCAGCAGAGTTCAGAATAATTGGATAACTTTAATAGTTTGAGGTCTTTGGGATTTTTTTTAAAACATCTCCACTTGTCTGTAGCATTATTTAAGGAGCATAAACATGTCTTGGTTCAGCTTTGGTGTTGCCTCCTCGTTCTCCCACAACTGCAAGAGCTCTGCTCCTGAAGGGCTGCGACATAAGGTGATTCATGTGCTCTATAACTGCATTTAAATGAAAGGCTAAATTGGATCACTCAGAAGGTTCTGGGGGAGCTCTTTCATTTCCCTTTCCCTTTGGGGTTCCCTGCCTTCCAGGGCTCTTCTCCCAGCACATGTGCAGGCAAAGGCTGTTGACGTGACACAAGCCCACACACAGGATGCTGCAGTCAGACTATTCCCCTTGTTCTGCTCCGGTTAGAGATTCCCAGCCCTCTTGATCTAGCAAAGTCCTCAGATGTGTCTGCTCATTAAAAACCTAAGAGCAAGTCCTCTGGACTGAGTGGAGCTGCTCTGCAGTCCCTGCAGTGTAAGTCTGAACAAAACCCCCTCGCTGGGGTTGGGTGTGCAAAGGCAGCAGCAGCTCTGTGGAACAGCAGCTGCCTCCTGTGCTGGTGGACTTGTCCACAGTGCATCCCTCTGGGATCCTTCAGGCACATAACCTGTAGGTCCAGGTTATTGCAGCTTCTTTGCCCCCTTTGCCACTAAATAGGGCATTTTGGATGACCTGTACAACTTGCTACATATGTCTGATGTAAAACCGTGTGCCTGACGTGTCCACCTTGACTTCTTCCTTAAGCTTAACAGTCCCACCAACCTGTTCTTGGGTGGGGAGAGTCTGGTTTTGGTGTTTTGGGCTTTTCTAAGGGAGATTTAGATTCACTTGCAGACTTCAACACTGTCTCTAATTTACTGTGAACCATGAGAGACATGAGCTGAAATTATCAGGAGCAGATTAGCTTGAAAAAATTTATGACAGCATTTAGAAACATTAGACTTAAGACTGCATGCCAGAGCATGACAAAATAGCAGGTAATAACAGATCTCATTAGGACTGTTTATTTAAATTGAACATTATCCTGTCAGGGGTGTTTTCACTGCTGGATAGGTCTTATTTTCATCCAAATTTACTTCTACCAAATACAAGCACCCAGAGATGTTCTCCAAGGGGCTGCTCAGTGCATTCATTCTGATGTGCTCACAAACTTTCATGGGTTTGATGTTATTTTGGAATTCTAGGGGCAGTACTACTTTCTATTCTTCTTTATTCATCGTCTCCACATTTAATTATCTTTCTGTATCAAAATGCAGTTAGATTTCCAACAGGATCTGAGTGATTTAGACTCCAGAGTCCTGTTCCAAAAGACTTAACTCACCCTCCTTGAGCAGAACTTGGCATCTCTCTAACAAAGAGTTTGCTTTTCTTGTTCTTGAACCACAGTCCTTATGTCTCTTGGTCTCCACTTCTCCCCTGGGAGGGTGGGCAGGCCCTGGCACAGGTTGGGCAGAGAAGCTGGGGCTGCCCCATCCCTGGGAGTGTCCAAGGCCAGGTTGGATGGGGCTTGGAGCACCCTGGGCTGGTGGAAGATGTCCCTGCCCCTGGCAGGGGGTGGGATGAGGAGCTTTGAGGTCCATTCCAACCCAAACCATGCCATGATTCTGTGATCCTTTCTAGTACTTTGTGTGCTTTAGTTACCAAATACAAGTACAGAAACCCTCCAGTCCCAATCACCTCTCCAGATGGTTTAGTCTGTGCTTCCTAATCTCCAATATTCTTTCAATAACAGATGTATTCTTTTAGCTCATCAGACCTTCAATAATGCTGCAGATCAGCTGCCATCCCTTCCACTGAAGGGGAAGATCTTTCCTGAGTCAAACCTTGGACAACCAGTGTGTTTTTACCACACAAAGATATCCTGGATGTGTCTGGACCTGTTGCTTGGTTGATCCACAATTTCCAAGCCAATAGACAAGAGTTTTCTGCTCTATTTTCTTACACAACAAAGCAAGGTGGTAGCAGCATAATTATAGGTACAAGGCTTAGACGAGACTATGGCAAATGCAAAAACCCAACCCCCAAAGCAACAGAGAGCACCAAACCTGAGGAAGATTCGGGTTCACTTCAGCAGCAGAGCTGTGAATTTGTGACAGAAATTCAGTGCCAGCCCCATCTCCAGCACTCAGGGACTGCAAGGCTCTTAAAAACCAGGGCAATGATGTCACCACTGCTCAGCTACATCTGGCCAATTGCTTGGACTTTGCAACTGGGGAGATGAAAAGTGTTTTTCATGTGCCTGGGCAAAAAATAATGTTAAAACAATTTCTATCTTTTATTTTAAAGAGTTAAACTGTTTCCTTTTATATTAGTTCTATGAATTTGGAGAGATTCAGTCCTAGAAGAGCTTCTTAAGGCTTTTTTAAAGTATGTTCGTACAGCTCATGGAAGGGTTTGGGTTGGAAGGGACCTTGAGGATCATCAAGCTCCAGCCCCAAGGGCATAAAAAATGGAAGGCAGCACTGGAGGAACCAACATTCCTGGAGACTGTTCAAGCCTAAGTATCTCCAGGTATTAAAAAAAAGGAAAGATGTTATCTAAAATGTTATCTAAGACACGTTGATAGGGAAGGGGCCGTCGCAGCAACATTAGAGAGACTCCCTGATGTTCCACTGCCTTTGATTTCCACTTGCACACCTCTGAGACTGATGAAAAGCAGCAAAACACTATTAACTTCAGTGGAGCCACTTTAATAGGGGTTTAATATTCACTTCACATGCCTCACATCCACCTTTTCCTTACCCTCAAAGCTCCAGTAAAACGTATTTCAGCCTATCGGGCTTAAAGAGTGTTTGTCTGCCAGAAACCCATCAAACCCATTTACTAATGACGTATATCCAAGACAATATAATGTTTTTGATTCATGTTTTTTGGAAAGCAAGTTGAGTTGACTTCCCTGTAAATCTTGCCACTTTATTAATCCCTGTTGAGCCCTGGCAGGCAGCTCCTGCTTTATTTGGCTGCTGGCACTGGGGCTGAGATAACACCCAGCGCTGCCACTCTCGTTAGGGCCGTGAGCAATGGGAAAACCCCCTTTCAGCAGCAGGAGAAGTGGCAGAACAGACCCCCCCCCATGGGGTCCCCAGGATCAATCACCAGCCATGGCCGTGGTGGCTTCAATTACTGGACTTGTGGGCTTGAAACAGTCCTGTTGGCTCTCCCTGAGGGTGCCAGACCTTTCCCAGGGATGGTCTGTCAGGGCAGAATTTCCAGTGTGCTCAAGCAAAACTTCTCTTGCTGCCAGGCCTTTGTTTTCCTGCCTTTGTGTTCTTCCTCACAACAAACACAGTTTGTTTGTGGGGAAGAGCTTCTCCTAAATTAAGACAAACACAGTTACACAGAATTCCCTCTCAGAAAAAATGCTGCTCAACCCACTCTTCTCTCCCTGAGCTTGCAAAATTCTAGACTTCTCTATCACCAGATGTGCTCTGGGCTCTTTTTGATTGTGCCGGGTGAATAATCTATATTCTGGTCATTTAATTATTTGTGTAGTTTGCCCCATTTTATGACCTTTTCATGTTTCCTTAATATTTGGTTCACAGGGATTTAATAACCACAAGATTCACATACACAGAGCAGATTATTAGATGTGAGCATAAAGATAACTAGATGGGCTTGAAAGTGAAGAAATTCAGAGGAACTTTAAAATGTTTTAACAGCATTCAAACAGCCACTGACACCATTTATTAACAAAATCACTGCTAAAGTCCTTAAATCATTCCTCCTTATGTTTCTAAATGATAATAACTTCAAACCACTGAGCTGAGTGGTGGTGGTTTTGGGTAAGAGAGAAGACACTTGTCCTTGCTTCAGGAAGCCCAGGGTATAATTCTGTGGCTGCCGTTGTGCTGCTGCCCAGCCAGGCTTTCCCCTCTGCCTGAGCTCTGCGGAATTATTCTGTATTTTGAACAGATTCTCAAGCACCTGAAATAATCAAACTCAGGAGGTGCTTGGGGGATTTAGAGGGGCACTTCTGCAGCTTCCAGGGGCAGGGAAGACTTTCCATGGTCTCCCAGCAGACATCCTTCACCCTGCAGAATGGGATTGAATTCCGAGCAGCCCTTTGTTGCTGGTGCCTGTGCTGGGCCATCCGACCAGCTGTGAGTTGTTGTGGTGGCAGATCTAAGCCTCAAACTCCTCAAACCAAACAAAGCCATTGCTGTGGCCTTGGTGGGCAGCTCAGCCCCAGCATTTTTGGGAAGTTCTCGTGTTGCAAGCAGCAGAAAAATGCCGTGGAATCCATCCCAGAACGGTGCTGGGCATGGGAGCTGCCCCTGCTGGGGCTGGGGGTGTTTTCCCTGAGGACAGTGTGGCACCTCCTGATGTAAAGCAAACACTCAGCAGTGCTGTCACCTCATAAATTTGGAGGCTTTGGAGCATTTGTGCTGATTCACAATAAATGGCTTTTCCTCCCTTTCCCCCCATGGAATCCAGATCTTTGCTGGTGCCTCAAACGATGGTGAGTTGTCCCCTGTGGTGTGGCAGGTTCCCAGGGCTGGGGGACACCCAGGGACCAGCACAGTGCCAAGGTTTGGAGCTGGGGATGGGAAGGTCACAGGAGAAGAAAACATTGGTTTTATGGCTCTGCAGTGGACAATGCCCCAGCAGCAAAGGCACCTTCTGGGTTTGCTCTTTGGTTTCTGCCGTGTCTTGGCTGGGGAGGAGGGGGAAGGATCTGTGGGGCTGCTCCCCAAACATCCCCAGCCAAGTCCCAGGGACAGGCTTTAAACAAGGCAGAAAATTCACAGGGGAATTCAGGCAGCAGCCTGGGCTCCATGTGGCAGCACCTCTTCCCCCCTCCCCTTCCCACCTCCTCTCCCCATCCCAGCTCTCCCACCCCTACAGGCAAAACCACTTACTGGTTTGCTGATCCTACTGAGAACATCAAGATGCTTTTCACCTCACCAATATTCCTCACACCGCCTCCCCCTGCCACCTCCTCACACCCGGCTGTGCCAACGTGTTGCCTTCCCAGTCTGCAGAACAAGAGAACCCACGTGTCGTTCCCAGCACTGAACGCTCCCACTGACTGTCCTTCCCAGCATTTCTGCCTCAAGCAGAGGCATTTATCTATTTATTGGGATTTATTTATCAACTTAGCCAGACTCAAAACCAGAGGATGGAAACACTGGTCTGGGAATGAATCTTGTAAAGCAGGGGAGAAAGGATTCTATTGCCTTTAAACAGCCAACTCAGCTGCAAACGTTTTGATAACTGGTTTAGCTGAAACCGAATAAATTTGCAAAATAGCAAAAAACTGCTAAAAAGCAGCTTTTGCTGCAGGGTCGGGTCGTGCTGTGCACCCTTCAGCAGTCACAGACCTCAGGCAGTGTGTCCAAGCTGCCCACCACGAACTGAACTGAATTTGAGTAACAACTTCAATCTAAAGCACTAAATAATTGTCTCCCTGTAGCCTTAGCTAAGGCAATAAAGCAGCTCAGGGTTGAATATGGAATTTTAATCCTGGATTAAAATGCCCAGTTTTCGTTTAGTTAGTTTCCTTTTCTTTGCCCCAAAAAGGTATTTTCTAGCCAAAACACACCACTTGTTCTTATCAATTAGAACTTCTGTGTGTTCAGCCAGATTTTTCAATATTGAACATCTCCTTCTACCTACTATTTTATGCTGCTGAAATTCAAGCAGAAGAAAGGGGTTCGAATTAATTATAGTCTTTGGCTTGGAGGATTAGCCACAGATGTTGAATTATTATTATTGTACTGTACTTTGGAAATGACAAAAGGAATGTGTGGAGACTGATGGGATCTATGAAAATAAATAGGAATGTTTAAGTCATCAAAGAACTTTAATTCTCCTTTCTTCACTCTTCAATAATAATGGTAATCAATATTTAGAAAATGAAGAATTAACCAGACTCCTGGATTTGTTTAGAGGGTCCCACATTCAGACTCACACTGTTGGCCTATTTTCTTTTTCCTGCTGTGCTTCTGTTTGTAAGGATTTCCCTGGAATATGCCCATGCCAGGCGAGTTTTCCACATGAACTGCCTGTTTTGTGTGTAAACGCAGTCCCACTAAGGGTCAGCTTGTTGGGCATTTACAAATCAACCTGAGCTTTGAGAATCTCTGCTCAGTTAGAGGACGAGGAGTTGGGCTTGGATGCTCCTTGTGAGTCCCTTCCAGCTCAGGATATTCTGTGATGATTCTCTTCAAAACCATCTTGCCCTGCATGTGCAAGTGATCTTTTCTAAAATCCAACTCCTCAGAACATGAACTGGCATGAAAAGCAGGGAGCTTGTCCCAATTAAGGATAGGCCTGGTCTTAAATTACTTCATGCCCCTCGTAATTGCGACTGTGTCTGAGCAGGGTCAGCACCTGGGCACAGCCCAACAGCCTGGGTGACTCCAACACTGCTGCTCAGGGCATGAGCTCAGCTCCTCTGCTTTTGGTCCTGCTTTGCCATTGTTCCAACCAGGGGGGATTCCAGGAACAGAAAAAAACTCCCCTGGAGACAGGGCCAAAGTGAGTAACATCAGAAGCCTGATCATTTGTCACCTCTGGTCACTCGAAACCATTATTTCTTTTACACACTGTAATTTCAGATAGACTTGTGTAAACACTGTAAAGATTTATTTTCTCAAAATATCAGAACCACTTAGCGTGAGTCACGAGCTAGATTTCAGGCAGATAATTTTCTTCTAATAGATTTTTGGGTTAACAAGATAAAAATTAACATGAAAATGATTATGTGCTGACTGAAGGAAACCTGGTTTTATTTTGTTCCCTATTTGTTTTACAAGGGAAGTCTTCAAGTATCTTGCAGGGGCAAAAATATTTAAAGTGTTTGCACATGTTTCCCATTTCCATTTTATAAGATTCATTCACAGTCAGCCAAACGTATCTCTCCCTCTCTCTCTCTCTTTCTCTCATATTTTTTCCTTTTGATGCACTTCTTAATTAGTCTTAAAGGCTCCAAAGGTGCTTTTTTCTGTCTGTCTTTTTATTCCAGACATCGAGAGTGGCAAACACTGCTGGCAGTTCAGTCATAGGGCTCTAAAACCAGTGCTGGATGCTCCTCAAAGGATTCTGGGGTGTCCTATGATCTGCTCTTTCGACTCACTCTGAAGGAGCAAAGTGGAGATCTAAGGCTTGTGTGTCATTAGCAACTGAAGTGGCTGCACTTGGATAATGTGGGTTTGGCTTTCCCTGCCAAGTCCCAGCCCCTGGGAAGGTTTTGCCACAGGGATCAGTGTGTAGCTCCACGTTCCAGGGGCTGCAGTCGGGGATGGGGGTCCCACCCGGGGCTCTGGGGAAGCCCAGGAGGTTGTGGGTCCTCTCCCCCTCCGTGGCAGACCCTGCAGGGTCCCTGTTCTGGCTGCAAAGTTGCCCCTCTCCTGCTGGGTAAGTGAGCCAGTCCCTCTTCACGGTGGGCAGGGGCTCAGCAGTTGCTGGGAGGGACAAGGACAGGAGTCCTCACCTGCCCCAGGTGTCTCCTGCCTGGAGTCTGGGCTCGTGCTTTGCACAAAGGACTTCTGTTCACACAACCACAGGACATGCTGAGCTGGAAGGGACCCACAAGGACCACCCAGTCCAACCCTCAGCCAGGCACAGCCCCATCCCCAAGAGTCACGCCCTGTGCCCCAGAGCATCATCCAAACCCTCCTGCAGCTCTGGCAGCCTCGGGGCTGTGCCCGCTGCCCTGGGGAGCCTGGGCAGTGCCCACCACCCTCTGGGGGAAGGGTCTTCTGCTGAGATCCCACCTGGCCCTGCTCTGCCCCAGCTCCAGCCCTTCCCTGGTGCTGTCCCTGGTGCCCACCGTGCCTGCCCCTCCTCTGCCCCTCCTGAGGAAGCTGTGGCTGCCTCAGTCCCGAAGTCCTATTTTGGGTCAAGAAGGGGACTCAGACTCCGTGACCCTCCACAGTGGGCTGGATCCAAGCCCAGACCTGTGACCATTTGCAGTAGGAAGATGAAGCAGAACAGGAGCATCCCTGGAGTTCCCCATGGCACAGCAGCTCAGTGGGGGCTCTCTGTGTCCCCAGAGGGGCTGTGCCCAGTTCCCTGTGCCCAGAGGCAGTGACCCCTGAGATGCTGAGCAGAGAGCAGGGCACTGGGGCCAGGCCTTTAAAGTATTAAGGCAAAGGAGTTTTCAGAAGATAGTTCTTTGGTTTGGTTTGGTTTGGATTTTGTTTGGTTTGGTTTTGGGTTTGTTTTTGTTTTGTTTTGGTTTGGGTTGGGTTGGGTTTTTTGTTTGTTTGGTTTTTTGTTTGTTTTGGTTTGGTTTTGGTGTTTTGTTTGGTTTTTTGTTGTTTGGGGTTTTTTTGTTTGTTTGTTGGTTTGGTTTGGTTTGGTTTGGTTTGGTTTGGTTTTGGTTTTTTAAAGCCTGAACCAAAGTACAGCAGAGCTGAGGGACTGGAAAGCACGAGGAAGGGCTGAGTGCCCCCTGAGCCACCCTGAGGGTCCCACTGCTGTGCCATCAGCCCCCCTGGGCTGTCCACTCCGACTGGGCCACCTGGAGTTTGGAACCACAAGTGCTCGAGGTAGGAAATGCAGTTTAACCTGGCCCGAGGTGCCTTTGCTGCTGGAGCTGCTGCAGCAGGACTGCCAGGGCAGGACTGCATGTTTTGGAGGGGAATCTTAGCACGGTCCTTGAAGTTCCTGTTTGTTTTGTGTTTTGCAAAGTGGTCTTTGTACCCTTCACTGGAGTTTCAGCACCACAGTGAATTCTCTCCTCACATTTCAGCAGGAGAGAGAAAAGAAGGATTTAAAGATATTAGGGACTGATTAGGCTGTTCCACTGTCTCCCCTTTGCTCAGCCTCAGAAATCCCTGACTGTGATGAGTCCCTTTTTATTCTATTTAATCCCAAGCTAAGTCAATGTTGTTTAAAGCTGGTGAATAAGTCTTGACTGATGTTGATGTAAATGAAATAGGAATAACCAGAATTTCACCAGGACCGTGCAAATATATACACTCAACACACTGAAAACAAAGGAAAGACACTGAGTTAGTCCCAACTAGAGAAATCAAAAAAGGGGGGGAAAAAAGAAGAAAAGAAATAAAATGCAGCTGTTTGCAGGAGATCTCTGATGTATTAAAACCAGGACTGGAAAGTTGCTCCTCTCCTGCTGGAGTAAGTCAGCCAATCCCTCTTCACAGTGGGCAGGGGCTCAGCAGTTGCTGGGAGGGACAAGGACAGGAGTCCTCACCTGCCTCGAGTGTCACCTGCCTGGAGCCTGAGGTCAGGATGTGCCCAGAGGAGTCCTCCTGAAGTCCTGTTTTGGGTCAAGAAGTGACAGCAGACTCTGTGACCCTCAGCAGTGGGATGGACTCAGGCACAGCCCTGTGAGCATTTGCAGTGAAGAACGTGAAGGAGCTCGTGGGCATCCTTGGGGTTGCAAAGTGGTTCAGCAGAAGACCAGTAAGCCCAGTTGCAATCCCCAAGGTGGGCACCAGCCAAACCGGGGCAGCACCATTCCTTGGTTGGAACCGGTTCCTTCTTGAGGAGTTTGGAGCTGCCCTACCAACTCTGCACCAGCCCTCAGAGGCAACACCTGAATCTGCTTCTCCCTGTCTCCTGCCTTGGAACACTCTGGGCAGCCGCTGCCGAGGCTTTGCTAAACATGTCAGATTAAAGGTCTAACCAGACGAATAAATGCAGTCCATCTGAGGGCATGTTTCCTCTCACACCTCCAGGGCCTGTCAGCATCTTGAATGGGATTCAGAAACATGTCCTTGAAGCTGGCTGGAATGTAGCTTAATATATCAGGGGCAGCATTAGAGTAAGGAGAAAAAAGGCTGGGGGAAGCTTTCATGGCACTGCCCCCCCCTCCCTGCCCAGGACTGCATTCATGGGGATAAACAGGCTGGATTGCTGGGGGGAATGGGGACCTCCAGCCATCTCCTGCTTCTCAGTCCAGACTGTGGGGTAGTTTCTGTTTCCTGGGCTTTTTCACACTCCCTTCAAGACTTATTTTATTTTTCATTAGAACCCCCAGTCCTTTCAAGCACTCCAGACTCCCAGATTTCAGCACAGTGCAAAGCTGGGCTCGTTTATATTCCTGTTTTAAAGGGGAGATGCAGAGGCTTCTCCATGTCTTGCTCAGTTCTCCACACGACTTCCATGTATTTGCACAACCCATCCCTGCAGGAATAACCCATCCCTGCAGGAATAACCTATCCTTGGAGGAATAACCCATCCCTGCAGGAATAACCCATCCCTGCAGGAATAACCTATCCTTGGAGGAATAACCCATCCCTGCAGGAATAACCCATCCCTGCAGGAATAACCCATCCCTGCCCTGGGCCAAGGCTCTGCCTTGCTCTCAGTTCAGCCCCAGAGCTGCCAGGCTGAGCTGGGCCTTGTTCTTGCTGCCTTCCCACTAAACTTGCAAGAAACAAAGTTTTGGGCAAACACGATGAGAGTCAGTCCCTTCTTGAGCAAAGAAATGCCAAGGGGGGAGGGTAAAAGACGTTGGGTTTCCAAGAGTTATTTATCTCTTCCCAACCAAAGGATGGCTTTCCCTTCTCCAAGGTCTCTGGCACCATCGTTTTTCCCTGAATATTCCTGACGTGTCACAAACCACCACTTGGTTACTGACTTGGAAACTCTCTCCTTGGTGCCTCTCCTGAACAGCTTGGGAAGCTGCAGCTCAAAAACAGAGATTAATTCAGTCCTGGGGTATAAGAAACACTCAGGGCCCATGGATTTTTCTTTATTTGACAAGATACATGGAATTAATTCAGTTTTAATACGATAGCTTTGTTCTGTGGCTTTTCAAGCTCCATACCCAGGGAAGGGAGGGAAGGGGGGTGGTGCCACCAGGAAAAGTGGCCTGAAAAGTGCCCCTGGGCACTCAAGGCAAGAATAGACACTGAGAGGCAGCAGCAGCTCCTGCCCCACCTTTGGGCTGCAGAGCAACAGCTCTCACCTTTCTCAGAGCTACTTGTTGAGGGGAATCCCTGGAAAATCCCTGTTTGTGAAGGGCAATTTGTGCCTGTGCCAGAGAGGGACTTCCCTGCCTGTCCCCCCTGCCCTGCCCACAGCTCTTTGCACACTCATCACGTGGGCACTGTCCAAATGGGGTCCTGGGGGTGCAGAACTGGCAGAGAGGAGCAAATTCAGCTCTTGTGGATCTTCCTGCAGTTCGTGGGTGGCCGGTGAGGGCCCTGAGGTGCCATGTCCTGTGTCACAGAGCACTGCTCACTGTGGGGCTCCGGGATCAGCAGGGAGGGAATTTCTACCAAGCCCCAAATGATGACATTTCAGGGGGTGTCGTTCCTTAAAGCCCCTGAGGTTTGCTTTTCAAGGTGAGCACTCCCATGTTTGTGTCCTTCCCTGTGTTGAATCCTGCCCTGATTCCTCCCTGCCAGATGGGAGTGGGTAAAGGATTGCCTGGGATGGAGGAACCAACGATCCCCAACCCCACAGAAACCCTTAAAATGATGATTTAAACACTCTTGTCTTTCCTGCTGAGCAGTTTGCTGAGCCAGAGGCAGTCCCTGACATCTTCCCCCCCGCACCAAGGCTGTCAGATGAAAAGCAAAGGCAAGGTTTTCTTTGGAAAAACAAGAAGTAAAAAGAGGTTTTAGTTTGGTTTCTTGCTTTACCTGGGCAAGCAGCCTGCACCTCCTGGGTCTTGCACAGCTCAGGGGAGCTGTGATTTGTAAGCACCAAGTTATCAGGTAAAACTAATAACAACACTGAGGCTCTATTATCTTTCATAGATGCTTATCGAGGGAAATGCATAATACTCCAAACCTGTGAGATTTATTATTTGTTATTTATTTGATCTTATGGATAATTGTTTAATTAAAGTAATTAGTAGGTGCTTTCAACCCCCAAAATCATTACTAAGCTAATTCCAGCAAGGAGCTCCTCCAACCACAGCACCTCCTGGGCTCTGGGCCAGTGCCAGCCCAGAGGAGCTGCTCAGTGAGTGGCATCCCACAGGACTGGGCAACCCTGGCACACACAGGGCTGTCCACACAGCTCCTGTCAGCACAGTCTGTCTGCTCTGAGGTTGGCAGGAGGGGGGAAATGGATGTGAAAGCAGAATTTGTAAATATGGAGAACTCTTTCTGATGTTGGCAATAAATTCTTGCTTGTATATTTTGGTTTTTTCTTTTTCTTTCTTTCTTTCTGAGGGAATCCTTCAGAGCTGTAGGAAATTCATCTGAGCTGTTTCATGCTTCTCTGAGAAACCCCTGACACATCTCTACGGGTATTTCTATCTGCAGAGTTAGGCCAGAACCAGGACATAATGCTTAGAAAGGGTGTTCTGTGGTGGAAACCCATGTCCAGGATCCCCTGGGGATTGCAGGAAAACTTGTCAGCCAGAATGTAAATAAGCAGAGGGTCCATATCCACAGTCCTGAAGGGAGAAAAGGAAATGGAATTCATTCATGGGCTGGCTCCTGGACCCTCCCACAGCACAGGAAGCAATAGGCCATGTAAAACCTATAAATAGCTCCCCAACTTCGTGTTCCCTCTCAGACAGAGAGCAAAAGAGAAATAAAAAATGCTCCCCGGGGAAAAACATGATCTTTTGCCCATGTTTGAGTTGTCAGCTTTGACAGAAATGCTACAAGCTAATTAAATTTCTGTTAATTTATTTTGTCTGATCCAGTGAGTGCCTGTCACAGACTTCTCCAGGTCTCCTCCCCTCGGAAGCACCACCGAGTTGGTGCAGCAAAATGGACCTGGTTAAGTCAAATAAACACAAAGAGCTTTTAAATTCATTTCTCCCTCAGTACTTCAGCTTTGTATGTCTGCTCCAAAGGGAATCAAGCTTAGTCCAACTTATAAATGTCTAGGCTGGTGGGATGAGTGCTCTCTTCTGGTCAGCTGGTTCTGTTAGAGATTTAATAGGAAGATGCAGTGAGTAAAGGATGAAATAAAATTCCCTTCTGGAGCTGTCCTGGCATTTGTGTTAATCCTGGAGTAACTGAACACTCATCATTTAGGCTGAGATCTTCCCAATCCGTGAACTATTCTGAGATCCAATAATGTTCTCATTTCTCATGAGGGGCGAAATGGAGATCTGTGGAGGGGTTTGTCACAGAACCACTGAGGGGACAGGCTGGATCCTCCTGGATGGGCAATGTTGGATCCTCCTGGATGGGCAATGTTGGATCCTCCTGGATGGGCAGTGCTGGATCCTCCTGGATGGGCAATGTTGGATCCTCCTGGATGGGCAGTGCTGGATCCTCCTGGATGGGCAATGTTGGATCCTCCTGGATGGGCAATGTTGGATCCTCCTGCATGGACAGTGCTGGATCCTCCTGATGGAACGTGCTGGGTCCTCCTGGAGGGGGAAGGGTGGNTCCTCCTGGATGGACAGTGCTGGATCCTCCTGGATGGGGAGTGTTGGATCCTCCTGGATGGGCAATGTTGGATCCTCCTGGATGGGCAATGGGGAAACACCAACCCTTATCCAGATTGCCTTGAGGAATTGTGTCTGCCCCATCCCTGGAAGAGTCCAAGGCCAGGTTGGAAAGGGTTTGGAGCAACTGGGCTGGTGCCCATGCAGGGGGGTGGTATGGGATGAGCTTTGAGGTCCCTTCCCACCCAAACCATCCCATGATTCCCTGTTTTTTTCAGGGAGACTCATTTGATCACAAGGTTGGCCATGTCTATATGCATTATTAAATGATGTATTTATAGCTCTCCTGCCCAGGAAGGTGGGGAAATCCTGAGCACAGCTCCTCAGCCATCCGGAGCAGCCTCTGCCTGCTCCAACACGATCCATGCTCATCCTGCATTCTCCTGGAGCTCCGTAAGGGCACAGCCAGCTCCAAAGAAAGCACTCTGAAGTCTGATTGTTCTCAGATAATCAGTTGAGGAAACAGGTAAAAGACAAACCCTGGGGGTGTTTACTCGCTTTCTTTCCCAACCTGTCTTCTGTCAGGGGTTTGCCCTTTGCGGGCTCTTCACAGTTCAAAACCCCTTTCACAAACAGAGCCGAGAGGCAGAGCGTGGCTGGGGCTGAAGCCGGAGGTGATCAGATCAGCACATCAGATAAGCAATTAGCAGAGCCCTTCAAAGTACCAGCTGAAAGGGAAAAGCGTGTCCCCATCCCCCCCAGACAGCAGCGGATCCTACAGATGTTCCCCCGCTCCTTCCACGTGTTCACACACACACACAGCGCCCATTCCAGCGGCGCTTTGGGTTGGGCGATCTCCTTCAGCGGGTGATTTCTGCATTGAGGGATGTGCAGTTGGAAATCAAAGCTCCACGTTCTCTTCTGGCACTGAAAGTTCTCTCCGTGCCTTTGCCCTCGTTCAGCACCGGCAGGTCCCAGGCCAGGGGGTGGGACAGGACTGGACCTGCAGCACACCCTGCTCTCCGCTCCACCTGCCAGGGAGCATCTCGGGGACCCTCAAGCACAACCATCAGGCTGGACAGAGCCTGGAGCCACATGTTCTAGGGCAGGGTGACCCAGCCCATGGCAGAGTTTGGGAACTGGCTGTTCTTTAAGGTCCCTCCTGACCAATTCTGTGGTTCTATGAGGAGCCCAGTGCTACCGTCACGTTCACCATTAAACCAAGTCCCCAAGTGCCACATCCTCTTTGAACACTTCCAGGTGACTCCTGGGCAGCCTTTCTGAAAAACAAATAAAATAAAATTCCTGGTATTTAATCTGAACATCCCCTGGTGCAACCTGAGGCCATTTCCTCCATGAAGACCATCATCCAGAGGTGGCCAGAGTGGTGGGTCACAGCAGGAGAGTGGTTTCCATGAGAGCTCAGCCAGCTGAATCCAGAGAAATGTTGTTAAACACTCTCAAGGGTGGCCACAACAATTACTGATCCAAAGTTTGCTTTCACGTTTCATAACATTTACATTAGAGCAGCAGAAATTAAGGGACACATTCACTGCAGATCCTTCAACTCTGAGGGGGGAAGAGTTTTCCTCAGTGGCTCTTGCAAAACTTTCCTTGAAGGTTGAGCTCCCAGGAGTTTGGAAACTCCTTCATGTTGTGACTAAACATAAAACACATTTCTCTGCATTTGTAACATCTAAATATCTATCAACAGATAATCTATGTTTGCTTCCCTCCAGACCTCTCCATTTTATCTTTTTACTGATCATATTTACTGAGGGCATTTCAGGGAGAATTTCAGCAGAATTTCATTCTGGAGGGTGTTATGGAAACAGAGTGGAAATTCTGTTCCCATTCTGAGGAGTTCAGAGTGTGTGTGGGAGAGTTGAAGTGCCCCAATTTCAGTGGGCAACTCTGCAGGAGTGTCTTTCACCCCCATGAAGTGTCTCTTTGGAGAGAGGGGCACTGGCTATGGGGGCAAGGAGGAGATCCCCACCTACCTGTCCCTTCATGCAGTGTTTCTGTCCTAAACAGGATGATAAAGAGCATACATGGATCTTGGAAGCACTAAATTAATGCCAACCTTCTCCTTCAAACACGCTGCAATGGAAACTTGCACGTCACTAAGATGTCTTCAATAAACATTTAATCATATAATCTAATATATTCATATTATATATGCCCTGGGCATGCAGGTATGAATTACAAACGTATGTAATAAACATTTATAATCCAACAAGCTCCTAGAATATTAAGAAATTACTAAAAATAGTAAGAAGGAGGCCTGTTTTGTTAAATAGTTTAGTTCCAGCTTGAAGCAGAGGCCTTCCAGTCACTGGTTCCTTGGATTTGGAGGTGACTGTGCTGGGAGGTTTTTCATTCTGGCACTGATGAGGCACAGACTCAAACTGGTAAAAATGACTCAGAAGACCCTTTAAAGTCTTTTATTCCTCATCTTTTGGACTCAGATTTCTGCTTCAACCTCTGGTGCTTCCCAGCACTTCAGGGCTATGTGTTCTCATGTGCTGCAGAGCCACAGTGATGCTCACTCCCAAAATAACGATTTGGGGGGGGGGGGGGGGGGGAGGGGGGGTGATAAGGTTGGGGAGAACTCCCTGGCTGGGAGGCTCTTTACAGTGAAGGGTTACTCAAACCTTCAGTGTTTGCCATGTGCAAATCATGGGCTGGTGGGTGTTCCTCCAGGGAGAAGGATCTCAAAGAGCCTGTGACACTCTTTGCCCATTCTGTATCTCCAGTTTCCCCAGATTTCTATATGATCCGAGCAAACAGCACAAAAATGTGGTGAAAACTTAGAATCTCAGCCTTTAAAAATGGCAACCCGTGAGCTGAGCTGCTCCTGGTGTTCACTCCACACAAATGTGTCTTCTGCAGCTTGCAGGGACTGACTGGGTGAAGCTGCCCGAGAGCTGAACATATTGTAGGGCCCTTGCTTTGCATCTGTCTGCCAGCTTTTGAGATGCTGATGAAAGATAATGTTGAAGTTTCAAAGCTGGGGCGGGGAAAAAAGTCCTCCAGCGTTTTGGTGATGTCAGAGGAAGAAGGAAGGCAGCTTGAAATGAAGGGCTGCTCTCGGGCTCTAATCTTGTAGACACCTACTTAACTTTAAGCCAATTAAATCAATGGACTACTTAACCTTTGCCTACAGGAGAAAGGATTTGCCAGCACAGTTTATATTAGTGCCCCAAACAAAATAAGCAATCCTCCAAAAAGCACTCTTCTTTCAGCAAACCTCGATCTGCCCTCGGTGTCACGAGGGTAAAACCGTGGCCAGAGACCGAAGCAAATCCTTCTGTGCAGTTGCCACCAGTGCAGCCAGTTTGTGTCCCAGCCAATCCCACAGAGCCAGGAACAAGGCAGTGGCAGGATTTCCCAGAGCCAGCTTGCACAGAAGCGCTCCTTGAGCCCAGCTTTACAAACCCGTGGGCACGTTTAAGGAGCCTGGAGGGCACCGAGGGCACTGCCCTGCCCAGACGCCCCCCGAGCCCCTCGGGGTTTGGGGCTGCCCCGTGGGATGTCTCCCAGGGACAGAGAGGCCAGAGGAGAAGAGGAAGGTCCAAAAGCCCCCCTGGCTGTGTGCCTTGGCCAGCTGGGTGGTGCCCTGGGAGGGGTTGTGGGGCTGCAGAGCCCCGGGCAAGCCTTGAGCGCTGAGTTTAATGCAAGCCAGGGCTGCCCTGCCCAGCCCCAGGGGTGCCCTGGCACGTCTGTGCCGTCGTTTGTCACCCCACACGTCGGGAGGTGTCACTGGAAAACCTTTCAAAGCCGAGCTGGGAGTGCTGTGGAGACAACCACGGCCTCGGCAGGGGCAGAGACACAGCACCACTTATGAATGTTTTCATGTCTAATATTTACATTTGGAGCATTTCAATGTAAAAAGGGAAAAGAAAGCCTACACTTAACATCTTCCCAGATGTTAACAACATCTGTCTAGATGTCAGCCCAAGGAGCTGACATTTTATGGGGAAAGGGAGGGGGTGGAATTTCAGTATTTCTTTTTCTTCCCCCTCCCCAGATTAATTGTCCTGCACGTTGGTCCCATCACTCTTTGCTTTGGGCCATATGGTCATATGTCATTAACCCTGGAGACCAACAGCCCAAGAAAGTGGAACCACATGTTCTTAGCAAAGATAAACAGTAAATAGGGCCATCTGCAACGGGACTGGTTTGAGAGGAGGGGGCTCGTGTGTTGGGGGTTGTTAAAATGAACATAAATACGTTTTGGTAGCAGAGCACATGGACAAACATGTCCTGGTGTGCAAAACCAGCAGCTCCACAGCCCTCTGGCAAAGCAGCTCCTGTGCCTGAGGGTCTGGGTCCGAGGCAGGGAGGGAGGTGCTCCTTCCTTGCCATGTTGAAATGCTGAATCCTTCAATCCAGGGGAAATTCCCCATCTTTCACCACAGGGTCACTGAGCCACCACCAGCTGCAGCAGCCTCTGTCCATCCTCCCTTGTGCAGATTGATCTCTGCAAGCTAATTCTTCTAAATATCTTATTTCCTGTCAATTTAATGTGACAAAAAGAGGTGTGTTTTTCCTCTGTGCCGGTCCTTTTGTGCCTGTCATCATTTTGAGCCAAATGAGAGATTTCCTTTTACTTCAAGGATACTGTAGCAGCTCTTTCAGAGGAGAGTAATTCCACAGGACACCAAGGGGCAGGGAGTCAGTAGTTGTTCATCTGTCTCTCACCCAAAAAAGTCACCCTGACACCTCAGGAAAATGGGAAAATGTGGGTCAGGCTGAATTATTTCTGCCTTGCCAGGTGTCATTCTTATTTTCTGTGTGTTTGGCAGTGGGGTCTGAGCCCCCATGGCCAGACAAGGGCAGTGTTACTGCATTTTGCTGTGGTCCAACAGCAGCACAGAAAACCAGAGAGTAAGAAATGGATGTGTGTGCCAAGGAGATAATGCTGTAGCAAAACATCCTCTTCTTGGATTATTTATGGTGAAACACTAACAACAACAACACCTGTGGAGAACGAGGTGGTGATGCAGGGCTGGGAAGAATTTGAGCTGGATTTCTGCCTCGCAGGTTCCGCCTCAGCCCTTTGAATCTCAGCATTGCTAAATCTATCTACTGAAGGAAGACACTTTGTACTCCCAAATATTCACCTCCTTTCCATGCAGGAGCCCAGAACAGCCCAGAGCTCTCTGTTTAGGGCAGGAGGGAGGACGGGGTTGAAAAGCTGCTGCTTGGCTGAGAGCAGCTTTATCCTGCCTGAGCTGGGGGCAGCCCAAGGGCAGGTCCAGCCCCACTCCCAAATCCTGCCTTGGCTTTGTTTGTTGTCTTTACCAAAGGCAGATGGGCTGAGCCCGGGAGGACCCAGCCCTGCAGTGAACACCTCCAGAGTGTTTGCTCGGCTGAGCAGCCCTGCCAGGAACAGACCAGCACGAGTGCCACCCAGCCCAGAGCTCCCAGCCTGCCGAGCTGGCAAAACCAGAGCAGTCTGATGCACCATCTGAGTGCACAACACAGCCCATCACCTTCCTAATCCTGGCGGTCAGCACTGCCAGGGCTCTGCCCCACTCATCCCATCCCAGGCGGCCCTTGCTTGTTGGACTGCCCTGAGACGTGACAGTTCTGCTGCCCTTCTGGTCCAGAACGAACAAGGAAGATCTGCCAACAGATCTGTTGTGGAAAAATCAGGATGCGCAAGGCTAATTCTGATCCAGGTGTAGCCTCAGTTAAGGTGAGGAGTCCCTTGTCCTGCCCTTGGAGGGCGTTTGAGGTCCCTGTGCCCACCCTGTCCTGTCCCCCTGGCTGGTGTGTGGATGCAGGGCTGTCTGGGATCCCTCCTGCAGCAGCTCTGCTTTCTGTGGGAAGCCAATCCACATTTATTCCTTTTCCTTGGACGTTTTATGTTGCAGGCAGGGCCGAGAGAGCCACTCTCATTGTGGATGTGTCTCTCAGCCCCAAGAGTTTCCCCACCTTTGCTGCTGTGCCCAGCCTGGCCAAGGCTGTGCTGTCCCACCCTGACAGAAATCCCACCTCTGGGAAGCAGTGGGAATCTGGGCTCATCAGATTTCTCTGGGCATTCTGAGATGTCTCTGCCCATTTTGCTGGGCTGCTACTTCTTCTCCTGCCCCAGCCAACTTGATCATATTTAACATGCATTCTTCACACATGATCTTATTACAATTCCAGTGCTCTTGTTTTTGCTTATTCAGGCTGACCTTAGGCATCTCCTGCCATCCTCTGCCATGGTCAAGACCTCCCAGCTTGTTGCCTGGTGGCCCCCAAAGGAAGGTGTGAAGATTAACAGCCCAGAGGATGTATTTAATGAATGGCAACAAGGGATTAGTGACACAGTGTCACCTTTCATGGCCTCTTTAAGCAGGCGAGCTGACACCCGTTTATTTTTGTTTGCACTGTTGAGTAAACTCTGGAAACGGGCTGGATTTACAGTCTCTGCTCCCCCAGCGAGGAGCCTCCTCCTGTCCACCAGCCCTGCCTTGGGGAGATGATAAAATGAGGAATCTCTCTGCCATGTCTCTGCCGGGGGAATCCTGGGCCTTACAGTGCCATGGCCTTCTCCTTCCTGCTGAAGATGCAGAGGGAAGGGGTTGTGGAAGGTGTGATGGGCAGCTCAGGCTCTCCACGCCCATCCAAAGCCAGCCCCGTGTTCCCAGTCCTGGCAAAGGGCTGCTCTGCCTGGCCAAGGCTGAGCTGCTGGGGAGCAGGGGCAGCCCCCCTGCCCTCCTGCCACCCCTCCCAGCCCTGCCTCCAAAGGGTTCTGCAAAGGAGAATCTTGGCAATGAGCTGCAGGACACAAAGGCAGAGGTTTCCCGGCTGCGGGTCCTGGGGCAGGGGGGTCAGGGCTGCTGTGCCTCCCCTGGCTCCACTGAGTGGCACCAGGAGCCAAACCCCCCCAGACAGCAGCAGATCCTGATGGAGCCTCCAGAGCCCCACGTGATGCCCTTGCCCCAGCAAAGTGCTCCTTCCCCTGCTTTGTTTCCCACATTTCCAGCAGAGCCATCAGCTTTGCTGGGATTCTGGATGTGCTTCAAGCTCAGTGCTGTGCTCAGTGTCAGGCTGGACTGGGACAGGGGGTACTCAGAGCATGGTGTTGGATAAAGCTGTCCCACATCCGGCCTTGCAGTTAATTATGAGTTCTTTCTGCTGTCTTTGCTTTCAAATTATTCTTTATACTACAGAAATCCTAGTGCTGGTAAAATTTATTCTTGGTGGTTGCCTTAAGTTCTTCTTCCCTTCATTTCACCCTTACCAATCCTCTCCCTCTTTGCAGAACTCTTGAAGAGATTTTCTCCACAGAGCAGATTTGGCTGTGACCCCCTCAGGTTCCATCTCAGGGCACCGGCAGGAATCCAGAAGAAAGTAGCCAAGGCAGAGAAGGGCCAGCTGAGCAGGGAGTCCAGCTGCAGGGATGGTGGGGTGGGAAAACCTTCCCTGGGGATGGGAGGTGGAAGCTGGAGAGCTCTGGACTCGTGCACAGGGGTAATCTCTGCTGCTGACAAGGAAGAAACACATTTGGTAGTGGTGGGGAAACTGAAGTTTATCTTCTGTGGCAGCTTTTGTGGCGAATGTTGCAATTGAATCTGAAACACGAAGCGAGAATTAATGTCTCTAAATAAAAGGCCAGTCCAAGGGCTTTGATTTCTCTCCAGTTCAGGGAGTCTCTGAGATTGTATCTTCCCTGTGTCAAGGACAGAGGCTGATGTTTCCTTTGTATAGACAAGAAAACAAACAGTCTAAAATCCCGAGTTCGGAGAAAAGCTGGTCTGATTTAGCCTTGCTGCATTTGTAAATGTATTTATATTGTGCTCCTGAGCTCAGCTGAGTATTTGCAACCTGGAATTTGTGTTAATGAATAGTTTGTGGTTCGGTGGAGAACTGAAAGAAAAGCAAACAAACAAGAAAAATGCTTTTCAAGATGTTTATCTATTTGGATGTATTTTATGCAAAATGCATCACGGGTGGAGACATTAAAACCCCAACAGCTTCTGGCCATGGAAATCCCTGGCAGAGGGAGCTGTGCCTGCTCAGCCCTGAGCCTGAAACAGCAGGTCCAGCCTGTCCTCGAGGGGTGCCCACGCAGGGCAGGGGGGGAGCTGCAGGTTGGGACCTCGGGAGAGGCTCATCGGCCAAGTGCAAAGCAGCAGAGGTGGACAAAGCTGCTCCAGGGCAATGCAATCTGCTCCATTGTCTTACAAATTAATTTCCCCCCTTCACAACTTTTTTTTTTTTCTTTTATTATTTTAATCACTCTTGCTATTATTTTTAAAGCAATTCAAACATAGAAAGGAGACCCAAGGAAACACCCACTGCATTCCTGGGATGATCTGTCTGTGCTCCCTGCATTCCACCCCAGGCACAGAGGTGGGAGGCAGCCTCGTGCCAACACCACCACGCTCCATTCCCACAAGGGAAAAAACCATGGGCAAAGCAGGATGATCCAACCCAACTGCTTCCAATGAACACAAGGGCTGGAAAGAAGTCCCCCAGGGCCTTTTTCCAAGTGCTGCTTCAACTGAGAGTGCACCAAATGCCTTCCACTAACCAGGACAAACCTATCTTTTTAAAATAAAGAGCCAATTACCACTGCAGTCTCCGCACCCAGATTCCTGCCGGTTGGCATTTCTGGGCCCTGGATGCTGCCTGTCTTTGCAGCTGGATTCCTGAGGCTTAACACCTTAATTCCTGAAACGAGCCCCAGTCCTAATTCCTGATTTTAGGAAAACAACATTCCTGCCATTGAATGAAAACATTTGTACACAGTTCATAAACCATCTTCCTGAGGGGTGGGAGGGGAGGGGGCTGGGAGAGGGAGCCGGGCAGCGCATAGACGTGCATTGTCTGGCTCTGGGATCCAGCTGCTGTTTGGGGAAGTGCCCTGTTCAAACACTCCAGTCCCCCTCTGCACAGGGCCATGACCAAAACACCAGGCAGACACCAATAAACACGGTGTGTCCAAGTCTCTGGGTCAACTCTTTCATTTCTCTCCATCAGTGGCAGGTCCAGGGTGAAATTCTGCAGCCTCGCGTGGGTGGCACAGTCGTGGTGTTCTGGTCTGGGGTGTGTCAGGGCCTTTGGAATGCTGAGCAAGAAGGATCTTGGCACAGATTACAATCATGGAGTGGCTTGGGTGGGAAGGCACCTTAAAGCTCATCCCATTCCATACCATGTCATGGGCAGGGACACCTTCTACCTGCCCAGGTTGCTCCAAGCCCCGTCCAACCTGGCCTTGGACACTTCTCTGCCCAACCTGTGCCAGGACCTGTCCACCCTTTCAGGGAGGAATGTGTTCCTAAAATCTATTCTAAACCCACTCTTTTTCAGTTTAGAACCATTCCCCCTTGAAATCAGCTGAGGAAACAGTGGACTCTCCAGCACAGGGTGTCCTGACTGCAGGGTTTGCTGGTTTTGGGTTTGCTGATTTCGGGTTTGCTGTTTTCGGGTTTGCTGTTTTCAGGTTTGCCCAAACAGGAGCTCTTGGGTGAAATCCTTTGCTCACAGGGGCTTTGCCTTGGAGGGCTTGGATGGCTCCTCCTGCCTCTTCTCCCTCAGTCCTGGGAAAAGGCAGGTGGGCAGCAAGAGGGTGTTGCCACCAGCTCTGCTTCTCTGCCAAGCTGAGCCCGCTCAGACGCCTCATCTCCCATCCCTGGAAGCTCCTAATCCACTCCCATCCTGCCAGGACCCTCACCCCAGGCACTCCACCCTCCCAGAGAGCCCCCTGCCCACCTCAGGCTCTGCAGGAGCAGGGAGAGCTCCCAGGCACTGACCAAGAGCCAGCAGAGGACACCCAGGCACCTCCAGGGGCTTCGAAAAGAGAGATGTCTTTCCCAGCCCACGCTGCCTGTCAGACTGCAGGGTCCAGTCACTACAGGGAAATTACAGTCCAGGGAGGAAAAAAAGGGAGAGAGGGAAAAATCTGATTCCGAATTGGAGGGATTAATGGTCAAAAGAATGTTCTTCTGGGAGTAATCTAAGTGTTATATTTACATTTGGCTTGGAATTATTTGCAGTGAGGAATTTCAAATGCAAATATTTTAAAAGCGTAACATGTAGAGAGACACTGTGGGCACTTCTGTTTTCTCTGAAAAAAAAGATGGTGAAAAAAATGGTTTTCTTGACTATTTTTTATTGGAATCTTAATGAGACCATAATTACAGCAGGGAAAAAAGGAAAAAATGTAGCTCTTAAAGGTTTGCTGTGAGTGTACATACGGGCCTTGGACTGAAAAATGAAAAAAAACTATATTTTTTAAAACTATTTATTTTCCAAAGTGGTGCATGGGAGGAAAAATAATGACTTAGCTAAGTAAGTCTTGTCCATTTATGTGCTTAGTCTGTATTTTCTTTTTCTAAAAAAATATATATGAATAAATGTTGAAAGTAGGCCTGTTCTGTTTGTCTTGGCTCCCTCCTTTATCTTGTTTTATTGTGTTCCCCTTCCAAGGGTGCTGCAGGAACTGCAGAGTTTTCTGGATTTCTTCTGCATCGACAGGGAAGGGAGCACGTGGTGTCCTCAGGTTATTCCCTGTGTTCCACAGAGTCATGGGATGGGATGGGATGGGACGGGATGGGATGGGATGGGATGGGATGGGATGGAAGGGACACTAAAGATCCTGTTCCAGCCCCTGCCATGGGCAGGGACACCTCTCACCAGCCCAGGGGGCTCCAAGCCCCATCCAACCTGGCTTTGGACACTTCCAGGGACCGGGCAGCCACAGCTTCTCTGGGCACCCTGTGCCAGGGCCTGCCCACCTTCCCAGGGGAGGATTCCTTCCTAAAACCTGCCTTGTGCAGGCCAGGCCTAGGCTGGCAGCTGGAATCAGCAGCAGCAGCACAGCACAAATGTTTCCTGTCACAGGGATCCCTTTGAGTCACCTCCTCTCTCTGTGTCCTTCTGTACTCCTTGGACTAATCTGCAGCTCACTGAGCTCAGGGTGTCCCTTCCCTTCGTGGATAAGCACAATTTTAAATCACTTCTCATGAGCAGGGTTTGATCTCAGTAGTTCTTCTGTAGGATATTTGAAGATCTCCAGCAATTTCCCCTCTTTTTATTCACTTTTATTAATCCTTTATTAATTTTCTTTGCCTTTGATTTTGCACCCATTTTTTCACATCTTTCTTTCACATCCGTCCACCTCTGTTTCTCTTGCTCTGCTCATGAATACAGCAAACATGTTAAAATAAAGTTTGTTTGTTTTCTTTCCAAGGAAGAAAGTGTCCCTTTAATATGCCACATGCCCATCAAAGCTGATGGAGAGGCAGAGCATGACAGGCATATTCTGTGATTCAAACCTTCTGGGTATTGGCAGGAGAATAAACCTTGTGTCTGACACAAGAGGACATCAGGAACCAGGGAAACTAACCTGAAGCTCTTGGAAAGGATCCACTTTGCTGTCAGTCAGGAGGAGATAAACTCTCCATGAAACAGGACCTTCCAAAGTCATTAGTTCTCCACTCGTGCCAGGGGGAGGAGGGAGCGAGAGCAGCCAAAGGGAACAGAAAGCAAACGTGAATGGCAGTGTGTCTGGGAAGAAAGTGCCCAGCACAAATGCTCCCTGGTCTCCAAAGGGCTCAGCACAAATAGGATGGATCCCCAGGAAAGGTGTGCTGCCTGGAAGTGCCATCACCGAGGGGATCAGCTCATCTGCAGGCAGATGGGAGCAGCTCGGAGCAAAGGGAAGCTCAGCGAGCACCAGTCGCTCCATGGTCTTTTTATGTGTTGGTGAAGGGGAAAAGGAAAATGCAGAGGGGGAACTGTGTGGGAAGGACATGGAGTGGTGGTATTGCTGTGTCAGGTGTACATTTGGTGTATATCAAATTAGCTCCCACCACCTCCCTCCTCCCGCTTCTCTGCTCACACCAAATGTTCCTTAAACCCCCTGTCCTGAATCCCTGCTGCCCTGGAGGGTGCTCAGGGAGCTGGGCTGGGACAGCAGTTTGCATGTGGAGTCTGCCATCCACAGAGCTGTCACTGCTGCAGAGGGAAGGACACCCTCCCAGGGACCACGGTCCTCACCTCAGCCTGGGGGAGCTGCTCCCTCCCAGCAGAGGGATGGAATTGCTGCTGGCAGTGATGGCAGTGCATGGAATAACAGCCTGGAGAAGGGGAGCTGCTCCATCCCAGCAGAGGGATGGAATTGCTGCTGGCAGTGATGGCAGTGCATGGAATAACAGCCTGGAGAAGGGGAGCTGCTCCATCCCAGCAGAGGGATGGAATTGCTGCTGGCAGTGATGGCAGTGCATGGAATAACAGCCTGGAGAAGGGGAGCTGCTCCATCCCAGCAGAGGGATGGAATTGCTGCTGGCAGTGATGGCAGTGCATGGAATAACAGCCTGGAGAAGGGGAGCTGCTCCATCCCAGCAGAGGGATGGAATTGCTGCTGGCAGTGATGGCAGTGCATGGAATAACAGCCTGGAGAAGGGGAGCTGCTCTGGAGCCTCTTGCAGGGAGCAGGGGAAGGAAGGCTGGGGAACTTACCCTGATCTGCACCAGGTCGTGGCCCCAGGTATTTCCCTTTGTTATAAAGAGCGAGCAGCAGCTAAAAGGTGACACAAAGGGCTCCTTGATCCTCCCAGCGTTCAGCCCATCCTGCCTGGGTTCATTTGCTCCCTCCTTTCTCCTGATAACCACTTTCTAACACAGTCCATAAACTTCCACCAGTGGAGCTCTGCCAGTGCCAACCCATGACCCAGCAGGCAGCGAGCAAGTGTGTCTGTGCTGACTCAGTGATCCGAGTCTGCTTTTCATTTCCTTTCTCTAGTTTTCCTTCATCCTGCAAGAAATAACTGTGAAGTAAATCAAATGGTCTATCTCCACGGGCTGCCCTGGGCTTGGCACAGCCCGAGCAGGGGGGAGAGGCTGCCAGCCCTGTGGCTGCCTGACAAAGTGGGGTCTGTTAGCACAGAGTAAGTCCCTGCAACAACAATCTGCTCCCAGAGCCAGCAGGGCTGTGCCTGCTGTCATTCCCACCACGGCAGGGGTCACGGGGATTCCTGCTCCTCCTCTCTGCAGCCAAAATCAGGAATCACTGAGACTCGTGGACATTCCTGGAGGGAAAAGAAAAANTAGAGAAGCTTTTTATTTTATCTTCATCCTCAGCCAGGGAGGGGAAGGAGAAGGGCTCACAGAGTTGTGGAACATGCTGAGTTCGAAGGGACCCACAAGGCACATCCAGTCCAACCCTGAGCCCTGCACGGGACCATCCCCAGGAGTCACTCCCTGTGCCTGAGGGTGGAGAGGCAGCCTCGGGCTGTGTGTGGCACCAGGTGAGGGGCTTTGCCAGGGAGTCCTCAGCCCTGGGCTGGTGGGGGCACCGTGTGCCAGAGCTGGGTGGGAGGTGGGAGCCCCACTGTGGGTGCTGGGGGCCCTGGGAGGGGCAGGCTGGGTGGTGCTCTGGGGATGCACTGACTGATGATCTCAAGTGGAAAGAAGATGATGACAAATTGCTTGAACGATCCCCAGAGTTTGAGGAGAAGGGGCTGCTTCGCCTCTCTCTGCTTGGGTTTGCTCTGTGATCCTCTAAATAAGCTCTCGTGGTGTAATATCTCCCCAAGTCATAATATCTTTCTAATAATTTAATTTATTACCTTGTTTATTTTCATTTATGGTTTAACAGACCAGCTGGCAATTAGGCCCTTAATTATGCTGTTATGCAAAATAGCTCCATTTATTTTTATAACATTGGCTGCAGCATAAGCTGTGTTTGTTTTTAATTGTGAACTCAGCCACGGCAACACCCCACAGTGATCCACGAGTCCCAGCTGGGAATGCTGCTCAGCTGGGCTGGGCAAGGTGCAGCAGGGCTGGAGAGGTTACAGGGCTGGAGTCTCTGTCAGCACCCATGACACACACTGGGGATGGATCCAGCCCCAACCCCCTGGGAGTGCTGCTTGGCCTCCTCTTCCCTTTGGGATTCCTCACCAGGGCAGAGCACAGGCTGACATCCCACGACAGCACAGGGCTCCACCAGTTCCCTTTGGGGTGGCTCACTGGGCTCACTGGGGTGTGACCCAAGGGAAGGGCTGGAGCTGGGGCAGGGCAGGTGGGATCTCAGGAGAAGACCTGAGGGTGATGGGCACTGACCAGGCTCCCCAGGGCAGTGGGCACAGCCCCGAGGCTGCCAGAGCTCCAGGAGCCTTTGGATGATCCTCTCAGGGACAGGGTGGGATTCTTGGGGTGTCTGTGCATGGCCAGGGGTTGGACCCCTTGATCCCTGTGGGTCCCTTCCAGCTCAGGATAATCTATGATTCTAATTTATCTCTCTAATAGCTTTGATTTTTCTCCCTTTTTGTTTGTTTGGTTTTTTGTTGTTGTTGTTGGTTTTTTGTTTGTTTGTTTGTGGTTTTTTTGTTGGTTTGTTTTTGTTTGGTTGGTTTTTTGTTTGGTTGGTTGTTTTTTGTTTGGGGTTTTTTTTGTTTTGTTTTGGGTTTTTTTGGTTGGTTGGTTTTTTGTTGTTGTTGTGGTTTGGTATTTGGGGGGGGTGTTTTGTTTTGTTTGGGTTTTTTTGGGGGGGGGTGGGTTATTGGGGTTTTTTTGTTTGGTTTGGTTTGGTTTGGGGTTTTTTGTGTGTGTTTTTTGTGTTTTTTAACGATTCAAAGGGGCTTCTTTGCCCTGGCTTCCAGAAACTCGGGGTGAGAACTCCCTGAGGTCTCCAGCTGTGGGTGGCTGTTGCCATCCCAGCTCTGCTCTTGCCAACCCCTCTGAGATGTGTGAGGACACAGCAAAGGCTCTGCCACCGCAGGAGCCGCAGAGAGAGGGTGGGACTCGCAGTGGCTCCAAATGTTTAAATCTGCACTGGCCAGAAGACACTGGCTCTGCAAAACAAGAATCATAATAAATCACAAGACTGAGGGGGCTGCAAAGAGCAGGAGGAACTACGAGAGCCTGGCTTTCCACAGCTGTCCTCGCCCCGTGGGCTCCGGCGCAGGACGCCTTATCTTCCCAGGCAGGGACCGAGCGGACGTGAGTTCAGCCTTTGGCAGGGTCACAGCCCTCCTGAGCCATCCCAGGCAGGGTGGGCTGCTCTGTAAATGTGCTCCTGCAAGGCAGGAATATGGACCCTCCTTCCCCTGTCCCATCCCAGCCCCTGGAATTATCCTTCCCGTGCCAGAACGCAGCGTCCGGAGAGGGGCTGCGCTGGGAGGGCAGCGGGTGCTGCAGAGTCCTGGGGGGTTAGGAGGGGGGATTTAGAGAGGGGGTGTTTAGGCAGGCAAGTTGAGGCAGGAGGGGTTTAGGGAGGCGAATTTTAGGCAGACGGGTTTAGGCAGAGGGGTTTAGGCAGTAAAGTTGTAGATGGTGGGGTTTTATACAGAGGGGTTTAGGCAGGGGGGGATTTAGGCTGCGAAGTTTTAGGCAGGAGGGTTTTAGGCCAGGGGGGGTTTAGGCTGTAGAGTTTTAGGCTGTAGAGTTTTAGGCTGTGGGGTTTTAGTCTGTGGAGTTTTAAGCAGTGAGGTTTTAGGCAGGGGTTTTAGGCAGGGGGATTTTTGGCTGGGAGGCTTTAGGCAGTGGAGTTTTAGGCAGGGGGGTTAGGCTGTGGTGTTTTAGGCAGGGGGGTTTTAAGCAGTGGGGTGTTTTCTCCTGCTCCAAGGTAGGTAATAATTACATCGTCTGCCTTAAAACGCAGCTACTTTTGAGCCCCTGTTCTCTCTTCCCAAGGCCTGGATGCCAAACAACCATAGCAGCAGAAATGACTCTGGGATGGTTATTTTTATCTAATTCACTGGAAAGTGATACCTGGAGCTTGACTTGTTCCCTCCATCTGAGCACTGATGGAAACACAATGTCCTGCTCCTCCTCCCCACTGCTCCATCTGTGAACAAAACATGACAGAGGCAGAAAAAGGAGCTTCCAAGAACACTAAGGCAAATTAAATAAAAAAGCCATTTTATGAAAAGAAATTAGTAAATATTTTTTTCAGAATCTGTTTTTAAAACCCAACCCAACAGAAATCCAACCCTTTCAAGCTGAGCTTCAGTGCTGGTTGCATGTCCTAGTGCTGTAGTTTTGCTCCCAAGGAGCCTGTCAATCCCTCCTGGAAATAACTGGAGACGTGTGTGAATTAACACACAGGCACACAAAAATGCAGACAGCAAGAAGAAGTCATTCCACAGTCTAGCCTTGTTAAAGAACACAGTCACCTTCCAGCAGCAAACCTTCCCCCCTCAGCCTCTCCAGCCAGAGGAATTTCTTTCACCTCCTCAGAAGCTGCTTATTAAAGCTGGGCTGGTGCTGGTTCCCAGGTATTAGAACAGCAGCAAAGCTTAACTAATCTATATTTTTACTGCAGTAATTAAACTGTGCACTTGCTAGTAAAAAGGTAACACTTTAAATTAAGGCCCCATTTCTAAATGCTGTATTAATATTTATGAAATGATTACTGCATACAGACACATTCTTGAAGGACTTATTGAATGTGGGTTATAAAACTGAATTGTAATAAACCCTTAATGGCTCTGCTCTGGTGAGCTACAAGTTTTTCAACCCTACGAGCGGTGTCTTCTCAAAATGAGAGGGAAACACTCTTCCCAACTGCCCCACCCTGAGCCCCCAGAAGTTTTGTCTCTGTTGTTTGACTGCTGGTCCTGGCCCAAGTCCTTCTGCTCAACCATCTACCCATGAGGTGGGATTTCATTCCTGGGGTGTCTCTCGTGCTCTCCAGGCCCTCTGGAAAGGTCTGGAGTCTCCTGTGAAGTCCCAGGGATCATATGACCTCCTAAACCATACCTGCCATCCCACACACAGACCTGGGCTACCTCAGGGCTCTCTGAGAGCCACAGACATCCATGTGTTGGCAACCAAGTCCTGCCCTCAGCATCTGGACCCCCCCGGGGGACAAGGCTCCTTCCCTAGTGAGAATCTATCCCTCTCTCCAAGGCATTTTGACATCTGCTTGGAAACTCCACGTGATCTGGAGCTTCAGGGAGCACTGGCAGAGGGAGCAGAGTGAGGTCACCCCCCCAAAAATCAGCCTCTCATCAGCTCATCTTGAGGCAGACACAGAAGAGAGCGATGGCTGTTCTGTGAGCAGCAGGGAAAGGACTCAGCCGCTGTATTTTCTTCCTGAAGGAACTCCCCACTGTGCCAAGGCACTGGTGCTTAGGCTGCTTTTTGGTGAGCTGGAGACCCAACTCTTCAACTCCTTCACCCTGAGCTGTTCTTTTCAAATTGCAGCTTTTGCTCTGGAATAAATACTGTTTGGATAATCCATCCAAAAGTGTTTTGCAGGGGGCTGGACCCAAGGGGAGCATTTGCAGCAAAACTTTTGCCTTTTGTTGCTATTTTTTTTAAATCTTTTTGAGAGTTGCAGCAGTTTGTGCTGCAGTTTGATCATGGTGCTCCTGCCTCCTGCCTTCCCTCTTCATCCAGCTCCTAGAAGAGCACATGGGAGGTCCCAAATGTGCAAAAACTGAATGTCTATAAAATATTCTGCATCATGAATAGCTCAGTGTAAGTCAGTGGGACTTCTCCTGCATAAAAATATTCCCGTGCAGAAGTGCTTGACAGTTTTAGCAGAAGTGATTAACCTCTTTTAATTAAAGCCTGGAAAAAGAAATTCAGCACAGCTTACAGGGAGCATAAAAACTGGGATAAGCTCAGGGAGAAAAAAGCCCTTTCCATGAAGCAGCTCCTCGAAGCAAAGGCCACCTCCAGCCCAAACATGGAACATCCTGAAGGGCCAAAATGCAAAGGGGCTGTGCTCAAAGTGACCTAACCTAAAGCTTAGACTTTATGCTCCAGTTACATAGCAACGTTTGTTATGTAGAATAACAGAATTCCAAATGACACAATAAAAAAAGAATTATCTGTGATTAGAACTAAACTATTGAAATGTCTCCAGCTGGAGCCAAAATTTGGAAGGGAGGGGAAAAGAGGAGTTTATTATTTCAGTAGCTGCAGTGAAAATCCCCTCTGGGTGCTCTGCAAACCACCCTCTGCTCTTTGAAACCATCCCCCTCATTGACATGGTAATGGTCTTTGTTGAATTCAAAGACGATTACATCAGAAATGTGTGGCCTCTTGTGGCTTTTCCAAGGCTTATAAAGCACACAAATTATATGAAAATATTGGGTTGAAAAATTAGTAAGCCATAGGAGTTTGTGTTGTTTTAGCCACGCTTTACTGCAGGGAAGGAAAACTGTGGCTCCTCCAGACCTTTGCCCAGTCTTTCAAAGCTACTTTCTTTATTATTTTTCTTTTCTGGTGGGCTCACTTCGGGTATACAGCCTGTATTTTTAAAGGACTTGCACACTGGAGCAGACTTGTCAACGTGCCCTGTATAAAGACCAGTTCTCTGAGCTGCTCCAGCTCAGTTTCCATGGTATAACCAAGGAGAAAGTCCTGACCCACAACATTTAGTCAGATGAACCCTCCAGAGACGTGGCTGTCTTTGTGGACTCTTGCATCCAAAGACAACTGGGCATGTGGAATGGGAGATCATGGCTGGGGATGGTTTTTTAAAATCATCTTTAATTTGAGGTTCATACACTCAGCAGCACCACTGTGAGAGTGCAGCATGTGTGAGATGGGAAGGGCACGGGTTCCTTCCAGGCCCTGAGAACCCACCCTCAGTCCCAGCAGTGACAGAACTCTGGAGGATTCCAAGGGGACAGAGCCTTTGGAACTGCTGGGAAAGGCCCCTTTTAGCCACCAGCTCCCCTTCCACTGGGCTCTCTCAGGACAAGCTCCCCTTTCTAAGACTCTGCCTGATGGAACAGTCACTGCTGATTCTTTAATTCTCCAAAATGTCATGGTGCTGCTCCAAAGAGCAGCTTCCAGGGTGGGGCTGATACAACAGTGCTGCTCCAGGTTATTGACACAGCTTATCAGGAGCTCCAGCACAAGTTCTGCTTCCCAAGAGGTTCCCGTGTGTGCAGGCAAATGGTCCACCCCACAGAAGCCAACAGACAAGGCTGGTGAAGAGGAAGGGCTGGAAGTTAAATGTATTTATCTGGTCAGCTTGGAGTCCTGGGAGAGTTCAAGTTCCAGGGCTGATTTCCAGTGTGGAAGATCACGACGGTCCACTTGGAGCAGGGAGGCTTCTTGATGTCTCCAGGAAGTTGTTGAGATTTGGGGGATGTCTGAAAGCTGCAATGTGCTCTAGGATGATCCTGCTTGAGCAGGGAAGTTGGACCACATCACCCACTGTGGTGGGTTCATCCTGACCCATCCTGTGATCCCGTGAGAGGAGAAGAAGGCAGGAGAGAAAACACCTTCCCCTTCTGTCTGAGAGCACAGAGATCACAGACACAGGGCACAGAAGCAATAATGGCATTCCATGCTCTTCAAAACGATAAAAAAGATGTCCTGGAGATCATGTTGTTGAGGCGGGAGGATCTCAAATAGGTCAACTGCTCTCTCTGCTGCAGCTCCCACCACCCAGCCAGGGGAGGGGGTTGGCTTTGGGCTGGATGTGCTCCCCAGCCCTGGCCATGGTCCTGTGAGCAGCTGAGTCGAGGGGAGGCCACGGGACTCTGCAGCTGGAGGCTGAGGGAAGGGCAGGATCTTCCCTTTCAGCAGCACTAGACTAAGATCAGCTTGGGCCCAACCATGAAATCATATCCTGTGACTGAACTGATGTACTTGTGGCAGGGTCCTTCTCCCAAAAGCAGCATTTCCAAAGCAGCTCAAGTTTCACCATCTCCCAGAGCATCTGGAGTCACCAACCACCACAATCATTTGGATCTTTGCACTTGGGGGAGACAGATGAGCTCCACTGAGCGCAGCCAGAGCTGCTGACACGGGGGTTGTCCCCCAGCAACTACAGCTGGAGGAGCGTTTGCCTTCTCCTCCCTTCCCAGCGTGGCACCTTCAGGAGGACACGGCTTTTCTTGTGCAAGCCTTGCTGCAAAGCAGTGACCTGCAAGGCAGAGCAGCCTGGCTGTGGTTTTCATCCTGGCATTGATGGAAAGAGGGAGGCTGGAGAGCACAGGGACACTGCAAAGTCCTTCCAGGCTGTGCTTTCTCTGCAGAAAGGGTTCAGTGGGCCAGCAGGACCCATCCCTGCCACATCTGTCACACTCCCAGCCCTCCTCCCCTCTGGGTCAGCTCCGAAAGTGGAACCACGAGTCAGAAACAAACCCAGGGATAGGAAGAACTACCAAATCCAAAGGAAGAACAAGTTGTTTGGGGCTCTCTGACAGCTCCAGGCAGGGCACAGCCCGTGGCAGGGGGGCTGAGCCCTCTCCGTGGTGGCACCACAACATCTGTCCCCTCCAGGCTGCTCAGTGCCAGCCTGCTGAGGGAAGTGGCAGTGCCAGGGATTAGCTTTTCATCTGGGCTTTATTTCTAAACACAGGAGCACCTCCTGGGAGCTGTCCTGTGTGCAGGGAGCAGATGCCTCCAGGAGCTGGACAGTGTGTTTGGGCTGCCGGTTTGGTGGGTGTGAGGGCAGGAGGGGCCGAGGGGAGGTGGCTGTTCCCTCCGTGCCTGCCTGGCACTGCCGCACGAGCTACACACACGTGATTAATTGCCCCATCGCTCAAACAGCTCTTTTTATTCTGGCCACTCACAATATTATTATTATGAGCTACTGTTTTTCCAAAGCCAATTATTGGAGGATTAAAACACAGCATCTGCTCTTGTCTGTGTGTAGATGCATAAATAAAGAACCCGTAATCAAATAAAAGAAATACACTGGATTTTCTCTTTTCTTTATTTCCACACCCCCCCACCCCTTCCAGCCTTTCACGTCCATATATAAAAGCTCTTGAAGGAAAAGACTTGGACTTGAAAAAGCAATGGGAGAAAAGTTTGTAAGGGGAAAAATCAGTGGGACCCTGCAGAACAAACATGTGTAAAGGCTTTGTTTCAAAGTGGATGAATGCAAAAGCCTGCTGGGGATAATTTTTAGGCTTTGCCTATTTTTAAAGGGTTGAGGATCAGGAGTAAAGTGAGAAAACAATTCTCTGTAGGAAGCTGTAGCAGACTAAATGGAGCTTGTTGTTGTTGGCAGAGGCCTTGATGCTGAGGGCAGCAGCATCGTTCCTGAGGCTGGAGCAGCAGAGGTTTAAATAAATAAGGAGCGATCCATGAACCAAGATAAAATGAGATCTGGCTGTGCAGGGTCCTCCTGTCCTCTGGAGCAGGGAGGGTTGGCAGGGTGTGAGTCCAGGGAGATGAATGGGGGTTATCAGATAGGAGGGAGAGAGGAGAGAGCTGTTTCTCCTGGTCAGGGCATTATGAATTAGTCACAGTCTCGGTGAGGAATGGGGAGTTTATCTGTCCATCTCCTGCACGGAGGCACAGGCACACACTGCCCCAAAGAGAGAATAGGGAATGACAAAATCAGGAAGCTCTGGGCTCTGCTCAGAGCTCGGATCTGCAGCTCCCCTTGCTGAGGGACGCCTTTCCACTTGGTTCCAGTGCTTTAGGCTCGGGGAGAAAACCCCAAGTCCCTTCTGTCTGGCCTTGCTCGGTAGCAAACATATAAAAGTGTGGGGATTACTGCTGGCTGAGGCCAGCATTAGCACAGGATTTGGCCCAGCATCTCACATGCAGCTCAGCAATATTAGCAACAATAAAAAGCCCCATTAAATACCTGCAGAACCAGTAGCCTGCAAGAGCGTGCACAGGGTCGGCTCTTGCCTCGCCATCTGTCCAGGAAATATCTGAGAAACACAGTCCCCAAATGTGCCCCTCAGCCCAGCAGAGGTTGGGGGTGTCAAGGCCAGCAGATAAGAGTGTAATGAATCACAGAATCACAACCAAACCGTGCAAAGAAACACTTTTGCAGAGCGTGTTTGCTGGATCACCCTCCCAGTGCCAGGCACAGCCCATGGGAATGCAGCTGTGGACACAATTCCCAGCAGAGCAAGAACGAGGGGCAGGGACAACCTGCTGCTGCTCTGGGCTGAGCATCTGCAACAGTTCCACTGCGCTATCTCCAGGCAAACAGGGACAGACCATCCCTGGGATCATAATTTTCCCTCTTCTTAAGGAAAATACTGGCTCTTAGTTAAGGATCTGGTTGGTAGGTGTGGAGGTTAAGCAGAAAAATAAATGGGTTTGATGCATCGAGTGTGAATTTCATTTGGATGAGGTTTTGCACCCATTTGGCATTTAGAAATTAAAAATAGGCCTCTACATTTTCAGATTGGGGAACATTCTCTAAATTGTCTTTTCCAAGAGTAAAGTCTGGGGAGGGGGACAATAGAATTAAGAAAAGAATTCTTCTTATCCTGGTTTCCTCCTCCAGGCTTTGACACTGAAAATACATTTTGAAACAGTAAGTAGAGATAAAATAGCAAAGAATGGCAGTTCCCTGTCCTTTTTTGTTCCATTTTGGCAGGTCTTTTGCTTTGTTTCATTTTAATTTATCCAGCAATATTTCAAATAGAATCCAAAATGATACTTTTAGTGAAAGCATCTGCTCAAGGGCACTGTTCCTCATGGTTCTCCTTCCCAGGGCTGCCTCTGCTGCTCCACCCAGGGCCACCAGTGCTGCAGCAGGACCAGGAGCTCCCACCAGTGCCAGGGTCTCCAAAGCCCCTCAACCATTCCAGCTCTACTGTCTACATGACACATTTCAGGTTGTACCAATCACTAAGTTCAATAAACCAGTTACAGGTGAAAGGCACCCCAAAAATCCTCCTTTGCCTCCCAGGTCAGCCAAGAACCAGTTCTGTGGCCAACAGGAACAGATCCATTTGGGGATGCCAAAATTAGTCACCAGTGTCCTGAGAGCACCAGAGTGGGACAGGACCTTTCCTCTTTCCCTTTTTTTATTTTTTTTCCCCAAATAGTTCCTGTGAATTTTAAAATTGGGCATTTTGCACCATAATCAGGAAGGGTTTGGACAACGTTCTCAGGGACAGGGTGGGATTGTTGGGGTGTCTGTGCAGGGCCATGGCTTGGACTTGTGGGTTATACAGATGTATTTATATATGTGTATTTTGTGATCCTCTCATCAAACCCCACTGCCACCCCCTGATTGCTGCAGCCAGAAGCAGCAGAACCCAGGGCTGGTGGAATACTGGGGATCAAAGAACCCAGAGCCTGTTTGTAATTGCTCTGTGTAAATAAGAGCAGCATTTGTGCACTCAGGGCTGGATAAAGAAGCTTTGGTTCAGCAGGAAAGGAGGACTATTTTTACAGAAGCCAGTGAGGGAGGCTGGAGCCACCTTTTGGGATGATTACAATGGACAAAAAAAGTCAAGCCTGGAACTCTTTAATTCGGGGGTCATGGTGAGTTGGTGAGGTGGGAAGATAGTCTTTTTATGGGTTTAATCAGATGGATGGGATTTGTGGGCATTGCTCATTGAATGGAGAAAGCTGAGGAAGCTCCCTGCTCTGCCCTGGAGTTCCCCATTCCTTGTCTCTTTGTGGTGGGGGCAGAAAAAAGGCAGCTCTATAGGCTGGGAGGGCAAACAGGACTTGAGAAACTTACAGGGATTAAAAAAAGAAAAAGTGCTTCGTTTTGGAGGGAACCTTCAGTCTCTCCTGGATTTTGCTGCCCATCTCAATCAGCTCCAGATCTGTTTCTCTGCCCTGAGGGAAATAAAGATTAGCAATGGCCTGGTGGGAGAAGCTCATCAGGACTTCTACAAGGATGCTCAGGATATCACAGTACCCAGAGCAATCCTGAAAAAGCATGTCCTGGGAATGGAGTTTAGTAAATTTTAGTCATTTCCTCAGCTTGGCCTTTCCCTTTGAAGCTCCTTTTGAAAGCCAGGTGGTGAATCCTGCAATCCTGAACCCTGCACCACAAGACACCTCATTTCTCCCGTGGCACTGATGGTCAGAGACAGTCCAAGAGACAGGAGAAGGCAGCAGCAAAGCCCCCAGAATCTCAGATCCAAGCAGCACACCCAGCAAGGTGCAAATTTTAGTTAAACTTGGCCACTGCAGGTAGCTGTGCAGACCTTCTCCCCAGGGGTTTTCACCACTCGCTTCCCCACACAGCAGAGAGCAAAAACCAGGACAGAATGGGAAAAACAACCCCCAACCCCAAACCTGCACGTGGGTGAGCCGAGGAGTTTTTGGGGTGTTCCTTTCCAGGGTGGTTTGTTTTGTTTGTGGCAGAGGGAATTCCAAACAAGCCAGGTGGTGAGGAGCAGCCCCAACCTGCAGCTTCCATGATGTCACTGAGAAGCCACCAGGGTGGAAATATCCCCCTGCACACACCCCACAGTCAGGGGGCAAACGTGTCGGGCTCACGTAGGAGCCACGGCTGAACAGCACATTAGTTACGGTCCAAAAACACCATCTACAAATATTTTCTATATCATAATTATACAAAATGAGTGGAAATTTCTCCCCCCCTTCCCCAAGTCCCAAAAACACAGCCCATTATGAGCACAGCCCCACGCTGCCAAGTCCACAGGAACATAAATAACATGGAAGTCTTTCTGAGCTCTGGAGTAGCTGGAGAGTGGAAAAATGATTGAGGGACAAGTGGGTTTTAAAATCCCCCCGGGGCTCATAACTTACCTGTTTGTTGCAAGAAGAGCTGCAACTGCCAGAAGGAAAGGAGCTCCTGGGGTTGCCATCATGTTGTGTTCCCAGAGATGATTTCAAAATAAAGAGGGATTGGATCTCTGCTTGGCTCCTTGGTGGATGCACACAGGGACTACCCGAGGGAGGGCGTGGGGGCTCCTGCACAGGATGCTCTGGGCTCAGGGTGTGGGGAGCACGAAGGGCTGGCTCACAGCTCAGCCCCACCAGCACCTGCAGCAAGGTGGAATCTTCAGAGCTGGGAAAAAAACAGCTCCCTGGGCAAGAAACCAGCTCCCTTTGGCCTCGGGAGATGCTAAAAAATGAGAATAGTCCATGATGAGAGAAAATGTGTTGAGAAACCCAGTGGGGAATGAGCACAGCACTGGTCCAGCTGGGGAGGACAGAACCAGGCAGGCAACCCCACAAGCAGCTCTGGCTTCAGCTCCCAGGGGGGATGAAAATGAGCCTCTTCTGCTGCAGAAAACACCTCAGTCAAAAGAGAACCTCTCAGGGCATTTGTAACTGACTGCTAAAAACGGGAGGGAAAATTTGGGAAAGTCATCAGGGTAGGTAATAATGGACCTCACACTGCTAAAAGTGACAGGGGAAGGGAAGGGAAGGGAAGGGAAGGGAAGGGAAGGGAAGGGAAGGGAAGGGGCTTCATGTGAATCCTCCCAGGAGTGTGAAGTCAGTGTTGGTGGGGAGCAGTTTTGCAGCAGGAGAAAGGAGGAGGGTGAACAGTTATTTGACAGCCCATTCCTTTCCCTCTGTGGAGGTGAGTGATCCCAATGGAGCTGTGCAACCACACACAGGGACTTCTTTCTACCAGAAATAATGGTCACCAGCAGAGAGGTGACACACGGGGACTGTGGGCAGGTGGGCTGAGAGCTGGTACCAGCCTGGCATGGAACCAGCTGCTGATGCTGAAGCTCCAAGCAGAGGTGTGGGCTTCTCCTGCCCTGTGCCCATTCCACAGCTCTCACAGGACTCTGCACCTCCCCTGCATCTCCCCCCTGTGTGTTTGCCACTCAGGTGCCACCCAGAGCTGTGCCACTGAGCTGGTTCTCTGTTGTGGGCAGGTCAGTGGCAGGACAATGACCCTGCTGAGAGCACTGCCATGGGCTGTGGGGGCAGGAAAGGCAGCACTGACATGCCGGGTCCAAATCCCACCTCTGCTCAGTTCCCGTGGGATTTGAGTGACTAAACCTCTCTGGTTTTCAGTTCATCCTCTCTACAGACAGCAAAGCAGTTCCCTCTACACAGAGCTCACTTGGAGAAATCCTTTAAAAGTTCCAAGGCTTTGTTGAGACTTTTTTCCTAACAATAAATAGTTACTTAAGACCAGATTGGTTTGTAGCCCTGTAGGGCTGACATCCAGCACAGAACACATCTCTGCAGAGTTGGAACAAACGTAAAATGATATTTTTCAAAGCTAGCCCAGGTGCCAGGCCCAGGTTATGCAATGTAGGTAATATGGGTGATGATGAGTGACACTGTAATTGCAGAGGATCCCTGGTTGTGAAAGAGACCTTCGAGTTTTGCTGAAGAAAAAAATGATCCCAGGAAAACAAAACAGAACAACTTGACAATTTAGCCACCTTCTTCCTGAGATTCCAGGAATAAAAAACATTCCAGATCAGCTGCCATGGTATTAACAGAGAACATCAGGACCTGACTGAACATTTAAAGTACGATCCTGTTTTCTCCCAGCTGCACTTAACTCTACTGCCATTATAAACCATCACCTGCAGACCTCTCCTGTCCAAGGAACTTTCATCTGGCACCAGGGGAAGCTGTAAAACAAGTTCCTGCATCATTTGCAGAGCCCAGGTGTCTGCAGTTCCCACTGCCTGGTCCCCTCCAACCCCCAGCCCCTTTCAGCTGACTTGCTTCATACCTGCCCAGATGGCAGTGATGATATTCCCTTCATCATCTCCACATCGTTGTGCCAATTAAGTGAAAGACTCACCAGATTCTCATCTAATGAACAAAACTAATGAGTGACAACAGATCATTAAGAAAGCTGAGGCACCAGGGAGGGGAATCCAGAGCCAGCTGAGGGCTCCTCAGCAGCTCAACGTTCGGAATGTACTGCAAAAGAACTCAGCAGAGGCAAGTTCTGAACGTGTGGCAGAGACCACGTGGTCCTCAGGCTCCTGGGTGAGACCTGCTTTGGGGAAAGACTGCATTTCATTGAACTTCAGTCCTCACCTCCCTGTGGAAGGTCCACATCTGTCTAACTGGTGCAGCCAAAGATCAGCAGCTCGTGGCACTCAGACCTGTTGTGGTGGCAGATGGCAGAGAGATGCCAAAGCCTGGTGAGCTCCTCTCCCACCTGCATCCAAAACACACTGGAAGCCTGAAACCTCTTTTTGGTATGGATAAAAATCTAATTTCAGCCTCCAAACTCTCCTAGAAGCACATCAGCCTCTTGGGTTGTCCTGGCTATGGCACTGCCCTGGAGCCTGTGCTCCTGCTCAGCGTGGCTCTGCCTTCTCCAAGGCAGGGGCATTTGGGGTTGGAAACGCTGCTGAGAGGGCAAACAGGAAGCAGGAAGGACTTTTTCACAAATGCAAGAATCTGAAGGGAGTGCAGTTTCCATTTTTTTGGATCCAAGCCATGAATTAGTTTTGCAACAACAGCAAGATACGAGTGGTGAGGTCAAGAGAAAAGCAAACATGTCGTGGCCACAGAGAGTGACTTTTCAAATGGCCTGGTGGAACTGTGAGTCACTGAAGGAGCTCCACGCAGCCAGGACGCCTAGAAAAATAAAGAGAGATGCTGAACAGTCCCTGCAGTGCAGCTGTGTTACTGACAGATGGGATTAAGGGGTAGGACTGCTCCAAGTGGGGTATTTTTTTTGTAAGCATGTTGCCTTTGTTTATTGTAATTTTGATTTTTAGTTAATTCTGCAGAGGCATTTGGGGATCTCTTCCCCTGGAGCACACAACTGGATGTTTGTTCTGGGTTCTCCTACTGCTGCTGTTCGATTTGGGCATGTTGCTGGGATGCAGCAGGGCCCTGGTGAGGTTGCAGCTCAGCAGCAGCTCCCAGGGAGAGGAGCAGCAGAAGGGGAGAATTTGTGACCTTTTGCAGGGCCAGAGGTTTGCAGAAGGAAAAGCACCATCAAGGCTCTCAGCCCAGCAGCAGTGATGACCTGCAGACTCACAGGGGCCATACCCTGCCGGGGGAGAACCTTCTGGGTGCACAGACAGGCTCGGGGGGCTGAAATTCCTGGGCTGATGGATCTGAAAATCCAAAACTTTTGTTTGCTCAGTGAAACCAAAACCTGAACTTTTGGTTCTGCAGAGCTCTCCACCAAAAAAAGGTGACCAGTTCCTGGGGGTGTTTCTGCACAGACTCCTTAACCCTGCACTCCTTCCCAGGCTCTGTGATTTGATATCCAGCAACACAACGAGAGGACTTTAATGCACAAATAAATGTCTTTGCTCAGACTGGACTTGGACTTAACAAACCTGGAGAGGAAAAAGTGACCAGAAGCCAAAGAAGAACCTTCCCCATCTCTTCCCTCTTCCTTATCTCACCCTCCAGCTGCACCAAAGCTTCCCCCTGCCCAGGTTTTCTGGGGGGTTGGGTTGAATTAGATCACACCCAGTGTGGGGAGGCTGCTGGATTTCAGGGGTGCAGCTGAACCTCTGACCTGCTGGTGGCCAGGGGGCTCCTGCCAGCCCAGTGTGGGCAGCCAGCACCCTCAGGGGGGCAGGGAGGTTGCCAGGGGCACTCCTTGGTGTCCCAGGCAAATCCCTGCCCTCCTGCCAGTGCTTGTGGCTGGCAAATCCCAGCGTGAGCTTATCAAACACTGGGAGACAATCGAGGGCTCCTGCAGAGGGGAGAGGAGGAGGAACAGGACCAGACAGGCCATGGCATTCCTGGGCTGGTTTCATTGCCCAGGGCAGAGGGAGGTCCGTGTTCCACGGGGGATTTCTCGGGCAGAACTGGCAGGGTGAGCTCAGAGGCAGCTCTGGAGGGGAGTGAGGGTCCCTCTGATGGGAGGGGGACCCCCAGCCAGGGTCCTCCTGCTGTGACAGGATGCAGAAGACTGCACTGCATCCCATCCAGCAGCAGTGGAGACAGGGAGGAAAGGGCTTTTTCATCCCCATATTCCATGAACTCACTGAATTTGAGATTTTTTTCCCCAGCACTGGCTCTTTACCAAGGCTCCTGAAAAGATGCAGTAATGTTTTTTCATCCTGTTCAAAACATACCTTGAGATGGGCTCATTTTTTAATCCTGACAAGGTCTCTCTGTAGAATTCCCAGGCTCCATTTACTCTGGGGTCAGTCAAACTTTTCCTCTAGAGAAGATGAGGACTTGAGTTACTCCCAGTACCCCAGGGCAGGACTGTGGGTTTATCCCTGCAGAGGATCCACCTCTTTGCACAGACAGTGAAGGTTTTCATGTTCTTTGCCTTCCAGTGGGATGTGAAGTCTGAAGGGGTTTATCTACCTGCTTGATACTCCATGACAAGCAGCAGGACCTAAATCTGGTTTTGTCCAGAGCAGCAGCAGGGAAATTCTGCTTGTTGGAACATCCCCTTGGGCTGTGCCATCCCCCTCCCCAGCTCTGCCCTCACCCTGGGACACGCACTGCTCTCACTGCTGCAGCTCTGAGGAGTTTCTTCAACATTTCTCCTCGTATTTCCAACTGTGAAGACTGTTCTTGGCTCCTGCCCCCTCTCCCAAGCCCAAACAAAATGTTTCTCGATGGTAAGCTGTCATTAGAGTTCAGAGAAGCAGAGAAAGCAGATCTGATTTCATATCCAATTTGCTGTAAAATGAGAGGCAGGGAAGAGAGGAGCCCTTTTTAATTAGAAAAAGGGTTGCTGAGGTACTTTAGCCAGCAGAGTTTCTCTGCAGTGCAAGAGCCTTCATGCGTGTAACCCAGCCCTGATGTTCCAGGGGCTGAAACATTACAAATATTGCTCTCTGCTCTGTCTTGGTTGCTGTTCCTCTCCCAAGTGCTGTGGATCACTGCCCTCCTCCCTCTGGGCAGCACTGAAGGGAGAGAGGAGCTGAGGGCCAGAGCCTCTCCTCCTGTCAGGTGCCAGCTCCTGGAGCACGTGGAGGGTGGGCAGAGGGACTCTTGGTGCCCTCTGGCATCATCTCTGCAGCACATTCCACGTCACACAACAAGCCTCTCAATGAGCCCTTTGCCCCCAGGTCTGCTTGGGTGGGTCCAGATGCAGAACTTTGATGGAGCAAACCAGCAAAGCCCACGGATGGTTTGAAGCATCAAAGGGCTGAATGAATTAAAAAATAAAGAAGGAGCCCAACGTAGCAGAGAACGTTCTGGAAGGATTGATTCCGGAGAGTTTGTGTGACTCTCCAGGACAGGAAGCCCAGTTCAGGTGTCTGAGGCACATCCAACCCCTTCTCTCACTGAGGAGCAGCCACGGGCAGAAGAAGCAGTTGGGTTGCCATGGCCAGAGGTCTCTGCAGGGTCTGTGCCTGTGCAAACACTGGAATGTCCCAGGAGGATTAACCACCCCCTCCAGCAGGGCCAGACTTTGTCCATGCCAGAGCAGGCTGGGGCACCTGGGTCTTGTGTTGTGACATCAGTGTGATGTCAGCTAAGCCTGAGCTTTGCTCACGAAAAAACAAACAAGAAAATGTAGATTTGCAAGAAATCATCGCTCCTAAAGCAGGCTACTCTTTCCTCCCACAAAACTGGGGCTCCATTAATGGAAATATTTATTTGGGTGACTTGCAGATTATGTCTCTGGCCAATTAGCTCCATCTCAATGTTCTATTTCTTGCCTTTGAATCAATAAACAGCTCAAGATTTCCTGGAGTCAGAAAATGAGCGTCAGTGCCAAGAGCTGTGGGTGTATTAAAACCATACCTACAACAATAGTCCTGAGCAGGGAGCTCTGCTAATCACTGCCTCGTTGGGTCGGGTGTCTGACAGAGCAGCTTGAAAGCTGCAGGTCTGTCACCCCCCCAGCAGAGGAAACCACAGCTTACAGAACCCAGGAAAAACATTTCCTAACCTCCAGGTACCCTTTGTTCTCTCTCCCTCCTGCCAAGCACTGCTCCCCAGCACCACATACCTGGGATGCCTTCGCAGTGGGGTTTGATTGGGGGGCTTATAAGGTGGATGGAGATGAGGGAGTCATTATCTGCCATTTATCTCTCATTTAATGGGAGGCAAAATAAAAACCTCACAACAAAACAGGATTTATGTAATTTGGCCAGATTATTTTTTGCTTTCAAAATCAGGCCAGAAGTTCGTGTGTGCCCACGTGCGCTCAGGGACGGTGGGGGTGTTTTGCACGGGAGGAAGGAGGAAAAACCACCCAATATCCAGGTTTGGGATGGAGGGTTCTACAAGGACAACCAAGCTCGGGGGTGACCCTGAGCTGGGGGTTCTCCTGCCGCAGCCAAAATTGGGTTCTAACATGAGCAGCAGCACCACAAAGGAGGTTCAAGGTCTCTTTGTGTCTGTGCTGACAGGTCTGGGCAGCCCAGCCCGGGAAGCTGCTCCAATCTGGGAGCTTTATGGCCACGTTGAGGTGGCTCCTCTCCAGGAGAACTTGGGCCACGTGCCATGGCAATGCAGCTCCAAGGGCTGCGACTGGCTCTGCTCAGGCTGGGACAGTGTGTGGGCACAGCCTCCCCTCTGACTGTGCCTCCTCCAGGCTCAGAAGCTCCAGGGCTCAGTCACACCAGGGCACGTTGTGCACCTCATTCACACAGCCCAGGGAGGAGAACAGTCCCTGCAGGCCAGCAGGATGTTGGGAACAAGCACAGCAGCGTGATCTGAAAGCAGGGTGGAGTGGGAGACTCTTCTCCTGGATCCTTACACGTGGTCCTCCAAAACCACTGCTCTGGAGGATCTGCCTCCTCCAGGCACCTGGCTCCTGCAGGGCTGCTCGGGGCAGAGGCAGTGGTGGGGCAGCTCAGAGGGGCTCCTGGCACCTTGGGCTGGGCTGGGCTGCCTGCAAAGCACCAGGAGATCTCAGCACACCTTCTGAGAGGGCACAAACTGCCTGCAGGTAGAGCTGAGCACACGTGGGGTGAGTGTAAGGACCTGAGCACACCTTAAAGACGGAGCTTCTGCAGGGCAGGGTAGTGACATCTAGCTGAGACCAAACCCCTGAAATGAGGAGTTTTCTTGCAAGGACGGGCTAAGGAAAGTGCAGGTGACCCCAGAAACACAGCAGGTGGGCAACACTGGAGTTTGGCAGCAGAGAAGATGTACCAGAACGAGTCTCCTGTGCCACTGACTCGGGGCTGTCCTGCTTTGTCGTGCCCAGGAAAACAATATTCTTTCAAAAAAACCACAATGCGGAATAAAAAGAAAAGTCAGTGCTCTATGTCTTTCCTTATTTCTTCTAAAGAAACCGGGATTTTTATTTTTTCCCCCAATGGTGGCAGAGGGGAAAGATTCTGTGCAAATTTCTGATACCAAGTCCTGACATATCCAGGCAAATCAAGGAGGATAATAGATGGAAAATGCAGCATATTCCCAGCATGACAACACTGATCAGTTTTCATGGCATTTGAGGTCCATGTCAGGGTGACAGACTCAAATTTAATGTGGAGTGCCACGAATCTTGAACTGTAGGAAAATTGATCAATTTTCTAATATATAACACATGGTTTAGACACTTCTGAGCACGGTAGAAATACACCCTCTGTTCTTGGCTCGGGAAGAATTTGACTACAAATTTCCAATGGATGTTGCTTTTTATTGGGACTGGAGGTGTTCTAGTTGATTTTATGAGTTAATTCACTAAATTATATGTTAAATTAATACCAGTTCATTAATATCACTGGAGTTTAGCAACAATAAACATGTGTCTCAGCACATCTGACAGTGAGTATTACCCCTTAGGAAAGGCAAGGCTTGTGTTTGTGCCATTGAAATCCTACTGAAGGAAACTCACTGCAAAAACCAGTGGAGTTATTCCCCAGCAGCAGGTTAATGGTTAGGAAAAAAATATCAGAATTTAGGATCAAGTGATGCAAATGGAGATGGGAAATCAAATGATTTTTCATCAAGTGGTACAAAGGTCCATTCAAAGAGACAATAGTCCCATTAAAAGATATTTTAAGGTCTAGAGGGATTCACAGAGCACTAACTTACCTCTCAAAAAGAATAATCATCTCATGTGATCAGGAGGGCTGACATTAACCTTGTCTAGAGAGAACAAATTTAAAGATTGAGAGAGTCATCTGCCTCCAGTATCTCAGGTGGCACAGAAGAGCTTTGGGAAGCTCTTTATCTGACCAAACAAGACTTCATGAGCTGTGAGGAGGTGCTTGGGAGCAGATCCTCGGGATTCCAAGAAGAGCAGTGCATGCACCACCCAAAAATTCATCATCACCAGATAACATAAGAACTTTTCCAAGTCAGAGAGTGCTGCAGTTAAATAAACCATTTATTTACACTGCTTTAGGGGCATTTTCATGTTTCACTTTCTTGTACTAGAGTTTGATTTTTATTTTTTTTTAATGAAAACTTATTTGGGACTTTTAAAGAAATGTCAAATTGAAATTTTCAGTAATTTCTCTCTTTTCCAATCTGATATTTCCCATCAACACTTTCAACCGATGTTAAACTGAAAGGATTCTGAACCAGTTAGGCTCAAAAGAGCCATGACCTGTGAACATTTGACCTCTGAAAGATGGGAGTTCTGAGAACATTTAGTGAACATTTGACCTATGAAAGATGGGGGTTCTACATTTCTACTAAGATTCCTGGAGCACCTTATGATAAATAAAATGTTAAACCACTAAGGATCTTTAAGCTTGATAGAGTTAAAAGTTCTGGTCTTCTTCTGTTCTTGTCAACAGCTCTGGAAAGCTCTTTCCATCAGTATTTTATAGAAGGCATAAGTGGTGTCTTCCTGCAAAAACTCCTTCCTCATAATTTGTGAGGCTTTGGGTTGTGTGTGTACTATTTGCTGGCAGAATTGTTTATTAGTGGTTGGGGTTTTTTTGGTGATGTATATTTTTGCTCTGTGTTAAAGAGTCCAGATATTTTTGTGGGTTGTTGTTGTTATTATTATAAATTATTACACTTGGGTGCATAATGTTCATTCTGTTCCAGGCACAATCAATTTGCAGTTTGGATGGGATTAAGGGCAGCTTTGCCTGCAAAGGCAGGTTAGCAGCAAATAAATCGAGCTGGTGCTGTAAGTGATGGCCAAACACTCTCCTGGGCCTGAGCTGCAGTGGGAACACCCCTCGTGGAACACTCTTTGCATCCAGTGTCAAAAATGCCAGCCTGGCCCCACCATTCCAAGGCTAAATTGATCCATATGATTGGAATATTGCCCGGGTAATTTCTGCTTTTTTCCCCAACAATCAGCTTGAAATTCCCATTATCAGGACACTAATGCATGTTGAAGGTTGGTTGGGGCTGACATAGGAAGTGATGTAATAAGGGAACCCTTAATACTCCAACAGGAAACATTTTCCTCGAGGAATAGTCGACTTGAAAACTGCAGATTACAGTTTAATATCAACCAGATTTCTACATTAAACATGATTTCCGAGAACAATTTGATTCCCCTCCCCACTTTTTTTTTTTTCCTGCTCCTTCTCCAAATGATCAAAAGTGCGTCCAACCGCAGGCGGCTCCTGCAATGAGCCCGTGGCTCCTGCAATTCCACCACCAGGCTGGGCAATTGCAGGGGGATGTGGGATCTCCCTGGCAGCCCTCGCCCCTCTCTGCTCCCCTGTGACTCCCCTTGTGCCTCTGGTCCCCCTCCCCGGTGTCACAGAGCCTTCTCCTGTCCCCTCTGCCTCCTTTGAAGGTGTCCCCGGGGCAGCCGCAGCTGATGGAGCAGTGACAGCACAGGGGCAGAGCAATCCTCTGGGGTTTCTGGAGGCAAGTGGCAAATTGCATAATTTCCAGTGCAGGGTGAGGGACACAATGAGGGCAAACAACAGCAGCACAAATATTTCATTTTCTGGGCTGGCTCCTTCACCTGACCTGGGCTATTTGCCTGGATTTGTTTGTGGGCTGGGAGTCCTGCTCATGAGCAGCCACGATGCCAGGCTGGTCACTGAGACAGCAAACAAGACCTTGTCCCTGGCTCCAGGAGCTGCCACCCTGCACCAGCCCAGTGCCAAGGAAGGTGAGTAACATCCCCTTCCCCGCCGTGTTTGGGTGTCTGTGAGATCCCAAGGGGAGGTGTCCTCACTGCTCCCTGCCAAGGTCACTGCCAGGAGGGTCTCCAGGCTCAGCCAAACACAACTCATTCCACCAGCTCCTGCACAAGGCAGGTCAGACCACACCACTGGGAGCAGGACCTGTTTACCAGCTCAGCAAAACTCAGAGGTCTAAATATAACACCTGTGGATATGGTCCTTAAAGGGGGCAGAGAAAAGGGATGGTGAGACCGGGAGGGAAGGTGGTGGAGAAGGTCCCTGCAATAAACCTTCTGACCTGATGCAGTTCTTCTCTGGAACTGCTTAATCCTTTTCCAGAGTCCTGTTTCTGCAAAATAAAACACCTCAAGGAGCCAAACTTTGCAGACCTAAGGAAATCTCTGCACAGGTCCTGCGTGGAAAGGTTATTTATGGAAGCAAAAGGCAACAACAAGGAGAATGTGGCTGGTGGTTTGAGTGGCAGCACCAGTTCTGAGGGGGAAATTCTTAAAACTCACCTGCTGAAAACCCACTTTTTTCCATAGAAATGTCTTCCAAGGTCAGAAAGCACGAGGTGACATCCTGCACTTCACCACTGTGATCCGCTGCTCCACAGACTGGGGAAATGGTGGTGGAGTGGGAGAGGAGAGGCACTGTTTGGACAAGGAGGTTCACTCTCAAGGTGAACTCCCACACTGTGCATCAGGAGGACTTGAAAGGGTTTGACAAAAGAAATACAGGGGAGAGCATCCCCTGAGCTGCCAAGGACACGGAGGATCCACAGGGAAGAGTCTCCCTGTGCTCTGAAATGCAAGTGCTTTGTTCCTTGCCTGGTTTGAAATGGTCTTCTCTGCTCTCCCATGGAAGAATCAAGAATTGTTTGCCAGCCAGAACTGAAATGTAAACCAGGATCCCCCAAGAGCAGAGTGACAATGGACCATTAATGCCCCCGTTTCTGCAGGGATGGGGCACAGGGAGAAGGAGGTCGAACGGCACCGGTGCCTCCCACCGCGGGCAATCACTGTAATGTAAATGGTGACCTTCACACAAAGGCTCCTTGGGAACGTTTACATGGAGACCAGCTCCCTCCCGGGTTGTCTGATAGCACGGCTTTGTTTTCCCAGGCTGCTGTTCCCCCTTGGCACACACTACAAAGCCATCCCGGGGCTCCCAAACGCACGGAGCACAGGCTGGCACTGCCCGTGTGCTGCCAGCAGAGCTGACGGGCAGGCAGGGAAAAGGCTCCTGCCCTGCCAGCTCCTGGGGCTTTGGAATGAACTGCCCTCCCCGTGGAAGGCTCTGGCTTTCTTGGTCAGCAAAATCCTGCTCTGCAGTGAAACCCTCCCACCTGCATCTCCCTTTGGCTGAGCAGCCCGTGTGAGGCTCCGGCGCTGCCCTGTGCCACCCCACTCTGTCCTGGGGCTGCCCCGCAGGGTGTGATCGTGGGGCACAGCCGGGGGGAGGGCAGTGAGGAACCTGGGATGGAAAGGTGTGTTGGCAGAGGGAGCCCCGGGCCGGGTGTGTTGTGGTGCCCTGGAAAGGGAGCGGCCACTCTGCGCTGACTCCTGGCCACAAAACAGGGACCTTTGGGGTCAGTGGCTCCATCCCCAGCCACTGCTGCAGGTGTCAGTCCTTCTCAAAGGTGCAGGAACACAGGAGTCAGTGAGAAAGGAAGGGAAAGGGGCTACTGGGAATGGTATGTTTTAACTACTTGGTTTGAGGCAGCATCTGCTGAGATTCACCTGTGATTTGGCCTTTACCAGTGATGGGATAAAGTCACTTCAGTCGTTTACAACTCAAGATTTATTTTGACATTCTCATCAAAGTGTGTATCCTGACCCCAAATCATGGAATCACAGAATGGTTTGGGTTGGAAGGGACCTTAAAGATCTTGTTCCAACCCCCTGCCATGGGCGGGGACACCTTCCACTAGACATGGGATAGTTTATGATACATGAGAATGTTCCTGCCCCTGCTCCTCTCCAATTTAATCCCAAATCTGAAGGCTGAGTGCATGTTCTGACCCCTCAGTGCAAGGGTTTGATGGCCTCTTGCAGCTGCAGGAATGAAACTGGGATTCATAGACAGAAATGAGAGTTGTCACAGCTCCAAGGATCCCAATCCCATATTTTGGACAGAGATCAGACTCCCACTAGAGCCTGAAGAGGTGGCTGACACGCTCTTGGTTTTCCCTCTCCCAGCCCCAGCCTGTTCTGCTCCGGGTTTGGGTCTGTGGCTCTCCCTTCATGGGGTGTCAGGTGATGAGCATCCCTGGGACAGGGGACAGACCAGGGCCCAAACCTTGCAGGAGTGTCTTTATCCTTGTCCTGGCAACAACGTGTTTGTTAATTCAGCTAATTAGAGCCTGTTGCCAGAAGCAGCCCTGAGTGGTGCAGCCTGGCTGGGGGCTCTGTGTGTCTGGGTTCACACAAGCTGGGCAGTTCCTGTGTGTCTGAGCTGAGTCTCTCCCCACACTGAGCATTTCTTGAGCAAACACAAACCTCAGGAGAGGAGAGTTTTTGTTTTGGCTTGGTTTATCCCCCTCCCTATCCCCAGAACCTCCAGATAAAATTAAAAAGGCCAGGATGTAAAATCTCACCTTTTGGCTCTATTTTACCCAGATACCACCAAAAATAGTGGGGTGAGCTCCTCATGGCCACAACTGGCACCATTCCAGCAACAGCCTTTGGACCCTGCAAATCCACCAAGTGACAATTTGGTTCCATAAGGAACTTCAGCCCAAATGCTCTGTGGCACGTGTTGGTGCCTTTCTGGAACCATTTAGAGCTTCTGCAGTCTCATTTACTACCACTTTCTCTAAAGCTGTTTCCAAGAGAGCTGTAAATGTTCACTCTTGCTACAGGCACTGAGCATAAAATAGGAAAAAAAGAAGGAAGGAAGACAGACAATAACTGTCCCAAAGGCCAGGGAGAAGACTAATGGCATAATAAATGGAAATTATAAAATCACCTCTCCTAATATTTTGTGACTTTTTTTGGGCTGCATCTTGTCATCCTTCTGATTTCCAGGTGGGTCTCAAAATGCTGCTAAATGAGAGCAGCACAATTTTGTAACCACCCTGAGCCCTCTCTCTGGGTATAAATGACTGTGCAAGGGCAGGGGTAATGGAATAATGGAGAACTGACTTCCTGAACTTTTTTTTTCAAGGTAACTGATTCTGTGGTTGCTTAAATATGGACTTTAGTGCACCTTTGTGAGTGTAGAGTTTTCCAGTGGATAACATGATCACAAAAGCCCAAGCAATCAGACTTATGGTTGTAATTATCAGGAACACATTTATGTAATGCAATAGAGAAAAGTTTGATCTTATGGTTTTAAATCTATGTATGACCCTAACTCTGTTAGGAAAAAAATGCCATAAGACGTTCTCTCCTCCCTCTTTAAAATTCCTGAAAGAAAAAGTAAGTTTGTGAGGGGAAACCTCAGCCCCAATCTCCGAGTGATGGGAAATCCACGTCTGCAAAAGCCCTGGAGTCAGAGGCACTGGAGTGGTACGTTGTGCCCTGATTAGCTGCTGCACTCAGAGGAAAAGCAGAGTTTCTCAATACCAAACCTCATTAGGATGACCATAATTAGCTTATTTTCAGCAGATTAGTCAGTTATGGCCATTGGAAGGTGCTGAAATCCTGATCCCCCCAACCCTCCTGGCCAGGCTGGAGCTGCTGAACCGAGTCCCTCCCTGGGACTGCTCATTCCACAGGTGATGGCAGCAGGAATCAGCCAGATGGATTCCACTGTTTCATCTTCCCAAGCTATAACCTGCTGCTTTCTGATCATGACCAGAGATACAGGAAGTTGTCCTTGCTTGTAGGAGAAGAAAAGACACTGTGGTGTCAATGACCCAGCCTGATCCCAGCTGGTCACAGATGAGATGCTGTGGTCACCACACCACTGGGGATTGCTGGATTGCTCTGGGTTGGGTCCTCCTGCCAGGTGTTTGGAATAAAGAGTTTGCAGGAAATCTGGTGGGAAATGCAGTGCCAAAAATGCTCCAAGCAGCACCAGCCCAGGGCTGAGTTTGGGTGGTGAGATGGTTTGTCCCTGCAGCTCCCTGGGATGCTCCATGGATGGAAGGGAAGAGGCTCTGTGTGCTGTCCTGGCTCCCCATCACAGCCCTGATAAAGACCAGGTGCCCCCTGTCCTGCTGGGAGGTTCTGACACAGGGAAGGGATTTGGGCTTGCTGTGTGTTGGCTTGGGATGCGATTCTGGCAGTTCCTCCCCAGTTGCCTAAAGCCCTGCTCAAAGTCATGTTAATTTGAATAAAAACAACTCCTTGGTCATTGCAGGGTGTCCTGATTGGTCTGTGTGGTCATGTTGTCTTCGGGGTGACTTTATTTTGGGAGCTGCTAAAGCTTTCCATGTGCAGGTGCCCACCTGGATTGAACACTGAACGTTGCAGGAGGTGTGTTGGGGAAAGGGACTTTATGCAAGGAAAGCTGGAGCTTCTGTATCTAATGCTCAGCATCCAGGGAGGAAAAGATGACTAAATTATACAATAACGATTTCTGAACGTGATTTCTTGGTGAAGTGTTTTGAGGGTGTTGAGGAGAAAGTCACTGCTTCACTAAAACTCTTGCTTTCTATGGAGCCAACTGTGCTACTCATTGAGAAGCTGGGGAAGCGATCTTGAGTTTCACTGTAATGTTGTGACATAAAGTTGTCGAGGCCCCTGGACACCTGCTCTTTTCCTCTGAGGTCAGAAGTGATATTTATGCTCTGTTGTTTTGTCCCTTTCTTTGCTCCAGAGTCAAAGCCTTCACTCGTGCCTGGTCTGGACAATCCACTGTGTGCAGCAAAGAGCCTGGGCTGGAGCAGGAGAACTCTGGGACAGCCTGGCCAGGGCAGTGCTGACCTGGGGGGCTCAGGGTGCCTCCCCTGAGCTCCCACTGGGGACAGGAATGGATGTGGAGAGGAGATGTCCCTGGGGGATCCCCCTTGGCCATGAATTGGGACTCTGGGGCAGCTCTGAAAATGAGGCCGAGCGGCTCAGCCCCCGGTGAGGAGGGACTTTATCCACTTTCATTGCGTTTTCTCTTGTGCTGCTGCAGAAGCAGATGGGTGACAGATTGGCCGAGGTGGCCCAACCAAAAGGAATCATTTATTATTCCCAAGTTTCACACAGTTTGCAGAAACACGTCTCACCAGCCTCAGGCAAAGCCAAAGCTCTTCTGCTGCTCTGCTGGTGCCCCAGAGTGCATCCCACCCACTCAGCTCAGGAGGGTCCGTGCTGAGTCCCTCCCAGGCCACTCACTGCTGCACACTTGTAACACAATGGACTTCAAGATGCAGACTGTGACTTGTTCTTGCCTTTTTTGCTTGCTTAGGGTGTTTTTCCACTGTTTCTTTGTTGATACGTGAATGACTTGGGTTTCTGCAGCATGTTTTACCATTTATCAACCATTATGAGGGAAGAAATAATTTCTTCTGAAAGGAGAATAACCAAAATTATTCTTATTCTTTTATTGGCAAATAAAAATATAATTTATTAGCCAGTCAAGAGCAATAACCCTTAAGTGCAGGACTACAGAATAGCCCATTAAGATATTTTTAATACTATTTTTGTCTGGACTTGTATTAGTTAATTTAAAACAAACACATGGACCTGGCTTTTCAGAAGTATTTGGTGTCTAACCCCAAGTTGTTTCAATAGGAATGAGGCAATTTGGTCCCTTTGAGGATTTGGGCCTTGGCTCAAATTTTCCAGTGAACTGTGTGAAGTTGAATCCCTTTACTTGAGAGCAGGGCCGTGGATGGAGCTGGTGGTGCCATTTCCAGGGGCTCTCTGAAGGGGGAGGATGGGCTTGGGTTCTGCTGTCTCCACATTTGTGGAATTCCCTCTGCTTGGAAGGGTGTTTGTGCAGGGAATGGGGGAGGGCAAAGGGTTTGCCAAGTTGTTCTTGTGGTCTGGGCAAAGCTCTGGCAGTGTCTGCCAGCTGGGCAAGGACAGGGAATAAGGCATGTCCAAGGCAGGACATCCAGGGAGTCAGGTGGGAAGGCAATGGCTCCGACCTTCAGAAGTGCAGATGAATCCCTGCTTCCCTTTCAGAGAGGGACAACTGGGACAGTGACACTTCTCATACCCAATAACTCCCATCAGAGTGATCAAACATGGGGAACCTGAGCCAATATTTAACCTGTGGAATCACAGAATCTGGGTGTGCTTTGGGTTGGAGGGGACCTTAAAGCCCATCCAGTGCCACCCCCTGCCATGGGCAGGGACACCTCTCACCAGCCCAGGGTGCTCCAAGCCCCGTCCATCCTGGCCTTGGACACCTCCAGGGATCCAGGGGCAGCCACAGCTTCTCTGCCCAACCTGTGCCAGGGCCTGCCCACCCTCCCAGGGAGGGATTTCTTCCTTAAATCCTATTTAAACCCATTTTCTTCCAGTCTAAAGACCCAATAATGGCCATGGGTTGCACTGGGACCCTGGAGGATCATCAACCACAAGTTTTGGTCAGAAAACCTTGTGGGCCAGAATATGAATAGGTTGTTGGTCCTTGGATGCAGAGAGAGAGCCAGGAGGCAGGAGCTGTGCAGCAGAGGTGCCAGGACTCACCTGCCCAGCCACTGGGATTATTCCTACAGCTCCCAGTTAACTCTTTCTCCCAGGCTGGTGCTGGCCAGTTCATCCGTTGGAATTCCCAGATTCTGGGAATGTTTGCTTTCCATTTCAGGGGAGGGACGTGCAGCCATTGAACACAGGCCAGAAGGGTTTGCTTTTTTCACTTTCTGTCTTTCTTGGTCACCCTAAAAGTAAGAAAACAGTGAAAATAGTAAAACAAACAAGAAGAAACGATCAGCTGGGGTGGAGTTCTTCCTTTTTCCATCACAGACATTTTTTAGCAAAACACCCTGAAAATGTTTGACATCCATTTGTGGAACCTCTATAATTAGAATTAATAAAAGGACATGTCAAGTACACCTAGCTTGCAAACCACAGATGCCTTTTTTCTCCCCCTCTCAATGGCTTTAAGTTGTTCTTCTGATTGGCACCTCCAGAGACATTATAATTAGCCCGTGAGATGCATTGGCAGTGCATAATGCCTGGGGTTTTCTCTAGGAATGCAGAGATTCCCACACCACTCCTAGGAGGGCTCCCTTAACCAAACAGCTCGGGGTATCCAGGCTGGAAAAGCAGGAAAGGATAAATATCCCTGGGAGCTGAGCTGGTGGGCTCTGCCATGCCCTGGGGTGTGCCCCAGGACTGCTGCCAACCAACACCCGGGCTGGCAGCCCCAAAGGAATCCCCCCAATGGGCTCAGTGGGCTCCAGGGTGGCACTGGATGTGCCCCCAGCAGGTCCTGGCCGGGGAATGTGCAGCACTCGGAATGTTCTCTCCTCCCAAATGTAGAGAGAACCTGTTTCTCCTGAGGCACAAAACCCTCATTCAAGTTGTGCTAGTTCACTTTTTGCCTCCTCTCCCCATTTTTGCCCCTACAGTTCTCTATGTCTATCCAGATTCATCATTGATCAGAATTTCTCTTGGATTATCTTTATGATGAAAAAGTTTGCAAGGTCTGTGCTGGTGGATATTCTTTTCGAATCGAAATTTCAGTGAAAAATAGAGGGGGGAAGTCCACAATTCTTTTTTTTCAATGTCTTTGTGGCTGAGTCTGAAGATTTTCCCTTTCCTGGAATCTGATGGGTGTGACTTGCCATTATTTTCTGTTTTATGATCTCAAGAAGATTAAAAGGACAACCTGCATTCCACTGGCTTTGCTAAGCCTGAGGTGTTTAGCCTGTCTTCTGTCAACACACCTTCCTCTCCAGCTGGAAGAGAGGAGAGAAGGAAGAGAAAATGCTCATTTGTGTGTGAACTTGTGCCCAGGGGAGCCCCAGCTGAGAACCGGGGTGGTGGTGGATGGATTCAGGAAGGCTTTGCACAGGAAAGTCATTGGAAAAGGGGCTGGAGCCATGAGTAAGAGAGTCAGGGTCTGTCCACCCTCCTCAGGTCAGGTTGGGGGCTGGGTGTTGCTGTTGGTTATTGAGGGGTATGGGATTCCTGGGTGGTGGGAACGTGCACCCTGCGTTGCTCAAGAGGATTAAATCCCTTTCATGGGGGATTATTTTTGCTGATCTCGGAGATGAACGGATCTGTCACACTCTGGGATATTTATGATGTTCCAATTAAACAGGTGTTAATGTGCTTAATCTCAATCCAGTTAGAAGAGAAGAGCTTTTTTCAGTGATATCCATGTGTTTTGCAACAGCTCCCGGGACTCGAAGGGGAAGGTGTGTGTTGACTTTGCCATCAAAATGTCAGGGCTGAAGTGGCTCATAAAGGCTTTACAGTCACAGGAGGATGAAAGGGAGTGTGATAAGAGGAAAAGCTACTGTCAAAAGCAACTTGGAGCTGCCCTCCTGTGCAAGGTGCCCCTGCCCATGGCAGGAGCTGGAGCAAGATGGTCTTCATGGTCTCCCACCCAAATCATTCCATGATTCTAAATAAAGGAGATAACTACATGGAGAGAAAGGGAAGTGCAAATAAATACAGAAAGAAATAAAACTCCAAAGTTAAATAGTTCAGTCTATGGGAACTTCCCAGGGTCCTTGAGTTGTGTTCTCCTCATTTCCCCTTTGTATCAGCAGCAGGCTGCTGAACCAGGTTTTTGTGTTAAAAACCATGATAAGGAAGCTTTGCCTCCAAAATGAGCTAAGCTCTAGTTAGTGATTTGTGGGGTGGGGATGGCAAAGCACCAGAGCAACAAATCCATCCTTTCTGTGTGTGCAGGCCTTGGGAGGGCACGTTCCTCTGGCTGCAGGAACCTGGAATTGCCACCACTTCCAGACCGCGGGATTCCTCCCGACTCCTCCTGGAGACTGACAGGCAGCGCCTCGGTACCCAGAGCACAGCTTTGCACCCCCAGCCCCTGATAACTCTGACCTCTCCCTCCGAGTTTTTCCTGGCAGGAATAGCAGAACAAGCCCTGAATGGCTCCTGCTGCTGAATTGTAAAATCCCCTGGCTCTGGGCTCGGCCAGAACTGGGAGTTACAGGCGAGTGCAGTTGGGCAAAACGAAATGTCCCGTAACCTTCTCTTTGTCTGACAATCCTGTTCCTGGGCTGTGCTGAGGGGCTGGGTGTGTGCAGGATGTGGGGTTTGGGCAGTTCAACAGCTGTAAAAGCTGTGTGGGCTGGGCGTTGGAGCCCCCCGGTTTGGGAGAGCATCCCTGCCTTGCCCTGCCCTGCCCTGCCCTGCCCTGCCCCTCCCGGGGCACTGTAGAGATGCTCACAGTCAAAAAACCTTGAGGGGGAGCCCAGACTGGTTTTTGCTTTATTGTTTTACTCTCATTTTCTCTTCTTATCAAAGTTTTGCATCTGCTTAACCTCTTGGATCATCCTAGGTCCGTGTTTGTTCCCACCTCAGTCCAGTTCGGCGTGGTGACTGCTTTTGGCTTGATGCACAGAGTACAACTAAATCACACACATGCTTTAAACTGAGCTCTGCAAGGAGTTTCCAGCTTCTTCGCCCTGCAAACACTGAGCTCCTGCCTCGGTTTCCACTAAAATGCCTAATAAAAATTCAAATACCTAAAGTTGCTTGCAATGATTTCAGAAGTGACAGCCCCATTGTCGGCTCTCCCAGGAATAAAACAGGGATCAGGCTTTGCATCCTGGAACTGGAAACTGCAAAATCCTGTCGTGTACTCTCCAGTTGTGCAAAAGTCTGTTTCTCCAATCAGGTGATTGAGGAACTGCAAAGTGAGCAAAAGGGGATATTCCTCTGGAATTCTCTGGGATTTTGGCACCTTCAAGACGTGCACAGACCTTTAATCTGCTCCTTGGGTGTGATTTGCGGGTGCTCCCCGGGAGGAAGGAGATGCTCCTGTTGACTTTGGGTCCACAGTCTGCTGTTGGATGACACAAACTTGCAGGGAACAATCTGCAGAGGTTCCTGCGTCAAGAAGGGTTGTTTCTGTTTGGATTTGTTCTAGCCAGCCCTAGGAAAGCAGATTCAGGGGCACATGCTGTTCTATTAGTATTGCAATAGAGTATCCAAGTCTAGTGCTTATTTTTTCTTGAAATAAAATTAATAATAATTAAAAATTAATAGTATCAGTTCTGCATTTGGACATGACCAACTTAATTTTTCTGAATTATACCTATTTCTTTCAACTATTTTTGCATCAAGCCACCAGTTTTGAAGTCTCTCCAAACCCAAGGGTCATCCTAAATAATGGGACTCAGCAAATTTCTGCCTTCCCAAGGACTGTTGTCAAATTGTCTTTATTCACTTGCCCTTGTGCTCTTAATCCTTGTGAGAGGAACGAGGCAGCCCTTGGATTCTGTGGAAACTGCTGCCTTCAAAGTGCATCAAGGTATCTCCTGAGCCACTGGAAACAAGGGAAAACTGATATTTTGGCTCTCCAAGTGAGTTACTTCAGTTTCTTCTTCTTAGAAACTGATACATCATCACTTCAATGATATTATTTATGAGGGTTTTTCCTTATTTTTCAAGTACAGAAAAAAAAAAAAAGGTCTTGCCATGTTTTAGGAACAAAATGAGTATTTTACACACATACCAATAGCTCTCTGGAAAGCATTTAAATTTACAAGCTGTTCATAAATGTACTGACAGTTGGCAACTCTGCATCCAACACACAGGAACCCTCTTGGAAAATAGATCTATTGTAAATAATATATATTGCAGCTTAATCTGAGGGTGCTTTAGCTCAAAATAGTTTTAACAAATGTGTTACCTAATATATTTTTTAAAAAGCTATTTGGAAAGATGATTTCAGGGTCTGAAAAGGGATACTTTGAAAAAAGAAAATAAAATTGGTACCTCCTCTTAAATGTTCCTGAGCAGGACTTTTGGGGACACCTTTTTCAGGTGAATTTTGTACATCTGCTGTTGTGTGATGTAACTCAACCATCTGATTTAGTGGTGATATCCCCCACAGAGGGAGAGCTTGACCTGCTCAGGGCAGTGGGTTATTTGCACTTCAAGCAGGAGCTGCTTTAGATAGAGAGGGATCAGATCATCTGTGCCCAGGGCACCACTGGGTGTGAGCATCACTGCGAGCACTCTGCATCTGAGGCACCTCGGGGTCACGGACATTCTGAGGCGCCACTTCAATCAGAGACTCATTTATCCGGGGCTGAAGTCAGTGAAAGGCTTTCCCTGGGTTCCACCAGGGGTTGGATCCACCCAGCAGGGAATTAAAACCAGAGCCCAAACTTCGTGTCTCCCAGGTGTTTGCTGGCAGGACTGGAGGTCACCTGAGCACCACCCTTGTGTCACCACGGACAGAGCCTTGGACAGCTGGTTCCAGCACAGCTTTAATGCCCTTTCACTCGTGGGGTCAAGGGCTGTGAGCTCTGGGGCCACCCCTCAGCTCCATCCCCTCTGTCCCGTGCCCGGAGCACTGAGGACTTGGGTGCCCCGGGAGTGAGCCCCAGCCCCGTGCAGCAAACCCTGGGCATGGTGGGAAACACTAGATTGCTTTTGTCTGGCCCTAATGAAAATAAATGAGGGCTTCAATTTAAAGTAGTTACTAAAAATTTGTTCTTTCCTCTGCCCTAATTCCAAAACGGACTCGCAGCTAATTAGACTGAGCTGAGCAGCCCTTGCAGGGCCATGTGAGTGTAAACAGCTGCCAGCTGAGTTTCATTACAATGAGGAAATAAAATAAACACAGGGCCAGAAAACAGTAGTTTGGGCACGGCTCATTACAGCACAATGCAGTTAAATGTGGTTGTACAGGCAGCAGGGTTGCACAGCCTGCAAAGGGGACTCTCCTTGTCTCTGTCCTGAACTTTTCCTCCCTGGTGTATCCCAGGAAAAAGCAAAGCCCCAGCTGCTCATCGCAGGGCTCAAGGACACCCCTGGAGCTTCTGGCTGGTGCTTCAGAGCAAAGGTTCCTTCATGCCCACCCCTCTGGGGACCAGGCAGAGCTCAGGGGACGCGTGGCCTTTGCAGTAGGAGGGGGAGCCCTCGGCTCTGGGGGCTCATCACGAGCTCTCTTCCCTCTTTTGCTTTAGTGCAATGACGGGACCCCACCCTGTCCCAGGGAACCCCTGGTGTACAACAACTGCCATCTGAATTTCTGAGTGCGACAGGACGAGGAGACATTCCCAAGGCAGCACCTTCAGCCACTTCCAAAGTGCCCAAGGGCCAAAATCCCTGAGCTCTCACCTCTCCCTCTGCATCACCCTTCGGTGGCGGGGACGAGGAGGGCACTGCAAGAGGGAAGTCTTACACCTTTTCCTCTCAGAGATCCCTCCCACAGCCTCTTCCTGGCGAGGAGGCTGGAAACCCTCGTGGTGGCAGGAGCCAGGGAGCTCCCCCATCCTCCGAGGCATCCTCCCTCGCACTCCCCAGCCCGGAACGCTCTCACTCACTCTGAGTCATCTTCCCAGGGCTCAGCCTGAGCTCATCTGTCCTCAAGCTGCATCGATCTGGCTTTCCCTGGATTAGCTCATCATTAAACACACATCGGGAAGAGGCTGCTAAGCCAGATTTTGTGAGACAAAAGCGAGTGGTGCTGTCGGGTGAACGAAGTGCTCTGGTTGTCGGGGCAGGAGCCGCCTCCCCTCCCGGTGCAGGTGCTCTGGCTCCCGGTTATCGCTGCCGGTGCGGCTGGAACTCATTAGGAGCTTCTGCTGCTGCTGCTGCCAGGGCTGTGGGGTGGGAGCAACGCTCTGAGGCACTTCCAGCACTAAGTGAATCACTTCGGTGCGGGGGAAGGACCTGCCGTGGCAGAGGCAGCCTCGGAAGGATGAGCCAAAAGGTTTTTCACGTGGGTTTGGCAAAAGGATGCGAGCAGGGCTTTGTGGAGCGAGCAGGACTCCTAAAGAGCAACTCAGTTTTTCTTTCTTCAGGCTCAATAAAGAGAACCTGTTGGGATCATAAATGTTTTCTGTTCTCCAAGTGTGGAGCTTCAGGAATTCGGAGATGTCTCCCAGTACCATGTCCTGAGCTCCCAGGGAGCCCAGCAGTGATGTATCACCTGGAAAATGGACATCCAGCCCCTCTGCCTGGGCTCTTGGAGTCCCGTGAGACCAGGAGAGGGTGTTCTCAGCCTCCCACTTTCCATTTTCAGCAGGACAGACCTTCCACTTAAAAAGCAGAAGTTGGCAGGGGCCAAGTCTGGTGCTCAGGAGGGCTCCCGACTCCCCAGATTCAATCAAGCATAAGTCTGTAGTCAGAACTCATCTCCTCCCGAAATAAAACAGGCAGTAGAAGAAGAAACAAATTGCTTGACACCTCATTAGCAATTGTGAGCAGACTCCATTTTCACTCCAGGGTCTCGTTGGAGTGATTTGTGAGGCAGCTTTTCCCTCTGCCCGTAATGACCCTCGTTTGGAAGGAGTTGGAGGCGACACAAGAACAACAGTGATTACTTGTGCTCCTCGGGGACCCCCGTCTCTACCTGCTGTTGTTTCTGGAACCTGAGGCTGTTCCACGGACCTTCTGTGCGTGTTTGGGGCTGGTTGAGAGGACACTTGGCCTGGAATGAGACAACCAAAGCTCGTGTGTCCCTCCAGAGCAAAAATGTGGCTCACGGTTGCCCGGCTGACAGGATGTTTGATGGAGGAGATGCAGCACAACTGGCTGCTCTTGGGTGGATGGTGTTGCTTCAGGGCCTGAGCTGTTGCTGGCTCTGGTCTCCTGCCACAGATGAAAGGAACAAAACCCCCTCCCATAATGATCAATTTGTTCTTCCTTAATTAAATGTCCAGCCTCATCACAGTTTGATCCCACCACGCTTCCTCCACGGGTTTCCCCTCTCATCTTGGCTTGAAAAGCAATTTAATTTCATTTCAAGACCTTTTTGTTCTTGCTTTTTCCCCCCTCCCAAGCCCACCCTCCCCTCGCCCCAGCAGGAGATGCCTCTCAGGAAACCAGTCCCGTGCTCAGAAATAATTCTGGAAATGTGAGCACATCAAACAGGACTTTGACAAGCACAGTAGCACTTTTGAGGGAACCATTTGTTGTGTTGGTTTTCTTTTTTTATTCTCTGTGCCTTTTTTTTTTCCCCCACAGAAAATTCAGAGAGCAGCAAAGAGTGCCCAGAAATGAGCTCAAGGGGAGGGATTTGGAAGGCCAGCCCCGAGGGAACATTCCTGCTCTACAGCAGCAATGGAGAAGAGGGATTCCAATTGTCTGTGGAATTTAAGATTTTTCTCAATTGCCAGGTAGCTCTCCTGGCAGGGAAAAGAAATGTGACAATGTGATTTTGTCTTGATTTGTCTTAAAAGCAGAAGGGACTAAAGCAGGACTTAAAAAAAAAAAAAAAAAAGTAAAAAAAAAAGAAAAATCTCATTTTTCTTCTAGTTTTGTCATTTTCTCTTATTGAAGTCTCATTCCAGTTCTCCTTGACACCTTAGGAAAACAAAAATTCCTCTATTTTCTCCATCACAAATGGAAAATATGTTTTTCTTCCTAGTGTAAATATTGATGGTCTGGCAGGTAAAGGATACTTTAGTCCTTCAAACAAAAATATTATGTTTAAGTCAGTGTCACAGTTACAGGTTTGGCAAGGGCAGGCAGTGGTGGGACAGGGGGGATGGTCTGGGTGTGGGTTTGGATGGGACATTGGGAAGAAAAGGAGATTTTCTTTCTGTTGTAAACTGGGTGTGCTGAGTAATGGGGCTCTGCACATCTGGGCAGCCAGCTGTGTCTGGCTGTGTCCGGTGGGCTTGCTGGGATTAAGGGAAGGTGGAGGGAAGTGGAGGGAAGCCTGGTGTGCCCATGGACTGAGAGCAAACAGCTGACAACTAAATTTAGGAGAAAAATAGGGCCTCAATATATGACACATCTGTTCATGATGCAAGTTTTAGTGAAAAAATCAAGTTGAGGGTTAAAACCCTCCCAGCTCCTGGTTCTGGGGTATAAAAACCCATCAACTCTTTGTTCTGTATGGTTTAAAAGTAACCTCAAGGCTCTGTGCAGTCATTATTAGATGCCAATTAACACTCATTCGAAGTTACTCAACAGTCCATCTATGGGTGAGTGATTTTGGCACCGACTGACAGATTCATGTGGAAAATTGGTTATCAGCAGTGCTGTCCTGCCCCAGGAGAACATGCCCTGCAGCAAGGCTGTATCCTGCTGGCAAAGGGGCTCTCACAAACCCTCTCCAGCTCCAGGACGAGCCCAGGCAGGATCCTCAACTGTGGCATCAGCACTCCCGGATCTGCAGCTGAACTCCCAGCTCTGTTGTGTTCCTGCAGGAGGCTGCAAAGGGCGAAGGGGGAGAGGAATCTGAGCCCCAACTGGTTCCCCAGGTCACCTCATCGCCGTAAATCAAGGCTGGCTGACACCAGGCGTGGGCAGGCACGAGCAGAGAGCTCTGCAGGTGGGAAAACCTGCTCCTCCTGGGAATCCTTGGTGCTGCCAACTCCTGGAGTCTCCTGTTTGTGCCACACAAGCGCCCCGGCTGAGGTGGGACCTCTCGAGCTGCTCCTTCAAATCAAACACCACCAAAGAGGGATCAAGAAGACAAAGGAAGAGAGCAAACAAAGCAGGGCAGAAACCCTGGAGATTTATGGCCTCTGCACCCGAGTCCATGGCAGGTTGATGTGGTCTTTCCCCGGTGCTGCTGAAGGGGAGCACCTGGAGGGGCTGCGCTCCCACCTGACGAGTGCCTCGCTGGCTTTGCCCCAGCTCCATCAGCCCAGCTCAGCAGGTCCCACGGGGACAGCTGGGGCTACCTGTGAACAAAACTGCTGCCCCAGTGAGTCCCGTGAGGCCCCACCCTGGGACTGCTGCAGGAACAGGGAAACCAGTGCAGGCTGAAGCAGGACACAAGCCCAGCCCTGTGGTGCCTCTGGCAAAGGTGGAGAGGACTGAGGAGCCGTCAGCCTGTGCCTTCAGAAGTGAAGATTCCAGGCAGGTGGTTCTCTGGGGATGCACCACGCGGGGAGCCACAGGTTGCTGGGAGAATCAGACACCCCATGGCTGAGCCAAGACAGACCCAGGTCACCTGGAGATGGCTCTGCCCCAGTGGCACACGATGCAAAGAGCACACCAAGGTGTTTCATACTGAAGTGCATCTTATCGCAGAATCACGGGCTGGTTTGCTTTGGAAAGGACTCTGAAGTTCATCTCATTCCACCCCCTTTCCATGGGGGTGCAGCTTCCACTAGCCCAGGTTGCTCCAAGCCCCATCCCAGCTGGGATGGGCAGTTCACAACCTCTCAGGGCAGCAAAGCACCCTGGTTTTGTGCTGGTCCTTGGCATGCCTGGGGGGAAGCAGGCTGTGGATGTGGGGCACATCTCTCAGGGAACCCCACCTCTGGCTGTCTGTGGGTGAACAGCCACGGCAGGAGAAGCTGCAGTGGCCCCTGAGCTGGCTGGAGGTGCAGAGGCAGCGCCTGCCCTCGCTCCCACTCACACATGCACAGATGCAGTTCCCCTCTCTCTCATCCTTTATTCTCCTGCTGTTCCATCCCTCTGAGCTGGGACAGTTTCCAGCCCCATTCCCCTCCTCTCTTCCCACCCTCTTTGGCTCCTGGCAGCCCCAGAGCTGCTGCTGTGCTGGCTGTGCTCAGCTTGGCAGAGGTTTGGGTTGGCAGTGTCCCCCTCAGGGGCTGTTCTGGGTGACCCTGAGCTGTGACCTGTCCCTGCAGTCACCTGGCAGCACAGACTGTGGTCCTGGCCCTGCTCCCAGTGGGAAAGGGCAGGGGAATCAATGGGAACTGAAGCCCTTTTCAAACCAGCCCTCCTGACATACGGTGGGTGGAAATATCCCTTCATCTGACCCTCAAGGACCACCCAGGGGTTACTTAATCCTACAGTCCATCTTCTGAAAACCCACTGTAACAAGGTGTGTTAAGTTCTGAGGAGGATTGGTGACCGTGGCTGGGGCTAATGACTGCAAACTCCTGTCCCCTGTGACCTTGCCCCTCACACACGGAGCTTTCAGCTGCCTCCCAGGAGGATCTCACAGTGAAATGTCACTGGCGTGGGCAGGAGGGACACCACCTCTCTACAACAAAATAAATAGATGGCATTGGCATCATTTAGGCTTTTCCCCAGCCATTTGAAAATGAAATGTTTTTTTTGAAAGCCTCTGCCAGGATAATTCATGTCTTCATCAACAGAGCAAATCTGTCTTTTAAGAAAGAGGGCACAGTGAGCAAGAAAAATATTGTGGTCCAGCAAATGACATGGGGGGTTGGAGGGTAATTACAGCACCTCTGGTCCTTGGGCTGTTCGAGCAGGAAGGGGGATGCTGGTTGGAGCTCAGCAGAGCTTAAGGGAGTTCCACTGTCCTTTGGTCTCCTTTCCTTGCTGGGGCTGTGCTGGAATTTGCCTTTTTCCTCCTCCTCTCCACTGTCTTGGAAGAAGCATCCGGAACATCTTATCTGATCTTCTCAAATTGTAGCATTAAGAAAGAACTGAAACTGGTTCCTGCTGGTGCCTCAGCCACATTTTTACCCACATCTAATTGAGCTCACACTGATGTGGAATGTCTGATAGGAGATCAGACAGCTCTTGCCTCTCTGGACCAAACTTTCAGCACCTTGGATGAATATTTAAGAAAGAAAAATGTCTGAAATGCTCTTGAACACCAGTCTGAAATCTCCAATCTTGCCGCTGATTGCAGTGTCCTGCCCCCTGTGAAATAACACCCCCTGCCCATAAAGTTCTCACATGGTTTTTTCCAAGTCCTGCCTAATTCTGCCTTTGCAATATCTGCAATGTGCTTGTCCTTAAGCCTTGGGGCACGTGCACAAAGGTTCCTCCAGGAGCAAGTTCAGCTGTGCTGGCTCATTCACACTTCCATCAAAGTCCGAGCACAGAAACAGGACCTGTGGTTGGGGAGGAATAAGAGCAGCAGCTTCACCAGACCCCAGAGATGCCGATGGTGTGTTGTATCTGCCTTTCAGCTGTGCCTCAGAGCCCTTTAGGTGAACGTCAAGCCAGGAAAACACAGGTTTAATGTCCCATACAAGTGTGGGAGTGCCCATCCCATGGTTAACGCCTGGGTCTGGAGCTCTGAAAGCAGCACTGGCTGCAGGACATGCCTGAGCCTTCAGGAGCCAAACCAGGTGGGATTTTATAGAGCCACATAAACACCTGAGCACCGACTGCAAACCCATGTGCTCCTGGGATAATGGGAAGAACATGTCAGTGGCCTGGGGAGCTCCAAAGGAATGGGGGATGTCCCTGGCAGCTGGGGGATGGCAGCAGCCTCGTGGTCCAGCAACTAAACCTCAGATACCTGGAGGGAGGAGGAGTTCCCTCTCCTGTTTCCATCCAGATTCCGTGTCCATGGAGGTGCCTGTGTCCATGGCCTGCAGACCCAGCTCAGGGGGTGATGCACAAATAGAGAACAGGTTTGTCCTTGGTCCAACAACTGCAAGTGGTGTCCCGTCCCCTGGGCTCGTGTGTCTCCTGTGGGCAGTGGGAGAGGTTTGCCCAAAGTGCTGTTGTTCCCAGTGTGAAAATGAGGGCATTGGTGCAGGAAAGGCATCTGCCTCCCACCTCAGCCAGTGGCTGGAGCTCAGTAAGACCCTAAATGTTTATGACCCTAATTAGCTGACATAAACCTCCCAAGGAGGAGACCTCGCTGCTGCAACACACAGCCTGTTCTTGTGGAGTTAAATGCTCACACACAACCTCAGTCTCCTCTGCTGGAGCCCCTGCTGCCCTCCTGCAGTGGATGGGGATGACAACTGCACACTCCCCTTTTGAGGAGGGGAGAAATGCTCAGGAATGGTGGACATTGCAAGGAGAGGAGTTGATTACTCTATCTTATTTTGACACATCACCCCTCCCCGTGAAATGACCTGCAGACATTCCCCTTGGCCCCAAAACCTTGAGCCCAACCCTCCAACCCCTGATCCACTGCAGTCACTGATATCCTCAGTGATCTTTAACACGCAGCCTTTCTCAGCTGCCAGTGCTTTGCCCAGGTATCTGACAGAGCTTTGGCAGCAGAGGTGGATCATTCCTCTTCTCTCTACCAGGACTTTTATGTTTTTAAGATCTGACCTGCTGCTCAAGTCTCGTGGAAGGAATGCAGTGGAAGTAGAACACCACGAATTGTGGAGTCATCTTCCACTTACACACAGCATGTGTCGGAGCATGAAAGGCATTTCTGAGCCTGCTGCCAGCAGTGGCCCTTTACTAAACATCCAACCACATTTATGACACCTCTGACCTGTGGGAATTGCCCGTCTGAGGCCTTAAAGTCAATTTTCATCCAGCTATGATGCAAGTTTAATGCCTGCCAGAAGAAGAAATAATATTTGGAAATTAAGGAGGGAGGGAGGGAATCTTCAGCTGATATAAACCTTTCTGACTTCAAGGGAACCACAGTGGTCTGCACCAGCTCTGCTGGTGGCCCCGGATTTAAATAAACTGCAAAGGGTAGCTTAAATTCAGTTTTAAGGAGGAAAGGGCTGTTGGGAATGTTGTAGCCTTATTTACAGTTTTACACTGCTTTGGAAGGTCCATCCCATCCTTTTGCTTCATAAACTGAGGAGAAACAACGTTGTATTTTGGGGAACAGCAATTTCACAGTGTTTCTGTGCAATCCCCAACAACTGGTGGTATCCACTGTCTTTCCACAGCCTCTCCCAGGAGGAGTCAGCCTGGAGTGGTTGCCACCACTTCCCCAGAGCTTCAGTCCCTTCTCCTGTGTACCATGAGGTTGGACCACAAGAGATTGTCACGCTGGGAGACGGAATGAGCAGGGAGAGGGGAACTTCTCCGGACTGAGTGATGTGGCCTCGGCGCTCGCAGGGTGGTCCATCTGCTGCTGGGTCAGCCCTTGCAGAGGGTGGTGAGCAGCCTCAGGAGATGTGGTGGGACATGCCCTGGGTGAGGAATCCATGGCACTGATGCTGCTGCTGCTGCTGTGGAGCTGCCTGGCCTGCTCTCTGACTTCCACTGATGCTGAGGAGCAGCAGATCCCAGGGATGTCAACTCAGTACCTACTCTGGAAAGAGGAGTGCAAATACTGAAGTTCTCCTGTTTCCTTTAATATGCTGATTCCTGAAATTTATGTCAAACCTTCCTGGAGACAAAATGGAAAGGAAAATTTACACAAATGCCCTGCAAAACAAGTGCAAAGAGCTCCCCAGCAGTAGCTGCCTGCTCCCTTCCCCCAGAGGAAAAGCAGTTTACTCTGGAGTACAATAAAGACCCGGCAAACTGCAAATGTCAAACCTCCTTAACTTTCACTGGCTCCAAAGAAGGGTTTAATCAGGGAAATAAAGTGAGGAGTTGTGAGTTCCTTGCAGTAAACAAGTTAAACATTATTGAACACACACGTGTCTCTTTAAGGAGATGAATTGATTGTGTGTGTTTATTTTTACAGCATTATTTAACTGAGGAAGAAAAAAGAAAATAAAGACTCAGAGCTGATGCCAAGATGATATAGCTGAAACAAAGCCCAAGAAAAGATTTTTCCACTGTGCTCATTTTTTTCCCTAATAACTGTCTCCCATATCTGCCAATCTTAGGTCAACAAACACAGGTTGATTGACAAGTTAAAATGTTTAGCTTAGTCTGCAACTCATATAAACCAATTTAAAATTTCTAGTGCAGGAGGGAGGCACAAGAGAAACAAACACTGTCCCTTCCTTCCTGCTGGAGCACAGCCTGGAGGTGTTTCTGCTGTGGGCACTGGTGGGTAACAGGGACATCCCCATGTCCACAGCTGGGCTCGGGGGAGGCAGCTCCTCATCCCTCCTGCTCCAGGAGGCAAAGTGGTGCAGGTCCTCCTGGGACTGCTCAGGAGCTCAGGATGGAGCAGGGTGGTTGGGATCTGATGGATTCCCATCATTCTCACCAGTTGTGGTTCTAAGGAGATGTCTGTTTGCTGTATTGTATATACAGCACGTATGTACATTTATTATATGGCCTGGGGAGTCGTGGCCTGAATAACAGAACTGGTTGGGGTTTGTACTGACGGAGCTCCTCCACCCTAACGGTCCTTCCTCCCCCAGCAGCATTGAAGCAAAGAGTGCCCCAGACAAAAAGGCTTTAAGGACCTTGGCATGACCTGCAGTAGGAACATCCCCCAGATCTGAGCCCCCCCAGAAAGTGGTGCTGCAGAGAGGATCCCACCTCATTCAAGAGGCAAATACCAGCAGCTCAGTGCACTGGTTTTGATGGAGAGCTGGAAGATTTCTTGCTGCCATACAGAGGTCCCTGGAGCTGTCTGTGAGTTCCCACTGCCACCTCCACGCCTCAGCCACCCCCAGGAGCCCTCTTGGCTTCAACTTCTCTCCCTGTGACAGCAGTACTTGAAAAGCAGATTTTAATCATAGAATAAACTTAATTATCAGAGAAGTTTTCCTCCAGAATCTGAGCATCTCCCTGTTCAAATATTGAAGGCTTCCGTCTCTGCTTTTTGTTTTGAATTTCTGTACATACCTGCAGGTTTCCTGTGCTCCAACACAGAGATATCAACCAACCCCACCTCCCTCAGAGAAGGGGTTGCCCGGTCTGTGCCTGGTTTATCTTCTGCAAATATTTAGCAGTAAAGTTGTGGGATTCTCAAGATGTTTAAAAGATAACTCCACGTCATAGTAGCCCTGTCTCACAACGACATGGGCTTAGATTGCAGAGTAAAACAAACAACCCTTCCAGCTTGGAGGGATGGCAAACAATGGCTGGGCTTTGATGGTGTGGGTAGGAACGCCGCTGCAGTTGACACCTCTGGTGATTGATGTTTTTTGATGCTCTACGTTTGTTTTGCTCCCTCCTTGTTTGTTTTCCCACTGGGCTGACTTGGACAGGGAATGCTGTTCCTCCCCATGGATGTGCACGTTCGGGCAGCCGTGGACTTTGGGATCAAAGAGGGGGACTTGCAAACACAGCAGCTCGTGGGAGAGGTCCAAGAGCCCAGAACAAGCCAGGGAAGGCAGATGGAGGTCTCTGCTCCTTGCAGATGGTGCCGGGGGCATCTCAGAGTAAGGCACTTTGGATCAAAGGAAGACTCTGCTGAGAAAACTAATTAGTTAAGTTGTCCCAGGTGGTTTTTTATTTATTCTTTATCTATTAGCAAACCTCAGTGCTGCCTAATGACTGGCACAGTCAGAGCTGGGAATGCCGAGTTAAGCCAGGGACACTTTTAGCCTTCCCTACTCCTGTTGCTTGAAAGGTACAACCTGTGGGACTCTGTCCTCAATAACTCTCTTCTCTGGGCTGTCCTTGCAGCGCCCCATTGCTCACCTCGTGTCACCCACCCCTCAGCTGGAGAACGGAGGCTTCACACCTTTGTGTGCTTGAGTCTTTTGCTCTTGAGCTCCTCAGGGCTGTTTGTTGTGGCTCTGGGCTCAGTGTGTGAGAACCTCCAGCAGATGCTTTGCCTTGCCCCAGGCTGCCATGTGAATGCTGAGCTCCCCAGCTCTTCTGAGAGCCCGGAGTTTGGATGGCTTTGGAGCCAGGGAATAGGGAGCTACAGAGCTGGAATTAACCAGCTGATACTCAGCCAACCACCCAAGGAACGGCCACATCTCTGGTGCTCCTGCCCGTGAAGTTTCCAGACCTGATGTAGATTTTTCCTACCCCTTTTTTCCAGCAGGATACGGTTCACTGGCTCTAGAGGAGCCTGCCCTGCCACAGGGGCTCCCGAAAGCCGCCCCAGCAGGGGAAGCTCGGGGGGTTTGCACGGCCAGGAGGATTTACCGAGGTTTTTCGCCCCTCCCGTGGGCGCGTTGGGGAAGGTCTGTGGTTTGCTCAGCCAGGCCAAGGCAAGCAAGGAGGGCACCAGGGGTCACTTCATGGCATGCAATGAATCAGCCTTGCAGTGGCCTGAGGAATGGCTTGGACGGGCCAGAGCCTCCGTGTGCTGCCCACTCTGCTCTGCAGCACCCAGCCACCCACCCACAGACCCCCTGACCTCCCCCCGGCCTGCTCAGGGCGTGCTGGCCACGGGGAGGGTGTCACAGAGACCTGCCCTGGGCTGAGCTGCAGCTGCAGCTGCTCTGGAAGCGCCGCTGAACAAAAGTGTCCTGTCTCCCTCAGGGTGGGTTTCCAGGGAAGGGCTTGCCTTTCATTTCCTTTGGATCTAGCGTCTCCTTAACAAAGACCAGCTTTAAAATAAAGATGTCTTACCACAGGATGGATGTTAAACCGAGAATAAAAATTACTGGGGGCATTGACAGCTAGATTTTGGTGTTTTATTAAGATCTGTCTCTGCAGTAAAAGCGGTCGCTGGGGCTGGTGCTGCAGCTGTAAAAAGCCTTTCAAGTGCTGCCCCAGGTAGGCTTCTTTTAGATGGTCTTTGTGTGTCCATAAATCAAAGGTATTATTGGAGTAAGAGCTGCATAAAGCAGGTCTGGCTGGTAAGGATGAAGTGTCCATGAGGAGGGGGGGTGAAGATGTTTGCACGGCTTTTTGAATTGTAGGACACCAAAAAGGCAATAAGAGTCACTGGTTGGTGTTCAGAGTCGTTTAAATTCCCTTCGGGGTGTTGTTGAACTGTTCCACCGTGCCCGAGCCGGCCGGCAGTGCCCTCCACGTCCAGCCGGGTGGCTGCTGCTTCCCTCGCCTGGTCTGAGGTTTGCATCCCACGGCACAAACATCTTGTTTGTGGCCTGACAACAAGGGCTGTGCAAAGCCAATTCCCCCTGCCGGCTGCTCCGTGGGCAGCTGGAGGGATCCCGGCCGGGCAGACACCCTGTAATCAGATCAGCGCGGAGAAGACACGGGGGCAGATCCCTCGAGCCCCGCGTTTGAGAAAGCTCTTTGTTAAACTGCCTGTCCCTCTGCCTCCCTCCAGGACAGCTCCATCGCTCTTCATTTCCTCTTCCCATTAAGTGCTTATCTGTGGCGAGACACGAGCAGCTGGATGGAGGGAAAACCGGGAATGTTGGAGGCTGTCCCTCCTCCGAGGATGCTGCAGCCAAGAGCTGCGGGGCTGGGGGTGCCAGCGCTGCCCCTGCAGGTGTGTGCTGCCCTCCTGGCAGCTGGGCTGGGCCAACAGGCGCTTTGTCCTCTGGCACGGCGGGGATGGGCTTGCCTGGCAATTCCCACGGAGGCTCCGGCTCTCCCCCAGCCCCACTGGGGCTGCCAGCGGGGCACCTCAGCCTTCCAGGGAGGAATGGCTCAGGAAACCACTTTGTTTTATTAACTTTCAACATCCGCAAAAAAAAATAAAAATAAAAAAAAATAAATTAAAAAAAAAAAAATAAATAAATAAAAAATGAGGGGAACCATCAGCTACTGATGACTTTGCTTTGTTCTGTTCCAAGTTCTTGCACGGACCTACGTTATGGAAATCCTCTCTCTGTGCCCTAAAGAGCAAACCACCTACGTGAGGACGGGACAGGGGACAAGCCAAGGGCCAATATTTTCATTAGAGCAGCACAGGAGATGATTTTCCTGACCCACACAAACTGATTTATCTTTACCTTGAGTGCCTCAGCTATGAACAAGCCTGCAAGAGCCAACCCCCCACAGCATGGTGCTCTTGCCACTGATTTCCATGGGTTGAGGCACCCACAAGGTGCGTGGGGAAAGTTCAGCCACTTCTTCAGCTCACCCAGGAGTTCAGATTGGACTAATCCCCTTATCTGATCCTCACACTTTCTCTTTGCCGGTAATGGAGCCACTGGGGCTCTCAGCTTTGGAGCTGCCAATCTTTCTTTATGAAATAAAAGTGTTATTTTTAATATTTTGTTACTTTCTAAGTAGGTTGAATGAGATTAAGCAAAATTAGCACCTTCCAGTCATGAACTCCAATTTCACTGCAATGATTGCTATTCCCCTTCAGGATTCATTCCTTTCCCAGGTCAAGAGTGCACAGTAGCACTCTGGAAGCAATGGATTAAAGTGCTGATAGGAGATAGTTCTCCTCTTATCTTCTCAAGAATCTGTCTGATGACAATTTGGGCTGCAATTCCCTTAGCGCAGGGACTGTCCTGAATTTTGCACACTTATTCTGTTGGGTTTAATGTCATTAGTTGCTTGAGAAGTGGGAAACGCTTGGAAATATTTTTAACCATGTCTTTACTTCTCCTTATGTGCACCGAGGGGAATTTCTGAGAATGACTGTGCTGATTGGGAGTGATGCAATGTAAGTAATTTGAATTCTGGGTTTATAAGAGCCATTAGTCTGGAAGCTCCAAGATAAACAACCATCTCTGATACTTGCTGTGCAATACTGAAAGCACAAAGTGATTAAGCAGAGCTTGAAACTCTCTAAAGCTCTGCAAGACAATTGCACAGTGGTTGAAAATTCAGTTTTCAAATACAAAATAAAAGCAGAGCTTGGGAAAGCGTTGGGTGATTTCCTTTCCCTGCCACGACTGAGACTTAGATGAGGTACTTTGTTCCCCTTGGGACAGAAAACAATATTCAGGGGTATATTTGCTCAAAGAACTCCCCTCTCAGCACTTCCAGAAATCAGATGCAATCCATCAGGCGAGAGGGAGGGCGTTGTTCCTGTGAATGTCCCATTATGGCTCTGCACTGAGGGCAGCAGCCCCATGCTGTTCCCTGCCCCTGCTGCCTTTGATTCAAGGAGCCTGGTTGGGGATTTTGTTGGGTTGCATTTTTGGCCTGCCAGGATAGTGCCATGGCTCCAGGAGGGCTCCCTTGTAAAAACTGCCCAGTTTCTATTCTTCAGGTTTGGTGCAAGGCCAGTGGCCATCAGACATCTGCCTGCAGAGGCTGCTCGGGGTCAGTGCAGCTCTGGGACGTTTGAGGGTGCCCAAACAGAGCCCACCATCAGCTGGTGCCACTTGTGTGGCTCGAGCAGCCTGCCCAGGGAGTGTAATTGTCATTCAAACTGCGTGTAAGTCGTGGGAATTACTCTTCTTGCAAAGGCAGAGACAAAACGTCGACAACAGTGAGAGAAACCAGCGTTGTTTCACCTCCTGGGGTCTCCCCCTCCCCTCCTTCCCTTGCCTCGACCTGCCTGGGAACAGGGATCTCTGCTCCCCTGAGCAAGGGCTGTGTCCCTGACCATGGACAGCATCTCCCCAGAGCCTGTGCTGCAGGAGCAGAGCAGAGCTGGGCAGGTTTAGCTTCACTCAGTCCATCACTAGAGAAAAACAAGCCACATACACTGAGGTCACTGTGTTGAGCATAAGGGAAGTCAAACTTTTTCCAGACACTGGAAAAGATTCAGCATATGTATGGTCCAGCATTTGTCACACAGCAGTCTAAATGAGAATATGACAAAATATTAGCCCTGTTACTAGGACTGATCCAGAGAACAGAAGAACTAACCTGAAATTATCCAAATTTACAACCCAGCCCATTAAAACTTGGTCTTCAGAGACCACAGTTTCTGGAAGACATTATCCATCAGTGATCAGAGCAGCATCTCAGCAACTTGTGGCCTTTGCTCCTCAACCCCAGCTCTTGTTTAACTCACCAAGTGTTTGTGGCTGAGCCTGTTCACAGTCACACCCAGCTGAGCCCACTGGAGCTGATGGAGTAACTCGGGTTTAGTTCCTTTCCGGCTCAGCCCTGAGCCTGAGCACAGACTGGTGCCCACCCTCAGCCTTTGCTCTCTGCTCCTCTCTTCCATCCACACAGTGCAGGGATTTTCTCCCATTTCCTCCCAGTTTGCCTCCCAGTTTGTCCTCTCACTGAGCTGTGTTTGGTTCACCCAAGAGCTTTCCTCATTGATCTCCCTTGTTCTGCTGCTCCAAACCCCACGACAAAAAGTTATTTCATTTGAGTCCACACATTGGTTTTGGCTCAAAGTGTCACATTCAGCATCGAGGGAGAGAACTTGGGCAAGGAATTATCAACAGGTGATGCAAAAACAAGTAGAAAGTGAGGGAGTTTGACCTAGCAGTATCAGAAATACAGCGTTCATGTGGCTGCAGGATTCCATCCACCTGGAAAGGGGTGTTAAAGTTTCCCTGCAGGGCTGGCAAGGGGCTCTTTTTCCACAGCATCATTTGACCATGGCACAGCTGGCACGGGGAGCCTGAGGAGTGATGTGGCTGTGCCCTCTCCTTCAGACAGTTCAGCATGTCCAGAGGCAGCTTTGGCAGCGAGTCCCTGAAGGTGGGAAGTGCCACAAGTGGCTCCCACAGTGTTAAATCTCAGGCATTTCCAGGAGAGCAACAGACTCTGGGCATTCCTGGTTATGAACTACAGATTGGATCTTTTAGATAGGAACTTCAGTTTGCAAAGGGCAGGATCCTGAACAAAGCCCTGCAGGCTGGCACTGGCACTGCCAGCTGGTGGAATTGCAAGCAGTGGAGCAGCAAAGGTCCTGTGGGCAGCCTGAGCTCTGTGTTCTCCAGGGCACGGGGCAATGCCCTGTGAAATGCCCTCCTGCTGGGTCTCTGCAGTGGGCAATGCCTGGGCAGGCCTGGGGGATGTGATCCTGAAACCCCAAACTGCTCTTACTGGGAGCAAATGTTTTGTGATTCCCAGCCTGACTCTCTTGTTTGCTCTTTCCCGTCTCACCACCACCTCAGATGACAAATGATTTGCCTTAGCCATCCCATCCATCCATTTATTAGGAGTTAACCCTGGGTTTGTCAGCCATCCTTTCTTATATGATACAAAATTGCTGGCCCCAAAATCTTTATATCCTGACATATGTTTAATAAGACTCCAGGAACAGTTAAAAAAAAAAAAAAGTTGCTATACTCAGGTGGTGGCAAACCAGGTGTAACTTGTGGTGCTTAAAATGTGATTTACAGATCAAAGTGTCCAAGGTCGGGTTGGACAGGGCTTGGAACAACCTGGGATAGTGGAAGGTGTCCCTGCCCATGGCAGGGGGTGGAACTGGATGGGCTTTAAGGTCCCTCCAACCCAAACCATTCCATGACTCTTTGGAGAAGAAAACAATGAATTTGCTGACTAACACCACAGTTGCCTGTTACAAGTAGGGTTTTTTTAATTATTAAAGTATTCTGAGGTCCCAACCTACAGGATTATTCAGATTCAGGAGTCAGATTTCTGTGCTGCCCATTATTCAGCTGAAGTCCACCCTGTGACTCACCATTCCCACTGATGTCTGCCAGTTGCCCTGGGAAGATGGACATGCAGCAGCAGAGTGGGGGAATCACTGTGCAGGGATAACCACAAACTGACCAATGCAAAAGAATGACCCTAAAAGGCAAATTAAATTAGACAAAGTGTGAAATGGCAAAGTCAAGGTGAGGTGACCACACACTGAGCAACCCCAGGGTCTTACTGTCCTTACTTTCCCCCCATAGCCATTCTGCCCTCGTTCCACTAAGAATTTTTGCCTTTATTCAGTGTTTTTGTGAGGGCAGTAAACACATTTCATATATGAAAACAATGATTACAAAAAATGAGTTCCAAGAAGTATTAACCATCGAACCAGGAGCAGAAATAGTGCCCTGGGAATCAGATGATTCCTAACACTGGGATTAGGAAGCAGCAAATGGTCACATCATAGATGGTGTGAGATGTTTGTTCCAGTTTCTCAGTCAAACATCTATTGAAAAATGACTATTGTAACAAACCCAGAGTCAGTCATGAACAATTCACAGGCACTAAAATAAAAAAAAGAGCCAGAATTGTGAACAAATATTAAGAGCAACAAATAAATCAAAAAGCACCTAATTATTTCTATCTTCTCACTCTAACAGCACATTAATCTGCCCATGGATGAATCACAGAATATCCAGCTTTCCAAGTGCACGTTGGATTCTTTAGAGCTGGACCACAGATATGAAGGGGGAAAAAAAGAGGTGATTACTGGAAATGGTGAAATAAATTGTCTTGTGGTGGTTTGTTTACTCCCAGCATTTTCAATACCAGTGGGGCGAGGGAGGGGAGGGGGAGCTGCTCTTGTGTGAAGTGAGGGGCTGAGAGCAGCACTGGGGTGGGGTCACTCCCTGCCCACGCAGCCAGTTCAGCCTCTCTGGAGGGTCAAAGAAGATTCTGGAGTCAGGAACTTCACTTGAGCCCAAGCATGGATGTGACTGTACCCCCTTTTTCCCTCCGAATGGCTTTAACATCCTGGCTTGGCCCTGGGAGGGTGTGTTGGTTCAAAGACAAGGCTCATTCTTAAGCCTTCTGGCTCTGCCACTGACTTACTGGGTGCTTGGGCAAACCACTGCCCTCCCAGTGCCCTGTCAGACACCAAACACACAAACCCTTCCATGCTGTGCTGAGACATCCTGGGGCACAATGAAAACCCCCCTGGAAGGGGCTGAACTCAGGGGGTTTGCCCCCAGCATTGTGTGAACCCCCCCAAAGAGTGTTGCTGAAGTTCAGCAGCAAGAACAGTTCTGATGTTTGCTCAGCACGAGGCTGGACCAGAGCCCTGCAAAAGGCAGGAAGCAACTGGAGATGAGGGGGAAATATAATGGCAAAACTTTCCTGATGTGATCCAGCACTTCTCCAGGTCCCTAAAGATGTGGGTCAGGTTTAAGGCAAACGTGGTGAGGTGCTTTTATTTTCTTTGAAGGGGAGTTTGCCAGCCCTCTGCTCACGAGGAGACAGTGAGGGGGAAGAGAAGGGTGAGCAGCTCCCTCCACCCCCCTCGGGCTTTCTCTTTCTCCCTCCTGTTCTCACCTGGGAGAGGTGAGCATTCCCAGCCCCCTCAGGATGCTGCCGCCCGGCAGGAATTGCCAAAGTGTCCCCTCCTTCTCCAGCTTTTCCTCGGGAAGCACACGGAACACATCGGCCCTTGTTGCTTCCACGAGCTGAAAGGAGTTTGTGATTCCAAGTCTGCTCAGCTCCCAGCACGACATGCCCTGGGTCAGCCCCAGCAATAATGTTTTTAAACAATATTGGGTTATTCTTGGCAATCGGGGGTGACATTTTCTACCAATCGGGATATGAGAAAAACTTCTAATAATAAGAAGTGATAGAAAAACAGAACTGGAGCCCAAAATGCTCTGCAGCACGGGGGCTGCTTGCTCTTGGAGGGGGGGACACAGGGAGGCTGGGGCAGGTCCTGGCTATGATTTATCTTAAGTTTAACCCAAACATGCTGTTAATGCCACACTTGGGGAGCCCAACCCTAATGGCTCCATCCTCGGGATCCTCACAGGAGTAGGCAAAGCAAATGCTGTGCTCATGTTTGTCTCTGCTCCCACGTGTGATCAAACAACTTGGTGCTTACCCCTAGAAACTGAAATAATTTGCAAATCTGACACATTAATAACTCACCAAACTCTCCATCTGAGTTGCTCTTCTCTATCTCTGCCTCCACAGGGACTGGACTCCCTTTTCCTGGTGGGACCAGGACACACACACTCTCATTTCCCCTCCCTCGTGCCCTGCTGGAGGTGTTTTGTGCAGTGCATGCAACGACCTGGTGGCAGTGACCGTTCTCCTTCATGCACGGAGTGATAACAACCCCAAGCTGCACCCTCAGAAACTGAGGAGGGGTTTAAAGGGGAGGGATTGATGCTCCCTTGCAATGGGAATCCATCTCCAGGGGCTTCCCCTGCTGTCACAGGGGTTTTAAGTTTAAGGGAGGCCCTGCTGCTGTCCCTGTGCAAGCTCAGGGATGCTCCTGTAGAAAGGCAAACATGTTCTACCCTTTATTTTTCTCAGCTTTAAAGATGCACAAGAGGAGAAAGTGGAGAGAAATGCAGGAGGCAGAAGCAATGGAGTCAGAGGGTCCACTACCACCAGCATTGTTGAGTTTGGAGGGACTTTGGCTCAGTTGCTCTTCATCCTCTCCCAGAAAGACAAAGCCCTTCAGCAGTGCCAACCAACCCGAGTTTGCCACCTGGGAAGGAGCAGAGCGGGTAGGGCTTCTTCCTCTTCCATCTCTCATGGCCTTTTCCCCACTGCACTGGCTCTTGAATGTTTATTCAAAGAAAAACTCTTTTCCATGATGGCTGATGTTGACATGCAACATGGAAATCTACCCCCAGGAACAGCAACATGATGCACATCTTCAGATGAGTTGACTTTCTTGCCCTGTGACACCTCTCCCTTTTTACTGTCAACCTCTCTCTTGGGCAGAGCCCTGCACCATGAATCCATCAACCAGTAAAATGAGATGGAGAGGTTTTCACAGAACCCCAGAATAATTTAGGTGGGAAAATCCCTCCCACCCTGTGCCAAATCCCCACCTTGTCCCCCATCCCAGAACGCTGAGTGCCACATCCGCTCATTCCTTGGACACCTCCAGGGCTGGGCACTCCAAACCTCCCTGGGCAGCCCCTTCCAATGTTTAACAACCTTTTCCACAAAGAAATTCTTGCTGAGGCTCTTCCCTTCAGTGATGGGACTGCCCTGGCCAACTTCCCTGCCCCTGCCTTGTCCTGCCAGAAATCCCTCCTGGTCCAGGTAAACTGGCCATTCTTTTCTGCTCTGCTTGGGACCTGGCGAGGACCTGCCTGAACCGAGTGCTTTAGCTGGGGTACACCAGTGGCCAGAAGTGGGAGGTGAAGGTGTGGGGCAGTGGCATGTGCAGCTCTGGCCTGCACACAGTGGCTTTTGTGCTGCTGTAATTATGTTGGCTGGGGCTGTGACATTTTACCCACAGTTACAGCAGCGGATCCTGCAGCGTGGACAGCACAAGGGGGCCTTATACCACCTCAGCTCATTCCCTGTTCTCTACAGCAATAATCCCTGTGAATATAAGTGGGTTTATAATAGCAGAGCTTCACCCACATCAGGGAAATTACACAGCTTTAGCCATCCAAAGAAAAATAAACCCTTACATAGAAAATCCTTAAAGAGACAGGTAGGGATAACCAAAATGCTCCTGACTGCCCAGGCTGGCACAGCCAGGTGGAGCTTAAAGACACCAAAGGAAAGGCTTTCCTGGAAAAAAACCCAGAAATTACCTATTTGGCATCTCGAAACAGTCAAACCTACCCCTTCTATTTCTAGAACAATGTTAAAGGATAAATCAAGGCCCAGATTTGATGTCCCAGGATTACTAGGAGAGTCTCTGACTGTGCTGTCTGGTTTCAGTCCATCTGGTGGGCCAAAAGAAGGATTATAAAAACTTTAAAATAACTGGGGTGGATAGAAACACATCATTCCACTCCGTTTTCCCAGTAGCCCATCATGGAAAGGAGCACTGAGGCTTTGCAGAGTTTCTCATGTTTATTCCTATTTGTTTTGGTTTGGTTTTTATCAGCTCATTTTACAAACATCTCCCTCGTACACAAACCCTCAGTGCACCTGAGCTGGCTGGTGGTGACTCAGGAACCCAACCATGGTGGTTGGTGGTGCTGATGGGTTTGACTAATGGAAGTTACAATTCTCTACCTTTCCACATCTTTGTCTTAGACAAGAAGGGAGGAAAAAAAAGTTCTGACTTCCAGACAGCCATGAAAACTAAATAAACATGTATGTAAATGAGAGGTTATTTGGAAGAGGAGTTGTGGATGTTGGCAAGAAGAACAGCACAACTTACAACTTCTCTTTTTTTTCTTCTCCCTCTCTCAATTTTTTCCCTCCTTCCTCCTCCCCCCCCAACCCTTTAAAGCCATTGGAGATATTTTTTAAGGCAAGAGTTTATTTTTAGACCACACTGTTATGGGGAACTGACGTTTTCATTTAGTCAGGAGACATCATGTGATTGGCAAGTGAAGAGATACAGGACATGATCCATCCATGTGCTGAGTGGAGGTTTCTTGTCCCCACTGTTTTTGGTAATCATCCACGCCATCTACACCCTCCAGGACTTCCAGGCATGATGTGTAGACAGAATTAACCCAAATTCTTGTCTTTCACCAACCAACAACTTTTGGAAAAGGAAACCATGAGCCAATAGTTGGTATCAGGTAAAGGCTCAGTCTGTGGCAATTAACAATTGAGACTGGAGGTGAAATTAACACGGTAAAACTTTCTCCTCAAGGAGATAAAAGTGGCAGTTTTTACTTGATAAGTAAATCCATGTGAGGCAGTGCCTTGCAGGGAATGCTGGTGTGTATAACCAGAGCCACGTGTGACAGCTGGAGCTTTACAGAGGCTTTGGGAGAGAAATGTTGGCTTGTTGTGCTTCTGAGGGACCAGGGCCGTGGGAACAACCACCTTGCTGCAAATACCTACCCTGTGTCTGCTTCACCCAGCAGAAGTCTGTGGTATGAGCCCACAGCTGGTAAGTGGGGAGGAGTATTTTGGTGTGTTTCTATTCTCTCACCCACAATAATTCTGTTCTTTTACCCATCACGATAATTTCTCCTTAATAGGCTCTTTCCCACTTGGTCTTGGAAATCACCTCTGCAAGGCTTTGAAAACAGAATTATTCTCCCGTGAGGGCTGAAGCTGCTGTTTCTGAAATGTTTGCTCTTTTGGCTTTTCTTTCCCATTCCAACATCTGTGTGCCTTCTGACTGCACTCTCCAAAGGGGTTAATCCTGGCTCTTCCCAGGCATCCCCACCTCCCTGTCCCAGCTGGCTCCTGCCCTGTCCCAACTTTCGCGCAATTTGAGCCCAGTGGGTGCGATATCCCGATGCCTCCGGAGCTCCTGTGGTCTGGAAGAGATCCCTGGATCCCTCTGACAGGTGATCCATCTCTTTTCATGTTGAGTGCCTCTCTTCTCCCTTGTCTAGAACTCTTAACTTGCATTTTTTCCCCTGCTGTTGAGCATGACTAGTGTTTCATCCCTGGAAAGCTGCTCAGGATGTTGAGCCAAGGCTTTTCCAGCGTGTGTGTATCTGTGTGTCCGTGTGTGTGAGCCCCAGAACAGCCTTCCATCTATCACTTCCAAAGGCAGGAAAAAGATCCTTGTCAGAGGAACTGATTTATTGCAATGTTTAATGAGGTTCTTGTCAGAACCTGGTTTACTGGTGTAAATGCAAATGTCAGGTCGGAATAAATCACAGCGCTAAGGGACAGAGGAAGAAATATTCCACTTCTCGCCAAGAGATAAAGCAGCTCCATGGGTAAAGTGGTCTCCTCCTTGATCTGCCGGGGGAGATAAGCTGATATCCAGCTCTGCTAAGTGCCCTCTCCAGCATTAATTGCCGATTAACTGGAGGGGCAGGGCCAGCTGTGCAGAGGGGAGAGCCTCATCCCTCAGGATGTGCCAGGACACTCTCCCGGCTGTGAACTCCCTGTACTCCCACACACTATTCCTGCTCTTCTCCAGCCTTTCTTGCAGCCTCTGAACTCTGAACTCACACAAACACGGGTGGCTTTGCAGGCAGATGTGAGCCCTGAGACAGATGGTGGAATGATGTAATCCCAGAGTGGTTTGGGGTTGAAGGGACATTAAACTTGTCTCATTCCACGCATTGCCAGCGGCAGGGACACCTTCCAGGGTGTCAGGTCCTCTTTGCCAGGACTGCTGGGCTCATGGAGCAGGGAAAGTCCTGCAGCAGCTCCATTTCTTGTATAGGATGTCAGCTGGGGATATTCCCCATGCTCATCAGGGCCAGGCTCTGGTTCAGGGCTTTTCCCTGTTCCCAGGATGGAGTCTGCCACAGGAAGGGAGTGGGGACTGCTGGGGGAGACAGTCAGGGAACAGGAATGATGCTCATGGAATCTCCTGAGTTGGAAGGGACTCACAAGGATCACAAAGTCAAGCTCCTGGCCCTGCACAGAACACCCCAAGACAGTTGTGAGTGTCAGAAGTGTGTCCTGTGGTGCTTCCTTGGATTTTGCTCAGCTGGAAGCAGCTTCCCCACCCCCTCCTTACCTTTCTTCAAACCCCTCACCTGCCTGGCCAGTGGACAAAGCACCAAATCCCATCAGCTGCTCCTCTTCCATTCCCTCCCTTCCAGTCCTTCCAATGCACACCAGATGCACACCAGCCTCAAATCCCTGCTCCAGGGCTGCTCCCCAGGAGGACTTTGCAGGACTGCAGCAGATGGAAGGGATTTTGCCCAGAGGGGCTCAGCTGGTGCCCCCTTGTCCACCTATGTGGATTCCTCCCTCCCTCTTTCTCTCTCTCCCTCTCCCCTTCCCTCCCAAACAAACCTCAGGCTGTCCTGTCTGTGCCATTCAGTCCCTGTCTGCATCCTCTGCCAGGTTCCTACTTTTCCCTTCCAGGAGAGGCTCAGGGAAGACTTTTTCATCCTAAAACATGCATTTTTAATTTTATTTTTTTTCCCCAAACTAATAGATGGGCAGCTTGGAACACCCAGGAAAGACGCTGCTGGATGTCAAAGCCGGCTCCTCTTTGTCCGGAGTCATAAAAGCCCTTAAAGAGATCCAACCCGGCAAAGCCAGGCACCTAACAGGGCAAACAAGGGAAGGGGGCTGAACCTGGCACGGGGGTCCTGGATTTCTCCATGGCCCAGTGGAGCATCGCAAGGCACTGGCATGGGCATCCCGGTACGGGCATCCTGGCAGGGGGGCATCCCGACACCGGGTTATCCCGGCACGGGCATCCCAGCATCGGGACATCCTGGCACCAGGACATCCCGGCACCAGGACATCCCGGCACCAGGACATCCCGGCATGGGGGCATCCCGGCACCAGAGCATCCTGGCACGGGCATCCCGGCACAGGCATCCGGACACGGGCATCCCGGCACAGGCATCCGGACACGGGCATCCCGGCACGGCCATCCCGGCACGAGTATCCCAGCAACGGGCATCCCGGCGCTGGGGCATCCTGGTACAGGCATCCCGGCACGGCCATCCCGGCACGGGTATCCCATCACGGGCATCCCGGCACAGGCATCCCGGCACGGGCATCCCGGCACGAGTATCCCAGCACTGGGCATCCCGGCACAGACATCCCGGCAGCGGGTATCCCGGCGCCGGGGCATCCTGTCATCCCAGCACTGGGCATCCCGGCACAGGCATCCCGACACGGGGTATCCTGGCACCAGGCATCCCAGCACGGGCATCTCGGCACCGGCTCCGCAGCGCCCAGCGCCGCCGGGGCTGCCGCTGCCGACAGAGCAGGAGGGAATTAAGCGGCGTCTTTTATGCCTCGGGGGCGACTCAGCCCGCTGTGACTGAGCCCGAGCGCCAGGACCCGGTGGGAATGTCTCCCTCCAGTCTCCCGGGCTCGCCAGGAACATCACAATCCTGCCCAGGATGGCCGGGCTGGTGCAATGCCAGCGGGGAGCAGGGCAGAGGGAAGCTTTTCCACGCAGGACCTGGGAGTGTGTGCCACTGGCTGGGGCTGTGTCAGCGCGTGAAGTTTTCTTTCTTTCCCTCTCTCTCCCTCTATGGGGTCTTTGCTAATTGAAGCAGTTCTGGAAAACAATAGATGTTGGGGGGCCCCCACTCCCTCATCTCGTCTTTTAAATGCACATTATTCTGACTTACTGGCACAGCAGGAACCTGTTCTGCTCTTTGGAAAGCGGCCTCTGGTTATTTGCATTTCCATGTGGGATCAGGGGAGAAGGGGAGCACAGTTTTTAGGGATGGGCAGGTGGGAGGAGAGGGCACCTCCACTGTTCATGTGTCCTGTAACAGATGTTTCTGACAGCCAAGGTATTTGCATGGGGAACCAAAAACTCTCCCTTTCCAGTCTCTCCCCATCCCCCAGGTGGAAGTGTTTGCTCTGGGATTGTTTTGCTCTGGGATTGTTCTGCCTCTGTGCATCCAGTATTTTTTTGATGTCAGAAGCCTCCATCTGGGGAAATCTGAGTGTCTGGTGACTTCTAGATGACCAAAGCAAGGCTTTCTGTTGCCCTGTGTGTAAAAGCAGCAGGAAGTGTGCTGGTTTACTGGGTGGTTGCATATATTATCCTGCTCATGCTGTTCCAAGCCCTTTTGGCCATGGCTGGGGCTGGGAAGCTGCAGAGATGACCCGTGCAGGAAGGGGACACTCCTGGCTCGTGTTGACACCAGTGTGTAGCTGAAGTCACAGAATTCTGTGTATTGAGTGATTATTTTTCTATATAAGCACTGAAAAGGCACCTGCCCGTGATTTTTCCCCCCAGATAAGCCGTGTTTGCAGCAAAGCAATGAGTTCCAATCAGTCTCTTGCTGACAGTGCTGCCCCTGCCAGCCCATCCTGCTCATCCTGGATGTTTGGGTGGCTCCAGCACAGGAGTGTCCGTGCCTGTGCTGGCCTGGTTCTTGTAGCTTCTGGACACTAGAGGCCTCTCGACACTCTGCTATGATTAATGCTCGTGGGGACAGTCCTGTGGGATTGCAAAACACAGCAAACCAGCACAACTGGGGCCTTTCCAATGAGGCTTTTTTTATTATTATTGATTTCTTTTTTTCCCCTCTTTCCTAAACTTGTCCCTGCCAGTCAGTGCAGTTTCTAAGCAGGTACCTGGTGAGCAGGCAGGTTCCAGGAGAACATTGGCTGGGGGAAGCTGGATCAGCAAAGATCAGGATTAATCTCCCTCTCGCCCTGCAAACACCCCCAGGCTCCGTCCAGGGGGTTGTGCTGTCTTTGGACACAAATCAAAAATGTGCTTTAAGAGAAAGTTATGAAACATGAAAATGAGCATTTTATACCTGTGCTACAGCAAAACAATAAAAGCTGCCTGGCCCACCCAGTGTTGTTTCTGTCCCGGACCTCCCCAAGCCCACACATCTGGAAGGACTTCCAGGACAGTGCCGAGCAGGCTGGGGTAGATGCCACCACTGGCTTTGTTCTCCACCCCTGCATTTCTCCTGGAGGTTTCAGGCTGAATTCCTCATGGGCAGGAAAAGAGATCCCTCCTTCCTGTTTTCTAGGAAGCCCTTGGAGCTGCCTCCAGGCTGGACTGGGGGTTCTGCTCCGAGGGGCTGTTTGCTGACCCAGCATTGTCCACTCTGGGTGTTCTCCTGGGTTTTCCTCACCTCTCTTCCCACATCTGAGCAGCCTGGCTTGGGTGCACACTCTGCTTGCGTCCAGTGTTCTTCCCAGGGCTGAGGTGGCTGCTGGGAGCCTGTTCACCTGGATCGATCCAACCTGCCTGTCCACCCAGCTCAACCCAATCTGACTAGCAGAGGTTCTTGTATTACCCAACCTGTAAGAGGCAACGTGTTTTCCAAAAGTGCAGCCCTACTGTGATCCCAGACTTGGGCAGGACCTCCCTGGGTAGTTTTGGTGCAGCAACAGTTCAAGTCTCAGAAGGATCTTTCCTCTTCCAGTCTATGTGCTGTCCCAGAACAACCTACTCCTGATGTGTGGGGTTGCACAGCTGATGACAAAGATGATGTGGAAAGCTCAAGGAGCTTCAGGCTGAGGGGGATAAATGTGCCACGTTAGTGACACCCCTGAAAATATTATCCTGGAATCATGGAATGGTTTGGGTTAGAAGGGACCTTAAAGATCATCTTGTCTCAACCCCTTTCCACGGGCAAGGAACCCCCACAACCTTCACAAGCAGGAACAGCTCCACTGAGTTGTACTAAGAGGTTGAGTCCAAGGGGATCCAGCCTGGGAAACTGAGACAGCAATTAAAAGTGAGGATTAAATGGTGTTCAGGTGTGTAGAGATGCACCTGAAGAGCATCCCTTGGCCTGGTGAGCACCTGAGGGAGGTGAAGGGCAGCACAAACGCCTGCTGTGGCAGCCTTGCTGGAGAGTCCACAGTGCTGTGCCTCTGGTGGCCAGAGGGGCTGGATGCTGGAGGTCACTGCCCTCACTGCCCCCTGTGCTCCTGCTGGGGGGCTGCTGCCAGTGGTTCAGCACGTGCTGGGAGCCACCTTGGGTCCCAACACCTCAAGGAGGTTGAGGTGCAGCACCAAAGCTCTGAGCTGCTCCTAAAGGCACTGCCCTGCTCCTGCGAGTAGTAGCCAGAAGCTTTCTAAATATCATCTTACCAAAAGAAGAGGGGGAGGGAAAAAAAAGAAAGTGTTTTGGCATGAGAACAATTTCTCCATTACCTCAATTAGTTCAAATGATCTGGAAAGGTTCTCTCTGGAGAAATCAAGCTCAGTGTCAGCCAGGGAAGGGGCTGGTGCCTGGTTGGTTGCTGGAGGTGTTGATATGAGCATTAGTCAGCACTGGAGATCGCAGTGAAGTCAGGCAGTATTGCTGTCACTGCTGTCTGGCTGCAGCCATAAATTAATTAATTATATCACTGCAGTAATTGCAGGCCTTATTCTCTCTAAGGATCCTGACTCTGGCACCTCCCTGCCTGTTGGTGAGCCTGTCCATCAATTCAGTGAGGTCTGGGTTTTGCTGAGATCATTATTTCCTGAAATACTGTAAAATCTCTTCATAAAACTGAAGGCTGGCTCGATTTTGTTTTGTTTTGTTTTTGGTGTTTAGTTTTTTTTAATTCATATTCACCCTTTTCTCAGAGGAGGGAGAGCAGCAAATCAGGAGAGATGCAGAAGAGCACGGTGGGGCTTTCTAATTCCAGGATTTTGGCACTGTCACTTTGCAAACAGGGACTGAAAACACCCTCAGAGTCCCTGGGACGGTGGGAAGGTCCTGTGGGGAGGCAGATTAGCTGCTGTCAGTGTTCCAGATCACCTCTGGTCCTGCAGGAGGGTTGAAAGAAACCCAACCACAATGATGGAGTAAGGTTGGGATAACCAAATAGGCTGAGCAAATCCATGGCCTGGCTCCTGCGTGGGTGTAAATCAGTGTCCTGGTGCTGCTGGAGCAGTGCCAGGTTCCACCAGCTGAGGGTCTGCATTGCATATTCTACCTATAAAAATGGTGTTTAGGATATCTTGGCAAAAGCAGGTATTTTTGCAACCCACTTCTAACTGGGCAGTGCTGTGTAGGGATGAAATCCAGTCACACTGGTGAAAAAAAACACCAATCAGGCTAAAAAAGAGCTTGCTTTTTTTTTTTTTCCTGTAAGACTATTTTGTTACAAGGAACCTGCTCAAAGCTGTTGGACACACAGGGATTCATGTTCCTGCTGAAGAAGAGGGAGGAGCAGCCTTATTCCCAGCACTTGTTATTGATCCTGAGCTTCCCAGCATGGGATGTTATCATTGGAAGTCCCTGCTCCGAAGGTAAGCAAAAGTGGAAAAATTTTTGGCTTTCCCCGTAAAAATAAGACTTATTTCTGGTCTTCATGATTATTCATAATGGCCCTCAAACCTGAATTCCAGGCCCAAGGCTCACAGAGGTGCAGGCTACTGAGGAGCATGGAATCATGGAGTGGTTTGGGTTGGAAGGGACCTCAGAGCCCACCCCACTGCCCCCATCCGTGGGCAGGGGCACCTCCCGTGGACACCTCTGGGGTGCATGAGCTGTGGGAGCCCAGGGCATCCACTGCTCTGCTGGGCAAAGCACCTCCAGCACTGCAGCTGCTTCCTCCTAAAATCAGGTATTTTTCAACTCGTCTCTGAATGTGTCACATGGCTCAGGGTTGATGTTACCAGTGGGTGCAGCTGCTCATTTTTGTTGTTTAAAACCAAAAACTAAGGCAAGTCACCACTGGAAATCACTCCTCGTGTGTGGGGAGGGTTTGCCACGTGCACAGGGGTGTTCAAGGGATGCTCAGGACTGAGCTGAGCACATCTGGGGCTGGAAATGAGGGTTTTCATCACATCTGGTGGACAAGCACAAACATTTGTTGGATCCTCTCAAGGCAAAGCTCCACTTGGTCATGGCTGAGCTCATCATCTGGGCGAAGATCCCCCTCCCTTTCCCTCCCCACCTTGCAGGGAGTCATGGCACGAGTGGGTGTCTGCAGAAGAGAAACCTGCCAGAGGTGCAACTGTAGGAAACCTCAGGAGCTGTGGAATGTTTTTTGTGCACCTACAAACCTCCCAATTAGTGCTGCAAAGGAGGAAAATGATCTCCTTTGGCCACTGCCCAAGGTGTAATGTGCTCCTGCCACTGCAGCAAGAAACACTTCTAGCATTTGATGATTTAGGAGGCAAAGAGAAGGCACAGGGGCTTGTACCTGAGCTCCAGGAAATTGTAACCAGCCATTTCTGTAACATTTCCTACAGAAGGGAGAGGAGATGGTACTTTTTCCCTTAGAATTCAGGAAAACCTCCCAAAATGCTTCAGAATATCAACTGTATTACTGACCTGCAGGGAAAGGAGAGGGAGGATCAAGACAAGCTTTCACAGGGTGCTTTGGAAGCTTGTTTTGGGAATGGTGTGCATGTGGGAGCTGGTCCCACCAGGCTTCAAGTGGGGACTTTGGGAATGTCACTCTCCCAACTCCTTCCTCTACGTCCAGCATCCCTCCCCTGGCTGTGCTCTGGGCACAGAGGGGTTTGGGGACCCCCTGGACCCTGTCAGCACCAGGGCTCCAGCACGGAGAGATCTGAGCTGGGGGATCAGTGACTTCATTAGTGTCGTTATTAAACCCTGGGTAATTGAGTCAGCCTTTCTGGCTGTGCCCAGCCCGTGGTTTCAGGCACAGGGAGCAGAAGGAAAGGGAGCATCCCACTGACACCAGCCTTTTGAAGTGCCTCTCCCTCCCTGGGATGCCTCTTCCTCTGCCTGGCTGTGGCCTGAGGACTTTCCCCAGCTGGTTTTGAGCTCATTTGAACTCCTGGGTGAAGCAGGAGGGAGGCAGAGTCGGCAGGGATGACTCCAGGGCATAAGGCACATTCCTCCAGGTTTCCAGGCCTTTTAGTGAAAAGCCTCAATTAACCAATAATCAGCCAAGCATGGCAAACCCAGGAGCAATAAGTGCTGCTTCTGGCTCCAGGGCCAAAGGCTAAAATCCATGCAAGGAGCTAAATTAGTTGTCTAATTGGGATTTCTGCCCATCCTTGTCCTGCTCTGAGTCCTCACAAGAATGAGATCAGTGACAAATTCCCAGTTCTTTGCCCCCCACCATCACCTTTCCTTAACAACCCTGTCTAATTAGTGTTGGGAAGGAGGACCAAAGTCTGACCCGGGGTGTGAGATTGGAGTCCAGGCTTGAGCTGTCTTCTCATCCCCACTGCTGCATTCCCAGGAATTTGACCAAACTGAACTGATTTATGCCGAGGAAAAGTTGTTCTCTTGCCATCCCACTGCAGGTGGGACAGCCCAAGGGCAGCCCCCCACAACCCGCCCTGTTCCCCTGCTGCCAGCACATGGAAAGGGAGGGGGGCTGTGGGGGGCTGCTCGGGAAGGGGTCTCATGGCAGAAGGTGGGACCAGGTGGATGGGGAGAGCGAGGACTGTCCCAGGAGAAATCCCTGGGTGTGGAGCAAACATCTGCTCCACATGTGGGAAGGGTTTCTGTGGTCCTGGTTGTCCTCAGCCCACCTTTCACTGCTCCACCAAAACTGAGGAGCTGCTTTCCTTGGGGGCATTTTCTGGGAAGGCAAAGGTGGAAACAAAGAGCCCCAGGACCTTCCAACCTCCGAATGAAACCCAGGTAATTCTGCACAGGTGGGAGGGCAGGGAAATCCCTGTTGGAAGAAGGGATGTCTCATCCCAGACCCAGAGAGGTTCTCTGTGTGTTTGGTTCTCCCAAGCCAAGTGAGATGGTGTTTCCCTGCCCTGGTTGGTTCTCCCAAGCCAAGTGAGATGGTGTTTCCCTGCCCTGGTTGGTTCTCCCAAGCCAAGTGAGATGGTGTTTCCCTGCCCCTGGAGCAGTGACCAGGAGAAGAGGATGCAGGGAGGGGTTTCAGGGCCACAGCTAAAATCCTCCAGCCCTTGGGACACAGAAATCCTGACCTGTAGGATGGTGGGAGGTCACCCAGCCCATTTTCCTTGCCCTGAGGCAAAATCAGTGATAACCAAACCATTCCTGATTATTTCTTGTCCAAAATATCCTGGATGCTGCTGGCTGGGGGGTTGCAGCCCTCGAGCTGTGCTGAGGACGGGTCATGGTCCTGCTGCCAACGTGGACTTCCCTTGGGAAATCCCTTGCCAGGATGGGCAGAACATCCCTTATTTTTTAAGGCTGAAGCTGCATCAAAAGGAATTCAACTCAGGCAGAGTTTTTAAAACATCCTTTGGCATCTTTAGGTTTTAGGAAAATTCTGTATCTCTGGGAGCTGATCAGGAATGATGTCTCTATCCTTGCTGTCTGCTTTTACTTTAAAAGGAATAATTTTAATATTTCTTTTGGGCTTTTGGTCAAAATACGTCTGAAAGCTGACAGGTCTGAAGAAATTGGAAGGAAAAAATACAACCTATTTTCAAGGAAAGGAAAGATGTAATAAAAGCATTAATGTGATCAAACTCCTAAGTTTTCATTTAAAATTTAATTAATGGCCCAGATTGGAAATAGTAACTGCCTACCTGCTAGGCAAAAATACATAGCACATGCCTTCACTCTGCAATCCTTTACAATTCTATGTTTGAACATTAAAATTCTCTCTTTAAACACGTGGAAGCAGAAGTAAATCCAACCCAGGCAAAGGCAGGAGCAGTGGAAGCACAATGAGACCTAATAATTCTGGGAATAAACCAGCAGCCAAACTCTGGGACGGGGACCTTGGTCACACTTCGTGCTTTGGCCACCAGAGAAACGTTCCCAATTCCCTGCTCGTGGATCTGGGGGCACAAGGAGCAGGGCAGGAAGGTCCTGCTGGCACCCTGGGGCACAGAGACCACATCCTCCCCGTGGACCTGGGCTAATTCCATTGCAAAAGTCATTCCCTGGATTTGGGGCTCTGTCCCCATCCCTGACAGGGGTGGGGGAGCACAAAGCCCACCGGTCCCTGCAGATGTTGGCTTTGTCTGGTGGCTTTGGAACACTCCTGTCAGAGCACAGAAGTGGATAATAGAATGTCTCATGAGAACAGAAATGAATTATACAATGTCTCATGATAACAGACACCAAGTGCCACGGGGGCAGAGGGGCAGAGGCAGCCCTGGGCTGCTGCTCTTGGCTCTGGGATGCCCCAAGTTGCAGCTGGGAGTTGTCCCTGCTGGCAGAGTTGTCTCCAGTTGCCTCCAGTTGTCTCCAGGTGTCTCCAGGTGTCTCCAGGTGTCTCCAGCCTCCCCAGCCCTGCTGCCCTGAGCAGCTTCCTCAGCCCCTGCGATCCCCTTCTCCAGGTGAGGTCCATCCCCACGTCCCTTCTGCCCGTGCAGGGCTGGAGCAGCAGCCCCTGCCCACCTTCTGAAGGGGGGGGCTTTATTACTATTATTATTTTGTGGTCAAAAGGTTGCATACACTATTTTTTTTCTGATGCAGAGGCTTAGAAAGAGTGGAAAGCAAAATATTTTGATAATTATCCAGGCCAGTGGGTTACATAAAAGGTTCCATAGCCCTCTGCATCAAACCTTAACAGTTCAAACCACAAATTCTGTTTTTGCAGCCATAAAACATTCAGGGAAAAGAAAANTGAGTTTTAAGTTGTCTTACAAGAGGGGAAAAAAAATAAAGAAAAAAAAAGAAAGAAAAATATTTTAAAAAATAAAATAAAATAATAAAATCCATTTTCCATTCGCCTGAAACTTATAAAATTTTATGTGGTGAAAAATGACAGTTTACTCCCAGAAGGAAAGTGCCCAGAGAGGCTGCTCCATGGGCATGGTGGGAGCAAGACAGAGGCCTGGGCTTGTGTGTGTGGTGAGTGAATGCTGGAGGGGGACACAGAGCAGCAGGACAGAGAGGGCACAGAGCCAGCAGGGGCACCCAGGGGTGCTGCTGCCCCAGGGCTCACACGGGGCTCTCACTCAGGGCAGGACTGGCCAGGGAGCTGAAACCCCCCCGTGTCCGGTGGTGTTGAAACTCCCCAAGACAGCCAATGGCTCCCTAAAATCCAGCTCTGGAAATCCCAGGCAGAGCAGGTGAGGCGGATGTCACGGGGAGGCTCTTCCCCCTCACACACCAGCAAGTCCCAGGCAGAGATAAGACACCTCAAAACTCCCAAGTAAAGTGTGAAAGAAGTTGAATTCCCTACCAAAATTAGTATTTTCTGGTTATTAAATGAATATGGTTTCTCCCATCCCTGGAAGGATTCAAGGGCAGTTTGGATGGAGCTTGGAGCAGCCTTGGCCAGTGGAAGGTGTCCCTGCCCATGGCGGGGGGTGCCAAAAGCTGAGCATTAAACTCCTTCCCACTCCAAACCATTCCATAATGCTACAGAAATATATGCAAAATGGCATCATTATGTAATTACTTTTGCTTTCTAAGTAAAAGATGCCCTCAAAATTATTGAGAAGAAGATGCACTTTCTTCATGGGTTTTCTTCCCTGGAATATTAAAAAGTCATCTCATCTCCTGAAAATACAGGATGAAGAAATATGTTAAAAATTTCCCAATAGTCAGCCACAAAAACACAGACTATTACCAGCTAAAAAACAACATTATTCCCCCTGCGTGTTAGAATTTGACACTTCTGGGTACTGGCAGCATTTTTCAAAAGAAAATTAAAAAATAGCTGTGTCTAAGTGAAAAAAAAAATAAAAAGGCTCTTTTCCTTTTCCATTTGCAAAGGAAAAAAAAAAAGCAAACCAAACAAACCAAAACTCATTTTATATTCATTTTTACACGGGAAATGTTAAAAAGTCATCTAATCTCCTGAAACTAGCACTAATTAGTGAGCAAACAGGGGAGCTGGGGAGAGAAACAACAGCAGAGTGTGGGCTCTCTGTGCTGCAGTTCGAGGCCAGAAATGGGATTTCTGCGTCCTGTGGGGTTTGTCACCAGCACCTGGAGGGGGAATTGGTGCAGCCCCCACACTGGGGGGACAATCCCTGAGCATCAGAGCTCTCCTTGGGGCTGGGCAGGAGCACAACCTGCCCTGTGCCTCCACCAAGGCCTCTCACCCTTCTTCTTCTCCTCCTTCTTCTTGTCAGTTTTCTAATGGAGGTTTTGCAGCCCAAAGAGTCCCCAGCATTTCTGGAGGTCAACTTTGTGCCTGGGGAGATGAACTCTCGGGCATGACAACACCCTGAGACAAGGGTGCCTCGCTCAGGGGCTCTTCTGGTGGCCACACACCAGAAACCTGCCTGAGGCTGACACCCTGAGAGCCACCACCTGGCTTTGTGTTCAGTCCTGCTCTACATTTAGTCACCTGTGTGGCCTGGGGGTCTCCCAGGTGTGTGCTGAGCTCCGTGACAAGCTGGTTCTCCTGTCGCCTTCGAGATGGGGACACGTGTGGAGCAGATTGCTCAGCACCAACCTCTGCAAGGTGTTTCAGACACCCTTTTCCCATGAAATGCTTTGCAAACAAGGACCAGCGTCCTCAAAGAGCCTCTGCAACTCCTGGGGAAGTCCCAGAAGCCACGTGGTGTCTCCCAACCCCTGAACTGCTGAAAACAGGCGTGTTTTGCACCAGCTGGAGCTCTGAGCACGCTCGTGGCATCACCCCTCGGGATGTTCCTTGCTGTGGTTTCCCAGGGCAGGTTAGAATGTGAGGGATTGCACCCGGGCCATTGTCTGCCAGGGTGGGATGGAGAATCCCAGCTGGGCAAAGACAGGAAAAGTTGGTCCCAGAAACTGCCCAGTTTGGAGGCAGAAGGAGCCCAGGACAACGTCTACACCGTGGACTGAATTGACCGACTGTGGTTGGGGAGGCTCAGCTGAAGGAGTTATTATTTTCCTGTCTGGCAATAAATAGAATAATGGACAAAAAGCCCAATTCCCTGCACAGAGTCTGAGTAAGTGACCTGGTGCCACGGTTCACTGCAGGCTTTGTGGTTTGGGACCTTCTTCCAAGCTGTGAATCAACTCACCCAATAGACCCTGGGCCACTCGTGTGGCTCTGAGGACTCCTGGGTGTCCCTGGTTTCTTTTCTGGTACGAAACAACCTCTGGCTTCGTGGTGCCCATGGGGTGGGCACCACCTCGGGGTGGGCACCACCTCGGGGTGGGCACCACCTCGACCTCCCTCCTGTGCTCCCTGGTTGAGAACATCACGATGGGCAGGGGCTGGATCCCAGCTCATCCCTCTGTGTTCCACTGCCCTCTGGTACAGCCTCCCTGCTCTCTGCTTGGAAAAACCCCTGGAAAAAGCTCGGTGGCAGCAGCTCAGCCCCTGCCAGGCACAGCTGCCCTCCCAGGTCGGGCTCTCAGCCCTGCAGCAGTGGCAGCACCATTAACACAGTCTTGGGCCCAGGGAACAGCTCTGCTATATTCAGTTATTACACTAAAGTCCCAATATCTGTGCATACTAAATGGGATTGTCAGGTTAATGAACTTCTGAAAATTAATTGGATGCTGTAGATAGTACCAAATCTCTCAGCAAAAATCAGATCAAACGGAGACTGAGACACATCGTGAGCTCATTCAGAAAATCTGCCCCCGCTCTCCACCCACTGCAGGTTTTTCCATTGGAGGTTACACAGGTTTTAAAATAATCTGCTTCATCACTGATGAGAAAATTGAATTATTTTAATCCATGTATTACTTTTAATCTATTATTTTAAGGTTTTGACAAGCAGTTAAACCACCCTGCTGATCCCTAATCCCTGGATAATCACCACCAAAGAGAATTACAGGAGGAGCCAGGAATAAAGCAGAGTGTGAACATCAGAGGATTCCTATTTCGTTTTTAATTTAAAATTATTTCTTATTGTTATTGTTGTTCTAATCATTATTAGCCTTATTATTATCAGTATTATTATAGTTGCAGTAGTAGCAATAATGATGATGATGTTGATGGTGATGATGATAATAATAATAATAATAATAATAATAATAATAATAATAATAATAATAATAATAATAATAATAATAATAATAATAATAATGCCCCTCTGGCACATCTCACAAAATGCTCTTCCCCATCTGCTCTGCATAGAAAGTGTCAGGAAAGAAGCAAAGTCAAACACTCAAAGCAGAACAGTGTTGAGGGTGAGTTTAATAAACCACAAATAATCCTTCCTTTAAAAAAGCCCCTCATTTGCCACAGATTTTAAAGCACAGAAACTATTCCATAACTCCCAAGCACTGGGCCAGCCTGGAATACTGTGTGCCTTTATTCCCACTTTAATAGTTATAATTAGAACCTTTCCCATACAGTTCCTATATCTACATGTAATTCTCAAAAAATCCCTCCTGTCTTGGCCACTAAACTGATCCATTGTTACCCAGGCTGGAGTCAAACAATGCAAGTGAGAACTGGAGACGGGGGGTCTTGAAGAGGTTTTTAGGATTGGGTGGGTTTTTTTACAGAGGAAAACTCTCCAAGGTGAAATGTTCTCTCTTAGCATCAATCCTTCCCTTGCAGTGTTGCTGCACATTGTCATGTGCAGGAAAAAAAGGCAAAGACCCAGCAAAATAAAGCAAAATTGGACCAGATTTGGGGGCAGAAAGAGAATTCTGTCCAATTAGCAGGTAAAGAATAGAGAGTAGGTCAAGTGCAGGCACATGTAGGAGGTTTAAGCTGTTAAATAAGTTAAATGTGGCAGAGTCTGTCACCATGACAAAAGCAGAGCTCTTGCCTCACCCCAAGCACTGAGGTAAGACCAGGTTGGGTCCAGTCCTGCGCTGTGCAATAATCTAAGAAAATAAAACAAACATTTGGCTGTGATTTAGAGACAATTTTTCAAAATCCATTGGAGTTTTTTCCTTTATTTCCCCCCCTTTTTTCCCTCCCCCACCAAACCCCACCACACTCCTCACTCTGGATTTATGGGTCAGAAACCCTCCAACTTGTCCGGATGGATTAAGCAGAGACAAGTTGTATCGAGTAAATTAAAAATGAAATAGTTACAGCTGTTGGAACAGACTCAGGGCCAGAGGAGGTAAAAGACTTTCTACCCTCGAGGGGCCTGGAAATAATCTGGGAATCACCAACTGCATAAATAAAGGCAGCTTGAGTGTCCTGAAGGGTGGAGAGAGAGTTGGGTTTCAGGGTGGATGTCTCGTTCCTTGAGTGGCAAGGCCAGGCTGGACGGGGCTTGGAGCAACCTGGGCCAGTGGAAGGTGTCCCTGCCCATGGCAGGGGGTGGGATGGGATGGACTTTCAGGTCCCTTCCAACCCCAGACACTCGAGGGTTCCCTGCTGGGACTGGCTCAGGTAAAACCCCAACTCTCTGCTGTGCTCAGCCACATCCTCCTCTCTTTTGGCAAACTGCTTTTTGTCCTCTCCTTCCCCAGCTCGCTGCTTGTTGTGTTCTGTTTCTAGGCTGGCTGTGCCTCTCTCGGGCTTTTGGGGGGTTTGGGGGGATGTTTTAGGCCCATGCTCTGAGCCAGGGGCTGCAGCAGCTCAGAACACAAGCAGGCAGTGCAGGGCACCCAGCCCAGGGTGGGCAGTGTCTCCTCCTGGGGTCTGCTCCCCCCTGGGTCAGCTCCACACACAACAGTCTCTCCTTACTGATAATAAATCAAACACAGACAAACAGATCCATAATTCCCCTTTTGTGAGTTTGAAAGTCGTACAAAATGACCCTTTTTAGTCAAATGAAAGCACTCCAGAACCCTTCCCTGCCCTGGGAGGCTGCTGAGCCCTCAGAGGGAAGATGTTTGGGCCAGTCACAGAGCTAATGGAGCAGAAAAGACAGGGATGGCTGGGAATAACACATGGGGGAAGTTTTCATCCCAGCTCATCTTCAAACAGTGCCCATGAGGTGTCTCTGCCATGCACACAGTGAGGATCCACTCTCTGCTCCCAGCACCAAGTTCTGCCTCGGAATTGGTGCCTCCCAGCCATGGGTGGGTGGGATTTGGCTCTGCAGCTGAGCGTGGTCTGTGGTGTGACATCCCCTGAACCCAGCAGTGTCTGGGGGAGAGGGAGAGGGAAAAGGGAAAAGGGAGAGGGAAAGGGGAGAAGAAAAGGAAAAGGGAAAGGGGAGAAGAAACAGAAATGAAAAGGAAAAGGAAAAGGAAAAGGAAAAGGAAAAGGAAAAGGAAAAGGAAAAGGAAAAGGAAAAGGAAAAGGAAAAGGAAAAGGAAAAGGAAAAGGAAAAGGAAAAGGAAAAGGAAAAGGAAAAGGAAAAGGAAAAGGAAAAGGAAAAGGAAAAGGAAAAGGAAAAGGAAAAGGAAAAGGAAAAGGAAAAGGAAAAGGAAAAGGAAAAGGAAAAGGAAAAGGAAAAGGAAAAGGAAAAGGAAAAGGAAAAGGAAAAGGAAAAGGAAAAGGAAAAGGAAAAGGAAAAGGAAAAGGAAAAGGAAAAGGAAAAGGAAAAGGAAAAGGAAAAGGAAAAGGAAAAGGAAAAGGAAAAGGAAAAGGAAAAGGAAAAGGAAAAGGAAAAGGAAAAGGAAAAGGAAAAGGAAAAGGAAAAGGAAAAGGAAAAGGAAAAGGAAAAGGAAAAGGAAAAGGAAAAGGAAAAGGAAAAGGAAAAGGAAAAGGAAAAGGAAAAGGAAAAGGAAAAGGAAAAGGAAAAGGTCCTCAGCCAGCAGCCAAAGCCCCCATCAAGGCTGGCCCAGCACAGCCCAGGCTGCAGCTGCAGCACAGTCTCCCAGGATTTTGGAGCAGGACCCAGTGATGCCACAGACATCCCCCACAGCTGCATCCAAGCCAGACCAAAACATTCATCTCACACCACGAATGGATTTTTTTCCCCTCTGACTCTTTCTTTTATCGGGTTTCAATATAATAAACAAAGGGGTTGGTATTATTTCCCCGGCCAAGGCTCCAGCCAATGCACAAACAGTTTTCAGGAGCAGCACACAGAGGCACTTTTGCACCATACACTGGCCAGGCAGACCCATCTCAGCCCTATTGGCCCAGGGACATTGAAATTCAGATCTTTCACCTTGAAGAGGCTGCAATTTGTGCACTGTTCCTGCTCCCCCAACCCTTGTTTTCCTTTGATTGCTTGCACAGAAAAATGAAGCATCTTGGTGGTATCAAAGGAAACCTTCCTGCTATTGATGTACTGCAAGGCTCCAACAGACCTCTGATTAATTACCAATACAGCCATATTCCATCTACTTAACAAGCTTATTAAATAACTCCAGCTAGTGTTATTGTCATGATGAGCTTCACAGAATCACAGAATCACCAAGGTTGGGAAAGACCCCTAAGCTCATGGAGTCCAACCATGCCAGGTCCCCACTAACCCAAGTCCTGCAGCACCACAAAGCAGACAAGCAATTTATTTTTACTTTTTCAGTATTAGTTTTGTGTGTTCCTTTCTGGAGCTGAGAAGATCCTGGAGCTGTTGAAGAGAGTCTCTGCACAAGTGTTTTAGGGAACTAGAGACTTGTAGGCAACCCCAAAGTATGAAATCCAGAAGTCCCTGCCAGTTTTCATGGCAATGTCAAACTGGGGTCCCCACCCCACCAGGGCACCCAAGGGGTATCAGTGGGAGAGCACACTCAGGCAGGGAAGAGCAAGAAGTGCTGTCACTAAAAACCAAGAAAACACAGGATAAAAAGCCAACCTGACACAAAACACCTCAGGGTCACTCCAGCAGGCAAATGTCTCCACCCAGAACAAGCCAAGACTAATCCCTGGCCGTTTTCCCTGCACTAGCACTAACCACTGCTTGATGAAGTGATTTTTCCTGACATCATGATGCAAGTGTCTGTCAGAGGAAGGGCTGCAGCAGTGCCTGGGAAGGCTGGAGCCCTCTGGTGAGCCAGCCCAGTGCAGGGCTGGTACCTGCACTCAGCTCCCACTGGAAAAACACGCCGTTTTCCAAAGGTAAGGCAGGCTTGGGTTACTAGGAACACAAATCATTACGAGTAAAACTGCATTCCCATTTTATTGTATTTGTTTTATTTATAATTTTATTACTTATTCCACATTTTCCATATTTTCCATGTGTTTCACGTCATTCTCGTCCGTTCAGGCCTTTACATGGAAACTTGGGCTCCCCTCCATGGCCCAGCATGTTGAAGGTTTTATAAACAGCCTTGTTGGGCTGTTTGCTCAGCATGTTCCACCCCAGGAGTGTTTGCCTGGGAAAGTCTGAGTGTTCTCTCACCTGGGAACGGGACGAGGCGAGGGGGGAAGGAAAGCCACTCTGAATGTGATAAGTTGTTGAAAATAAAAACCATCAGATTGTTCAACTGGAGTTTTAACAAAAACAGTATGAGACTCCTCTGCTCTGGGTTGTGGTTTTGATCATGTCAGGGCTTTAAGTTGTCAGAGATGGAGATTTTTCCGTGCACTGCAGTCAATGTGTTGCTCGTGCACACCCAGATTTCCCACCAACCAAAACCAGAGCTCGCTGAATGCAGAGAAATTCCTCCTGGTGCTGCCAGGTTCCTTCCCTGCTCCACACTCCTGGAAGGCGATATCCTCCTGCACCTGAATGTGCAGACCATTCCCTGTCTCCCCCCTCCTGGGTGCACAGACACCTCCTGCACACACACTGTGGCTCACATGCACCCGCAGCGTGTGAGTGGGCTCAGTGTCAGCAGGAGCTCTGGGTCACCTCACACACAGCCTTGGCAAAGCTGCTGCAGCAGCTCTGGTGCTCCTGACAGGCCTGCTGGGGTTCAGCCTCGTGGGGCTGGCAGTGGCCATGCAGCTCTCCTGCTCACTGATACCCACACTCAGCTCTTTGCACCCTCCAGGACGCCCTCCTTGGTTCCTGACCGTGCTCATCCTCCCTCGGTGCAACCCCACCAGGAGCCACACAGGAACCTGAGGAATCCCTCCAAAGGATGCTCTATTTCTGAAAAAAAACACCAAAAACCAACAACTCAACAAGTTCCCTCTTGGTTAAAAAGCTCCTCCTCAATCCCAGTAGCTCAGACAATGCAGTGTTTGCTGGCAGGGGAAGGATGAGGAGATTGGATTAAAACATCTGGCGGGGTAATCAGATTCACTACAAAGTTTACACTCCAAAGTGCCCCCACATAATTGATGGGACTGTTGTGATGTGTCACTTCCAGTTACAGGTTGGGCAGCCTCTCTGTCCTCGCCGTGCCCTGGGCTCACCCCCAGGCTTGACCTGCCACGGTCCCCCATTAAACCTGCAATTAGGGGGTGACTCTTAATAGCGAGGTCTTGCCTGAGAGTGGGGGAAACGGGGCTGCAGCTCACAGGCGACAATTAAAGATAATTTAAAATGTAAGTAATTGCACGGGGGTTCTGGAAACTACTGTAGAGGTCTTGTCCCAGGCAGCTGACAGGCGTGGGGGGGTATTTTGACAAGTTTTGTGCAGATTTCCATTAAATGCCAACGAGCAGCTCTATTTTCTTTGGAGGCATTGGTCAGGAAATGGATACTGTGAAAGGTCAGGCCTGGGCGATTTGGGCAGGGATGGAGGTGTCATTCAGGTTCTGATCCATGGGGATCCAGTTCCAACATAAATCCTGCAGCTGTTTGGCTCTGCCTTTCTCTCTGAGCAGCAGACAGGTGGGCACTGATCCACAGGGAAGGGCTTCTGTTGAGCTGCTGTCACTGCTGCAGAGATGCCAGGCAAGGTGAGACTCACAAAATCTTAGAATTGGAGACAGTGCTGAGCTGGAAGGGACCCACAAGGATCCTCGAGCCCAGCTGTCCCTCTGGAATCATCCAGAAACCCAATGAGTCTGAGTGGAGAGACCTGGAAACACCAAAATGGTTGGTTGGACCTCCAGCCCAGCACTAAAACCACTCCGTCTGCAGAACTAGACTTGAAACTGCAGCTCCTCCGAGGCTTCCCTGGGGTCAGCAAAGTGTGAATGTTGTGCAGAACGTGCCCAGAGACTTTCAGAGGTTCAGCAGCCACCGAGAAAGTTTTGTATCCCCAAGCCAGACTGTGGGGTGGGGTGGGATTGTGCCACGTGCTCCCAGAGATCACAAACCATCTGTGAGCACCGAGTCACACACGGCCTTTCCTCGCTCCGTTTGTCCCCACCACTTTTCTTCCCAGTCCTCTCCAATTTGACCAACATTTGAGCAACCCCACCCTGAACACCAGCAGGGCACAGAGCAGAGCTAAACATGCAATTAGTTACCTCATGCTCATGAAGAGAGAGTCCATCCACATCAGAGGGAAACCAGACATGTGAGAATGGGATGGGCCAGAGGATGGAAAAGGGTCCATAAGGGATATAATCCCCTCCTGCCACATTTGACTGATTTAGGCTCCTCTCTCAGTTAGAGGGACTTCTGCTCCTACATCATTTGGGGTTGGGTTTCAAAAGATGTTTGTAATCACAATATACAGAAAGAAAACTGTGTATCATTTATAAATTGCACTTTGATTTCCTTCTTCATTGCTGGATTTCTAAATTACAGTCAAAAGTTAGAGCTTATATTTCTGTATTGTTGCTGCATTGAGTCTGTGCTGCTGCATAATAAAACTAAATGTATTTATAAGCAGTTGCAGGATCAGGAGATCTGAAATATTTACCCTTTGTATGACATCATATAGGACAAAATCCTTACAGAAATAAAAGCTGGGACAGCCTTGCCCTCATTGCTGCTTTCAAGTGGCTGCCCTTCTGCCTGCACTGGTTCAGATGCGTTGGTGACACCATGGCAGCTCACCACAAGAACAACATTGTGGGGCTTCATAAAAACCAGAAAATGAAATTAAATATTA